>CM040241.1:33429833-33829833 GCA_022545495.1 Chrysanthemum lavandulifolium | reverse complement strand
TACACAAACTTGAAGGACACTTGTCGTTTATATGAAAAGTAGAAAAGTCGCAAGTCTCAAAGTCTATTTTGGAAATACCCAAACTTTTTTCCTAAAAAGTGATGACACCTTGAGCGAAAAGTGCATTCTTAGAATTTTCCCAAAAATAAAAGCATTTACATACATACTTACTAAAAATTGTATATTTGTATACTTACCCAAAAATTGTAAACACTATCCACTACAAATAAAGTGTCTTTTGCTGACTCTTACTTTTCCCGACCGAACAACACTATAGCCTTCTTTGTAACTTCTGTTGACCTAAACTACATTAGGGCTGAGCATTATTGACCGCCAACCGGATCGAATCGATAAACCGGCCCGACTGGAAAAGACCGAATGTATTTCGGTCCGATCCTCGGTTCATCCTTTTATTCGTTACTCGGTTCAGTTCAGTCTTACGCGCAACCACTTTGTTGGACCGGATCAACCGACGAACCAAACCTGACCGGACCAATCCGGACATGGACCGAACATTTTCATCCGGTTTTGTCCAATGTTGTATACCAAATTAATTTTCGGTACGGTCGATACCTTGTGAAGCCCCGAGCCCCCAACTAGATTAGGCAAATACTCCCTCCGTCCCAATTTAATAGTCCACATTTCCTTTTTGATACGTCCCATTTTAATTGTCCACTACTAAAAATGGAAAGGGAATTTTGATCGAGTTTACAATATTACCCTCATTTGTGGTTATTATTACAAATTTTAAAAAAGAAATTAATTAATTAGTTAAGGGTAAAAGTGTAATTTTGGCAAAAGTAAGAGAGAGAAAGCAATAATAATTGTGTTTTTTTAAAACTTTGTGTTTTTTGTCGGGGGACAATAATTTTGGAACGGATGAAGTATATGTTAAAAATTTTAACAAAAAATAAATAAAAAGGCATACATATATATACAAATGATTTAACTCATACACATCATATTGAAAGTTCACCTAACCCATCATATTCATAAATTCCTCTTTTCATAAAAAAATGATTCATACACTTACTTTTTTTATGACACTCCATCGCTGCCAGATTGAACAGTTATCACAGCTTTATAAATTATGCTTTATAAAGTTGTACATTAAAGTGTGCAAATCAAATCCAAAAATGTGTACAAATCATCTCCCTTTCATAAATATCTCAAATCAAAAATGAAACCCTAGCCGACAATCTCCGCTGATCTCCGGCGTCCGGCGATCTCCATTAGTGACGGAGCTTTAGTGACGACTGATGACGACTTTCATTTTCGTCACTAACAGACTTAGTGACGATTTTTGCTACTGTTAGTGACGAAAGCTGTTTTGTCACTGAAGGTGGTTTTTCTTGTAGTGTTATCATGTATGTTGTTCTTACTTGACAATTTTCGTTTTGTAGTTTTAAACAATTCATCGGTAGTAAATTATTTTTCATAGACAGCATATATAGAGCTAGTAGTGGTTGAAGACTTTGACATGATCATTTCAGGTAAGTCAACACAATTAAACGTTTTGTTTAATAAATTTGATTCGAGATCTAACCATTCACAGCTCACTTTCACCACCACTATGATTGAGTTTTCAATATTTAAGGTTCAATCAGACAGATCGCATGTTTCTTAATTTTGTCTCTTCCTATAATCAAGTTGACTTCTTTAGTTTTATTTTTAGGTCAAGTGCATACATTTCTACAGCAAAAAAAAATAAATAAATAAAAATATAAAAATAAAAATTAAATACTATAGGATGGTAGTATTGCTATGTATATCTTTCTGTATTTTTGTGCCTAGTAATCTTTATAGGTACATTAAAAATATGACATGGATTTTCTACTTATAACCTTTTCTCACATAAGCTATCAATTTTCTCTCTCGTCAAAATTTTGTAAGTAAAATTTTAAATAGAAAGAACTTTCATTTCTTTTTTCTTTTTTTTTTTTTTTTTTTTTTTTGTAAGAGGAGTAATCACGCACCGCTAACTATTATTAACCAAAAGAAACGTTTAAAAACAATGGATATGGTGAAATCTCGTATCTCAAATTAGCTACATAGGCGTAAAGAACACATAACAAGATACTACTTATTTTATAAACAAGAAAACAAACCACTACTCAAATGGTAACATAGGACATAACGAAAGAAAATTACTTCCTAGGACCTTGAAGCTTGGTGCCATACATAGTATTAAAGGCGTCCAAATTCCCTGGAAGATCATAAACTTGCTTCGCATAGTCATCGTAGTCATAGTCATCATACTCATCTTCAAACTCTTGGCCACCACCACCGAATAGATTAGCAGACTCATCAAATGGGTCAGCAACCACCTTATCATCAGAATCAAAAACCACGATATCTCCCACTTTAGAAAAAGGATTAACTCTCTTAGTAGAAGAGGCGGGCGGATTACAAGAATCACTAGTATTAGGAGCCACACCCGACTCCATCTCTTTCAAATCACTCACAAGTGGTTCTTGTGATGCAGTACATGTCTTAGTAGACTTATCTTCATTAACTTCCATTGTACGACCAGAATCCACATCCTTGTTGGTGTCATTAGAAGAGGATACCAAACGCATCCGTATATTCCATATTAAGAGCATCACACTGGTTAGATGTAGAGATCGTTGTTCCACTCGAACTAGCCACATTAGAAGCATTTTTCGTAGTGACTTCCACTTTCTTAGGTTCAGGATGAGTCTTTTTGGGTTGATATTGAAATTGCTTACCCACAGCAGTTTAGTAAACCCTCCTTGACCGAAATAATAGACCCACCTTGCTTTCCTTCTTTATTAACCGCCTTGAAACCATCATTAACACGCTTAGTAAGGTGAACGGGAGGTTCAACAACTTTAAGACATTCAATAAGAGTATGACCAAAATCTTACATTTATCACAATGAGGTGGTTTCCTCGTATTCAACCCGTATCTTCTCAATAGTCGAACCCGACCCATCAAGTAACAGTATCTCAACATGAGGCGTCCCTAAGCACCTCACCCGACTTCACTTCAATCATGCATCTAGCAAAACTACTACTACGGCCCACGAGTCCCGACATTTGGCTGAGTGAAAGCATCTAACCTTTTGGGTGTGCCTATCAATGTGCAAGGAGACTAAGGCCATCATCGAAAACATAGCAAGAGGAACATCATGGAATTTAACCCACGGGATGTTGGTCAAATCCTCTTTAAGTAAGTTGGTGTTCAATGTCCATGGTTTAAGACTAATAGGTACATTTCTAATCAACCAAGGACCGTTTCAAAGAACATCATCAACACCTTTCTTGAATTGAACTTAAAAAGAAGAACCCTTTGCATTCATCATTACCTTTTGTATACCAAACTTAGCCCACGCATCATGTATAAAGTAATCAACAACAAGAAAAGCAAGTAACCATCTCCTCTAGCTCCTTACATGATTGCGGCGCTTTAAGATGCTCAAATGGATTAGCCCAGAGAAGTAGTAGCATCCTTTATCACGGTGGTTTTAATGGTTGCCCATCGTCACCCACAAGAACAAGTTTTCCTCAAATATTTGTTTTCAATAGCACGAATTTTCAATAAAGTATCATGACCCTCGGGCGTGTCATGAGTAGGTGCATCATGACTAGGGCTCGAACCAGTATCCGTAGACGTAGTACCCAATCACGTAATCGGGTAGATCATTAGTGGCTGTGACGACATTACTACCGTATTCTTGCGCATAATCGACGAAAGTGTACCAACTAATCGCTCGAATCGTGATCGACCCTCCTTCGACATCAAAGCAAACACTTAACCCCAATTCAATCGATCACAAAGCAGAACCAACACGAAGATAGCGCCACTCTTCAAGAACGGATAAAACCCTAGTTAAAGACTAGGGTTTATAAGCATGAACGGACCACAGCAGTTACATGATAGACCAGATCGCAGGAATAGTAAAAGATTTGAATATGAAAACAAACCGATTAGACAAAAAACCGTAAAAAATAGTTAAAAGTAAACCCTAAGAAAAGAACACTAATCAGCCGATTAATCCAATTCTAATACCAGGCTAAGATCGATTATAAGAGGATATAATCCCACTTAGAAGAATCGGAACCAAGAATAAAAGTTGATTAAAGAACCAGAATTGTGATTAGGGTATAAGTCGCCATAGAGAAATCGTTTTTAGGGTTGGAGGGTTTTTTACTTTAAGAACTTTCATTTCTCATAATTCATTTATATGTCATAAGGTTCAGTTCATAAAGTAGCAACGTATTTTACTCCGTGTGTCGATTTGGTATGCAGACTAGAAATTGGCTCGCTTTTTTGTAACATTTTTTAGTCCACATACCATATCAACACATTAAATAAGGTATCATGTTATTTTATAGCGTAAACCCTATGTTTTGCACAGAAGTTCCCCATTATTATGAAATGACGCTTTGTATGATTTAGTCAATAATTTGTAGTTAGCAAATGCTAACGGTATTTTCTATGCTAACTTAGATGTTAGCAAGTTATCAAATGCTAGTATCATTTGATGGCTACAAATGAGTTGAAGATGGTGCAAGTTAAATTTGCTTCGGAATAATGTAAATTCATATGAACAAGTTATATTTTCTTTCTCATGCAATTACCGATTCACAATCAACTTAGTTTTTTCATAATTTTCCTTTTTTCAAATTTAGTTTTTTCATAATTCGTCTTTTCATAATGTGGATCTGACAAGTCATTACGTTTAATAAACATGACGAATATGAGATTACGACTTTTAGTTTATGCCAAGTTGAATTAGATGTTAGTATTGATATCTATAATGCACTTCGTTCACATGATCGATCACGTCACCTGTTCTTCTTTAGCAAACCAAAAATTAAGTGATACTCTACGAAACCCATCATCATGTTACTAATTAGTTTATTAAATAAACTCGCCATATAAGTTCGACAATAAACAAATAAGTTTTATTGACCAGGTCAAAATTTAATATTTAAATAAAGAGAAATGATAGAGAGATTTAGGCCTAATTTTACGCCTAAAAACAAGTGTTATCTATATTACTTTATAATGGATTTAGGCTTCTATAATTAGAAGGCTTAAAATTCAGACTTTTTTTGCTTATTATGGAAAGAATTAAAAAAATAAGATAAGGAGTTCAATCATTCAAATGACACGTGCCACTTCTCTAACTAAAAATACTCCGTCCGTCCATTAAGTGTCCATTATGACTTTTCAAGTCTTTTTCTCAACTTTGACTTTAAATATTTTTGTCCGTGTTATATAATATTTGATGCAAGATATATGAATGGATTAAGTTTTAAATGTGTTTTAATTTATATAATTTTCATTAAGTATCATAACGCAAACAAATATATTTAAGGACAAAGTTAAAAATCTTAAAAATCAATACTAGACACTTAATATGGGACGAGAGATAGAATAAAAAGGATGATCTCTAACAATGTTAAAATAAAGAGGCTTCCGATAATGGGTGACACATGTCACTTCCTAACTAATTAATCATCTTTATTTTTAAATTTGAATATCTTTAATACGTTTAATTTTTTATGATCTAATTTCACCATATTTTTTAAAATTTTGTGCTCTTTAATTCAACATCCATTTTGATATATTTTTATGAGTTTTCTTTAAGAATGGAGAAGAGCGGAGTTGAAAAGAGAGAAACTTACTTAAATTAGGCGTAAAAATGAAAAACATTTATTCTACAAAATAGTCATCGGCACCCGCCGCATCACATGCTGGGTACCCTTCTAGTCATGCTAATGGTTGTAAAATAAGTGGGTCTCTGTCTACAACAATTAAGATGATGTCACTTGTTTTTAAGCCTAAAATTAGGCCTAAGTTTAGGTTTCTCTATCATTTCTCTTAAATAAAACTATTAACATTCTAACATGTTGTGGTTTTTAAAACGTTCAACCAATTTTCTATACTTAGTAGTATTTATTATCCGTGCATGCATATGTTGACCGACTAACAAATACGTATATGTTCATTTTGACATCACATAATCATCCTAAAAAATTGAGCTAGAAATCTGTTCACTCTAGCGGTGATTGTATTACACACTTAAATAGTTTTTAGGTGTGAGTTCAAAATAAATAAATAAATAAATAAAAATAAAAATCGTGATCGTAACAATTTATGATACACAACATGGCTGTTTTTGAGAGCAGCCGAAGTGGTCGACCACCGAAAACCCCCACATTTTTATGGCCCTAAATTTACGTTTGGTCTATAAAGCATGATATTTTGGCAAACCAAAAACTAAGTGATACTCTACGAAACCTATCATCATATGTGATTTAACATTAATATCGTATGTGATTTTTTCATACAAATCTCATATTCGAAAAAAAACGAAAAAAGGTGAAAAATGTGTGTTTTTTCTTTTTTTTTTAAAGTAGTGTCTGTCTATTGGAAAATAATTAAATGCTCGTCGTTATGCTGTAATTATTTTCATTTAACGATTAACGGTTTGAGAGATATTTAAATATAAAAATATATGTGAAATAATAAAATGCTTTTAATTTCAATCATTGATTTCTTTTTATATGCAGGGTGGAGATGAGTCCTTTAGTATGTGAGAAAGTTTGGTATGTAAAATAACTCTCTCAATCTTATTAATAGTAAATAGTTTGGTAAATTGTATGTTTTTAAATACATAGTTTTTTTTTTTTTTTTTTTTTTTTTTTGTTAATCTAAAGTTTGTAGAATCATCATGGTTTGAGGATTCTTGAGCTTAAGTTGCAAATGATATTTTCGTTGACTGCATTCGTTAAAAATGATAGATTGTGATTGTTGTTTTAGGTGTTATGATCTTAGCCGACATTGATGTATTTTATAGTTGTTCGAGACATTACGATCTTCAGCTGATTTCTGTTATTGCATTTTGGATGTCCTTATTGCACTTTGATGTGTTAATAATACTTGGGTTGCTTTAGAATTCAGGATTTCACTTACTAAGCTTTGTTGTAGTGTTGTTTTGATTGTTGTTTTAGGTGTTATGATTTTGAACTGCATTAAGGTATTTTAAAGCTGTTTTAGGTATCAGGATCTTCAACTGATTTCTGTTATTGCTTTTTTGATGTCCTTAGTGCACTTACCTCCATTTGTTAAAGTTGATAGATCTTCACCTGTGAAACTTGATTATCTTAGTGTATGGAAACAAATGTGGTTTTGTATTATGTGAAATATAATATTGGCATTCATAAGATTTTTCAGCCTTTGGTGTTTTGGTAAGCGTGGATTGCCGAAACCCGTGTCTTGGCAAGTCGACCATGTGTTTGCGACCTTGGTGGGTTTGGCACCGCTCCATAGTTGCTGACATGAGCCTCCTTATGTAGATCTTAACAGATGTTGTTTATGTGTTAAAGAAATGATGATCGATGTATGTGTTTATATGTTTGGTGGGCATAATATACCAATATCGGTACTTTGGCGAGTAACATGGCTCGAGTTATCGTTGCAACCAAGAATGCCGATATTTTGGTGAGGTGGCTTGACACGGGTTACGGTTGTAGCCAAAAATGGTGTTTGTTTTTGCTTTTATGTTTGCAGACCTGAGGCTTATTTTGTTTTATAGCCGATAATGATAATCTTCTGTTTCCTGTGCACAATTTAACCATGGCCATATCTTGGCTAGGCAGTCATACCGAGTGTGGTTACAGCCATTGAGGGTGTTTAGTAGCGCAACTGTGTTCATGAATCTGGTCCTTATTTGTTACTATTTGTTTAAGAGTTATTGAGATTAAGTTGCAGTGATGTTTTTTATTTAGCTACGGTTGTTAGGGTTGATAAGGTATAATAAGTTGTTGTTTCGAATTCGCTGTTGAATATTTGTGCAAAAAAAGATTTTAAAGGGTTGTTTAGTTGTTGAATATTTTTTCAGGAAAGTTTGTCAAAATAAGAGGCAAATAATGGGTTGGTTTGTCGTTTAAAGGTAGCCTTCGGTTCTTTGACATCAGAACCCATCTGAGCATAAAAAAACGACATGATTCTTATTGATGTTTTGTTTCTAGGGTTGCTTGGGTATGCTGAAATAAATGCAATTTTATGGGTTCCCGGTATATGAAAAAACTTATCTCAACCGATTCAAGCGATGTTGGTGTACGTCTGCAAATATAAATAAACATATAATTGTAGCTACAAATGTTCAATCACACACAAAACATTGGTGAGGCAAGCCTAATAAGCTTCCAGCCATGGCGGATGTACCCTTTAACAGGGGTGTTTTCATAGCAATGTCTCATAATTAAAATAGGGACTTGGTTTGAAAGTATGGATGTTTGTAATATATTCAAGTGGATTCGGGCAATGCTAAGGTTATTCGCATCATGGGGCGGCAAGCTTAATATGCTTGCAACCATATCATATTTAGCCTTTTTTTCAGCTGTTACAAACGGTTGGTTATATTGGTTGTAAGAGGAAATAATGAATTTGCACAGGTTTGATTAAATCTGTGATTCTTCGTCTGTTGTCTTGGAAAGTGTGGTTTGCCTAAAACCATATCTTTGGGGTGGCCATATGGTTGCGCCATGGCATGTTTTGGGTACCGCTTCCTTTGTTGGCGACCGAGCACGCGATATAGACTCTAACTCATGTGGATCATGAACCTTTTGTTAGGCCAGCCGGTGTGTCACTCATGTATTCCATCCGTGAAGGCATTTAATTTGTCATGAGTGGCACATCAACTAGTCTAACAAATGTTTCATAGTCAAATTTGGGTAAAGTATGTGTGTTTTTTATCGTTGTTAAGGCAATGATGATTATGTCCTAAATATTACAGTCACGAGCCTTATTAGTATCTCTATATTTATTAAGTCAATGATGAGCGTACTGCTCGAATATTGGCAATTTTGAACCTTAGTTATCCCAATTCTGCTCCTCATTTGATCTAACTATTTCAGTGTATGCTTTATAGAAACTTAACCACAAAACGTTATGGACCGTGATATTTGTAGTTTTACCAAATTTAGGTTGTCCAAGTATGTTAAACCTTTTTATCTCGGTTTATGATGTGATATTTTGCTCACGTGTTTTTAATCTAACGATATTTCTAAAACATACTGAAATCTTGCTTAAAACGTAGGAAACTCACCTTTTTGTAATCTCAATCGTTACCAACTAAAAGAACTTTTAAAGGTACAATATAAATAAAACAGTTATGGTTTTCCAGTTAGGAGTAACATATGGGATTGCTTATTAAGGTGTTTAGTTATTGTTATAAAGTGAATACACCATCAAAAATTGCAAATACTAAGGTTTAGGGTAAAATAATTACTCAGATCCCACCCCTTAAGTGATTATCTGTTTTTTCGAAATTGGATAAACGGTTTTAAATATTTGCACAAAACTTCTTGCTTACTCATTCCATGGTAAATACCTTGAGTATTCCAAAATAATTACATGCAAATAACCCTTACATATTCATAACCACTTGAAAGGTGTACTTGGTATCATTTGGTCTAGTCTGCTTATTTGCAACTACCCAATTGTGTCTAAAAACATATATGGTCTTATTAATTTATATAATATGGACGGATTCGGATAGAACTCCCATTGTTTGTACCCTGGCACAGTAGGCTATCAAGTTCATATGCACGTCATCTGTGCCTTTTGCTTTTGTATTCGTTGTAGTTGGAAATTGTTTTTGGGCTATCATTGTGTGAAAGAAAAGACTAACATGCATTCGTGACTCAAACTGTGCACCAGAATTTAGAAAATGTTGGGAATGCTTTTCAAGTTGTTGTTGTGCATAACATTAGGTCTGATGTTTTGACCATGGATAGGCTGTTGGAGAATAGGAAACGTAAAAGAGTAAAGGTATGATGGCGTGTATGTATGTGTGTATAATCTGTATATTCATTTAGAGTTATGTCTGATGCATCCGTATGTATACATTTATTTATGTCTCTAAGTGTATATTCTTTCAAATGTGTACTCTATGTGATAAGTATTATTTGTTGGTCTAAAATTGTTATACTTTTATGGGTTCGATACACATTTTGCTGCATTATTTATAAAGGTTGTTGAGCCTTTGATCCTGAGCTTTGTAGTTTGCTGCAGATATACAATTGACTCTAAAGCGCAATTACTGAATCATAAATATATATATATATATATATATATATATATATATATATATATATATATATATATATATATATATATATATATATATATGTGTGTGTGTGTGTGTGTGTGTGTGTGTGTGTATGTGTTCATACACAAAGCATACAACTTAGGGCATTTCTTGGTAATAAAGTGTGTAGGACAAAGGCTACATACCCAGTATGCCACCGAGGTCTAGTTCTCGATCTTCACCTTTAGTTGCACTACCACTAGCTTCACCTATAACAAACATGACGAAGCAAACGTAAGCAAACGCTTAGTGAGTAAACATATAAAAGTATAACATAATACGATTAAAGCTAATGTTGCTCCGTAAATCCATGAAGTGTTGCTACTAGATTTATGCTAGTCGTCCACTTAGGACGTTATGAACCACATTGGTTCAATATAATTAGAAGTATTCTAGTCGTCCACTTAGGACGTCTAAGTCACATATTCCATGATTTTGAGCCGCTTATACACACTGGTCATCCACATAAGATGTCTAAGTCCCATTTTACAGAATGATCGAGACGCTAATAAGGGCTCGGTCGTCCACTAAGGATGTCTAGGATCCCTTTCGGATCATGTCATAACATAATAACACATGTCGTCCACTTAGGACATCTCCACCCTTCTTTCGGGTCGTAAAGCATATATTTATGCAAATCGACCACTTAGGATGGCTAATTTAGCTATGTCGCCCACTTAGGACGCTATACAAATAATACTGTAATATTTAGGCCGAAAATGCTTACTTAAATCCAAACGGGTCATTTGGGGTTGTTTTGACCCGTCTAACATATATCACATATAAACATTCCACATGTAAGTCATTTAAGCACATAATATATAATTACAACACTATAAACTCGTAACACAAGTATATTACGTGAACATGAACAGGAGCTCCACAAATAGAGTGTCACATTAACGAGTTATTAAGGACCCGTTTCTACACTTAAATATGTTACTCACCTCGAAAACACTTGAATAGAACACGAGCTCCCTTAAAGACGTCCCCGGCTAACTCTTATAACCTATGAACACATAATTTATATGGAGCTTATTAGGAACTTGATCAAGCTTATCATACTAAGCACTAAGAGAGTGAATAAGCCATAAGGGGGTGTTTGGTTCATGGATTATATAACTACACCAACACTAATTTTGAAAATTAACACCACAATTTGGTGTCATGGCATCCTAACAAGGTACCAATCATACTTTCTTAATTATAACATGAGTTCTTGGTGATTTTAGAAAATCACCTCTTTAGATAAACATGTGAAATTCTACAAAACCCCCATAATTGACATAAAGGTTCAATCTTTAAGCATTACCCATCTATGGGTAGCTCTAAAAAACAAATTCAAGACCAAGATAAGATTTATACCTCGAATTGATTGATGAAAACCCTAGGAAAACACGTTTTTGAGCTTATTTATAGTAATATCTTGTTTCAAACTTGCACCAAATTGACTTGGACTCAAAACCCTAGATCAAAAGTATGATGTGTGTGTGTTGTCGTGAGTTTTGGAGAAGGAGGGAGAATAGTATTGATGTTTAAGAATCCTGGATTCATAAACAGATAATGATATTAGTATAGGTTTTACACTATGACAACTTTAGTCCTTAATGGCAAGACTAATACAAAGATAGTCCTTATGCTTTAAATTTATTTAGTCCTTATGCTTTAAATTTATTTCATTACCTGAAAGGTTGGGGTGTTACAGATGTTCTGGTTACGGTTCATAATCATTTCGATGCTGACTATTTTGATAATTTTTATGATGATGAATTTGAGTTAGAGGTTGAAGATCATGAGACTTACTCTTACGATACAATACATTTGGCGTGGTCAGAAGAATCATCTCTTAAGTACCATGATTAGATGTAACACAATGTTTAACTATCATTTATATGTATGATTTTATTTAATGTTCTAGTGAAATTTATGTCTCAAACTATTAGTTTTTGTGTTGGTTAACTAATGAAATATTAGAAATTCAATGATCATATCTAATCATTTGTACGGATTTATAAAATGTATTATTTATTTTCACATCTTAAGTTTGATATGTGATTTGTTGATGAATTAAAGATAATCTTTCCGATGATATTATGACACAAACAGAAAGACAGATTTTGCGATAGTGCAGAAAAACACATAAATTAATAATTTTGAGTTCAAACATCCCGCCACGAAAGGGTCTTATGTATAAGCGGGTGTTTGAGGTTTCTAAGACCAAGAAAGTGGAGTATCGACCAGTTGATCCAAATAGTACAAAGGATGCTCCTCCTAAAGACTCTACTAAGGAGGCGTCTACGTCTAAACAACCAAGTAAGGATGTTGAAGTTGTTGACACATCTAATGCTTTTGATTCTCTTGGTGATTTGGATGAGGATCCTATTGTTAGTAAAGATTCGGATTTTGATAATGGATTTAGGATCATGGATAAATAGGCAAGTGTTACTATTGATTCATTTGATACTCCAAGTACAACACTTCTTGTTGAAAAGATTTTTTTGGGTAAAAGGTCAAGATGACCCGGTAAATATTATTACTCCAAAAAACATTTAAGTACAAAGGATATGAGTGACATCTCATATCTCAGCCCATTACATGGGTAGACTTACATAACGCACTTCCAAATATCAAAATAAAACAATAAACCACAACTCAAAGGAGATAAACTACCAATAAACGAACACCAAGAGTATTTTTTTACCACGCCCTTTGAGATTAAAGTCATTAAATTCATGTGGGAGATCGTAGACGTGGCTCGTATAATCATCATAATCCTCTTCATCTTCATGTTCATATCCACCACCTCCAGAAGCAAGAAAATTCGCCATCGGGTTATCCTCTAGGAGTACTTGGTCATCATCACTGTCAGAAACATCAATCTCTCCCACTTTAGAGAACGGATTAGTCCTTTTAGTGGGAAAAATATTAGAAGAAGAAGAAGGCTTAGACGTAACACCCTCCTGTTGAGCATTAGAAACCACCACCGGCTCCTTGACTCTATCATCAACCACAATCGGATCTTGTGGAACACTACGCGTCTGTTGAGACTCCTCCTTGTTAACAACCAATGAAAAATGAGGAGTCCCTTCCTTGGCAACAACATCATTAGAAACAGAACACTCCGCATCAACCGAATTAAGAACGCCAAATGAATTAGATGTAGACACTTTAGGACCACTTGTGCTCGCCACATCTACCACCGTTTTCTTATTACCATTCACCTTAAGATTAATAAGCTTGAAAGTCAAATAATTGAGGGAGAGCTTGTGCTTCTGGGTGATGATGGAAAGCCGATTCCTATGGGAAAGGAGGCTACACGTGGGGTCACAATGAAGATATCCATAGCTCATTCAATGGTGCTCCTTGTTATATCAAAGGTAGGTAATATGTTTTCTAGGGTTGAGAATTTGGTCATTTCGGATAGTGATAGTGATGATGAAATTGAAGATGTTTATGATGAGACTTCTCGTTTCATGGCGAGTGGAGGTGCTTATGATGCTAGTTTACATGAGGATGAAGATTTTGATTTATTTGACACTTATGACCTTCAAGGTTTAACTCCGGAATAGATCGATCGTCATATTTTTATATCTGTTAGCATGGGTTGATCTATGTCCGATTATTATTATAAACCCTAGTTTATTACTAGGGTTTAATTAATACGTAGCGATTACGTGGTTTGGTACTAGTTGTTTTTTTTTTCCTTGTTTCGATTGGGTTCTTTCGGTTAGGGTTTGTTTGTTATCGTGTTGATGGAGGACGTGCCTAACGTTGATATGGATGCCTCTATGGATTATAGGCAGCGTGAACCTCATGTGGAGCCGGTTCCACATGATGTAAATCCTACTAATTCTACTTGTCAAGGGGTTGATGCAATAACCGATTCTGGTGTTGTACAACCACCTGCTGATGGGAGTATTGGTCAGAACGAGAGTCCTGTTGATCATATAGAATGTGATGGGGCTTATAACGTGAATAAGGTTAAGGATAAGGTTGTTTTTGATGATTTGGAGCAAAGCCATGATACCCCTATTTCTGATTCGGCCTCTAATGTTTCAAAAGCGACTTAATGTGGAGCAATTGATTGCTAATGCGCATAAGAACTTTGATGAAGCAATGAATAAAATTGAGCGTGATATTGCTAAGATGGCTTCATCTTCCGATGTGAACAATTCGAGTGGTATTGGGCTTCAATCTAAGTCGAATGGTACTAAAGTTTATTCAAAGAAATACTCTCCGTCGAGTTTTGATGTGGCTATGCAATCCCGGATGTATGGTACTAATCATAGTGTTACTTGATCCTAATGCACCTAAGGTTGTTACTACTTGTGGTAATGGAGTTAAGTCGGTTTCTTACGCTGGTGTTGCTTCTAATGAATCCCGAAACACGTGTCTAATTTTTGGAGGTTATAATGCGACAAAAGAAGGATGATGTTGACCTTTAGTCCCGATGAAAGTGGTGGAAGAGGTGAACATGAGGTTTGAGAATACTCTTTACGGATACTTCCTTGGTCAACGCCTTCGCTTTTCTGTTGTTGACTATTATGTTCGCAATACGTGGGCTAAGTATGGTTTACAAAGGTTATGATGAACGCTATGGATTCTTCTTCTTCAAGTTTAATTCGAAAAAAGGCGTTGATGATGTTCTTGATAATGGTCCTTGGTTGATTCGTAATGTTCCTATTATTCTTAAACCATGGACATTGAACACCAACTTGCTTAAAGAGGATTTGACTAACATTCGGTGTGGGTTAAATTCCATGATGTTCCTTTAGCTATGTTTTACGATGACAGGCTCGGTCTTCTTGCTACATTGATTGGTACGCCCAAAAGGTTAGATGCTTTTACTAGTCAAATGTGCAAAGAATCTTGGGGCCGTAGTAGTTTTGCTAGGTGTATGATTGAAGTGAAGTCGGATGAGGTTCTTAGGGAGCCTCACCGTCGAGATTCCTTTACTTGATGGTACGGGTTCGACTATTGAGAAGATCCGTGTTAAATATGAATGAAACCGCCAGATGTGAGAAATGTCGGGTCTTTGGACATACTTTGGTGGATTGTCCTAAGGTTGTGATTCCGATCGCCAACCTCATAAGGACGTAAGTGATGGTTTCGATCGTAAACAATAAGAAGAAGGAAAGAAAGTTGGGCGAATCCGGTCGAGGAGGTTCTACTAAAACTGGTGGGCAAGCATTTTGAATATCGCCCAAAAGCCTCCTCCCGAACCCAAGAAAGTAAATGTCGGTAAGACGATGGCTTCTAATGTGGCTAGTACTAGTGGAACCAGGATCACTACGTCTAATCGATATGATGCTCTTAATATAGACGATATGATGTGGATACCGGTCGTACAATGGAGGTTAATGAGGATGAGTCGATTAAGACCGGTTCTACATCACATGTTCCGCTGTGAGTGATTCAATGGGAACAATAAATGTTGGTTCTACTCCCATAGTTGAGAAAATTGGTAAGCTTGAAAAACTAATTATTGATGGAAAGCTACTCTTGTGGATGATGATGGTCAACCTATTCCGCCTACCTCTTCTATACTAAGAGAGCTAACTCTTTTCTAAAGTGGGAGAGATTGAGGTGTCGATTCGAAGATGAGGTTGTTGCTAACCCATTTGATGAGTCTCGCTAATATATTTGGTGGTGGCCAAGAGTTTGAAGATGAGTATGATGACTATGACTTCGATGACTATGCGAAGCGAGTTCGTGATCTTCACGGGAATTTGATGCCTTTAATGCCATGTATGGCACAAAGTTTCAAGGTCCTAGGAAGTAATCTTATGTCGTTGTGTCATTTGTTATCATTTGAGTAGTGGTTTGTTTTCTTGTTTAGAAAATAGAAGTATCTTGTTATGTAAGCTCTATGCCTATGTAACGGGTCGATATATGGGATTTCACCATATACATTGTACTTAAACGTTTATTTGGTTAATATATTTACTGTGTGTGGGATTACTCTCCTTTACCAAAAAAAGGTTTAACCCGAATAGCGCGCGTTTTGTGATTTCATGGATATAAATCTTTGTGGTCAGTTCAAACAATAGATTTTTTCTTGCTCTTATAGTAGTTATTCATAAAATTGGTTTGTCTATCTTATGTTAGTTTAGATCGTAAGCACCTTAGATATGTTTGGTTTGCCTTTTTGGGATGAGGTATGGGATCCATCCACACTCATTGTACTTAATTATTTTTTTAAAATAATAATATTTTATCAGATGTAACCATTTTACTCAAAAAAAACATCTCGCCACGAATAGCGACGCTTAAAACCATGTATGCTCTAATATACATATTAACTAACTAGACGAGTACCCGCGCCTAGCGGCAGCGGTTTCTAGCGGCAGATAATTAACGATATGCGATATTGTGGTAAGTGTTTCGTAACATGCGATAATTCAACTGAAGCAAAAATTATTAACATGTATCAAAGAACATATAAAAATATTTATTAAAACTGAAAATAAAACATTACATCAATTATGAGATAACTAACAATGCACGTTACTCGCCGTGTAAAATTTTTTAGTACATGGCATTTGAGGTGTCGAATCCTCTTTGACCGAACTTTTTGATTGACTTCACTTTGTAGTTATCATCCATCAAGACATGGGATTTGACCCAATTAAAAAAAATTCAAATATAAGAAACTTAACAAAAATATATACACCGGTTGTATAATGTATTTTGACCAAATTATTTCAGGAAACTTTGTATAATATCTTTGAAATTAATGCGCTAGAACAATCAACGATTAAAGCACCAATCAATCACCATCACTATAGCAATATTTGAAAACCGATTTGTATTTAACGTATTTAGTGCGCATAAACAACAATATCCTTGCAATTTTAACTATATATAAATGTCAAAACAATATTTTTAAAAATCATACGGTAATTGCACACATTTCAATATTTAATAACTGAGATCGCATATGATACACACACTATGAACTAACATAAAAATAAACAATAAGTTGTAATATGGTGCCTTATAAAGTAGAATATGTTGATAAACAGCAAAGATATAAAAAACACAAAAAAGCATACAAAGTGACCTGAAAAAGCATCATTGGCCGTTTTCTTAACCGGGTCTCATCAAATCTGAATGAATATCGACAGATCGATAGATCTCACCAAAAAATCTAATGAGTCAAACACATTAATGTGCCAAACATATACACACAATCACCATCGGTTCATCATGGTAGAATTCACGTCGCCGGGAAGGTACCCCGTCTTAAAATATCCATCACCATCGCCAAACGCTAATCACTATTTTGGATCACAACATCGCACACCCGTCACTATAGTCACCCACCAGTCACCACTACCACCACCGGCAACGTTAACCGACGAGAGAAAGAGATGAGGCGGCATCAATGGTGTTGATGCGGTTTGTTGACACATAGAGACGATCGTATGAGAGATGAGAGTGTGTTGATTTGAACCGAGACACGAGATATGTGTGTGTGTGTGTGTGTGTATATGTGTGTTTTTATTTGAAATGGATGAGATATGTGGGTTTGGAAGGTTATGTTAACTTTAGGTCCGGAATTGGCCGAATATTGCTCTTTATAAAGGGTTATAGATTAAAGAGTTACCCATTATAGGTTGACCATCAATACTTTCCGAAATGTTGAATATTCCAGCCATATACATCCGAAATTTTGAATATTCCAGCCAATAAACTCAATAATTTCGGTTAATTAACACAGCTTAAAGATAACATTTTTCTTCAACTTTCAAGTTTCAAGTTTCCACTTTCACATTTGATTTTCTTTTTACATTTTATGTAGTAAAGATAAAGATACACATAATTATACGAAAATCCTAACAATAAATTAAAATAAAAGAACCCTTGCTCAAATTATTTCATACCCTACCAGATATTTGTAAAAGCTTATTTGTGGCGTCAGGTGATAGGATACAGATCGAGAATACCATTTAAATGAATGAAAAATATGATAGTTTATTAATCATAGATGATTTTCACATCAGACCTATGAGACAAGTTAAAAAATATGAAAAAAATAGATAGAAAACTTAATTACCTATTCAAGACATTTAACAAATTTATACAAAAATCATTGTAGTGACAAATCCGAAATTTTGTATATTCCACCAATAAACTCAATACTTTCCGTTAATACTTTCGTTAATTAACACATCTTAATAATAACATTTTTCCTCAATATTAAACCTTGACTTTCAACTTTCAAATTTCAAGTTTCCACTTTCACCTTTGACCTTTTTTACATTTTATATAGTAAAGATAATCTATAGATTTTGAAAAAGTCTTCAGTGTGTATTAAAAATTACTTGAGTTGTGTGTATCGTAAGTCATCACAATTATTATTATTATTATTATTTTTACTATATATGACCTTTCGAGTCAAATCAGATTTAGTTGTTGCGATGAAGCTAAATTTGCAAACAAAACAATTAGCTCTATTGCTTTTATTTCTTATACTTGATCATGTTTGTCAAGCTAATGCTACTTCATATGAGTCACATTCAGGTAACTTTATTACATATTTACATCATATGTTAACTGTTTGTTTTTACATTTTTTTTTATGAAAGAAATAAACTCCTTTGGTTTGCATTTTTCCTACAGTAGATGTGCTTGCTAGTCTAAGACAAATGCTTAGATCGCGGGTAATGAACATGTCTTCGTCCAAGCTTGAACAACCACGAAGTAACATATTCACTCCACCGTCACTGACACTACAAGTACGTAGGAGTTTACGAAGAGTTAGGAAAGGACCACTATCACCAAAATTAGGCGCACCTCGCATGCAAAATAATAAGGGTTCTCCACGACGACCACCGCCTCCTCCACCACCACCACCATCACCGCCACCACCACCCCCAGCTCCGCTGCCACCACCACCGCCGCCGGCCCCTCCGAGTCTTCGACCTTGGCTTTTACGTTCACCACAAGCACCTCTGCAACTACGACTACCACAACCACCGAAAAGTAATTAGGATTCATTAGCATATTGTGATATCAATAATAAATAGTAGGGTTAAGTTCATATGTTACAGACGAACTTCTCAACTTCTACAAATATAGGTAATATTGTCATTTTAATAAACATTTTTAACCAATAAAACTTTCGAATTTGTTCTATTATTAACCATTTGCTCACATGCTATTTAATAAACCTGTACACTAGGCTTATTTGGCATTTTTATCGTATTTGTATACTTATGTGTTAACTTCTTTGTCGTCACCACTACAACTCCACCTCAAAACAAGCACTCAAAATACATCATCTTCATCAAAATCTGGCAACCACCATTTTTTCCGGCAAATTTTTGGCGATCTCCATCTTTTCCCACCAGTTAAAATTTTCCAGCGAACACTATTATCTATACTACACACTACAAATCCACTCTTTTTATTTGTATGGAACGTCTAGTGTAATAAATAAATGGGTTAATGGTCTAGAAAACATACAAACTTTTCATATTTTATGTGCCAATAAACTTTTTTTTCTATTGTAATAAATATCTTCTAATGACTATTATTGTAACCAAATAATAGTCATTAAGAAGTAATTAACTGTGGTAATTAACTATGCCGCGGGCATATTTGGTTACAATAATAGTCATTAAGTTATTTTGTTACAATAGGAAAAAAGGTTTATTGTCACAATAGTAAAAAGTGAAAAGTTTGTATGTTTTCCAGACCATTAACCCTAAATAAATTCAGTGATATCTAATTTATGCAAAAGTAATTACTACGTAGTTACTTACAGCATAATCTTCGTTTTTCAATTCTGCGTCATTCACAATCATGGCATTTATATCTACCATGTACTTTGTTGACAACTCAATAACCCATATTCACAAGCCAACTTTAAGTTTACAAAAAAAAACGTTACTCAAATAATCGTATAACTTTTACTAGAACCATTTGTGAACTTGGCCATTTATTTTTTGACAACTCAATCGGAGATTTATTTATAACCTCAACTAAAGCCAAAACCTACAATATTTAAGTTGTCAAAATTTTGGGGCGGGACCTCCCCTGCACTCATTAAGGTCCGCCCCTGACTAGAACAACTTAGAATCTACAATAGTTGAATATACCTTATATATTTTCTTTTGCACCATTCGACTTATTTAGCCAATAAAATCTACTTGGCTCGTTTACAATATTGATCCAAAACTGAGTAAATTGCAATTGGTTCTCGGATTTCAATTTTGCGTCCTAGTGGTGATTTTCGCTACAATTTGTGATATATTTTTCGTTATGGTGACAAATGTTATCGCATGCATGACATGAATACTAAGTTTTCTCCAGATCTATATTTGGCAGGATGACAAAAACAATGTGGATATCCTCACGTCAAAACATCTTCACTTGTGATACACCGTGACAAATCGAAAATTACCAGTCAAAATATGTACAAGCAAGCATTATAACATATGTTTTTCACTTCTTTCTATGTTACCAAAATGTTAATTTTTTTTAAAGAAATCCGGAAAATATAAACACATCGATGAAACTAGGGGTACTCCGTTGTTCCACGAGACACTCATGGAATTATGTCTTGTAGTGTTAACTTTTGTAAAAGAAACTCTTAGTTTCTATTAAATACACCCGCTTCAAAGAAAATATGTGCCCTTGTATTACAGCTAAAAAATATTTGTGCACCCGATTATTTTAAAACATGATTCCGTCACCGTACTATACAACTACACATACATATCCCATATTAATACATGCATGCTATCGCTGCATTGAAATTTCTAGGGCCGTAGTGGCACCCACAAGAATTTATTCTTCACGTATCTTTTTCATATAAAGGACCATTCGAATAAATATCATACAAGGGATACAGCTATTGTTATGAAGACAATTCTATACCCAAAACGAATAGCTCTATTGCTGGTAATTTTGATACTTGATCATGTCTTTCAAGCAAAATCTGCTTCATTCGAATCACCTCTAGGTAAACTTATTATATAACTCGCATTCTTAACTATATTGTATCCACTTTGGTAAACCTGTTATTGGTGAATTTAATTGAAGCTTAATAGATTAGTCGGCCTGATTGAATTTTTCTAAACTTGTTTATATTTTAAGAAGATTGCTTATGTTTTTCTTAACAAAGTTCGAGTCAGTACTTTCGGTGCAAATAACCCTAGAGTGGTCACATCAACTTTTAAAAAAAAAAAGTTGTACCAAGTATGAGCAGTACGACGGATTCAAACGCGATTGATTAATCAAGCAAAAGATTAATAACTATATAGCTAAGATACCAATTCAAAGACAGCATTAAAAGTTCGATACGAGTTTTAGGACATAATATATGATACTAGCTTAGAGACCCGTTGACACCGGGTTAGTTTTTAAAGAAATAGATAAATGAGATGATAATAAAAGTAATAACGTAAATTTGTTAAATTTAAAGTATGTGTGAGTCACAATCGATTTAAAACCATCGTGTTGCCAATTTAAAATAGATTGACTCGAACATAAAATGATGTGTGATTTCAATGATCAATTGAGTTGCTAATAAACCTTGTATTCAAAATCATTTAATCACTCCCACAACCCGTTTCATTTTAGGAGTTTACCATCTCCTACAACTCTGTTCATTATAGTTAAATATATTACGCTTATATTTTAAATCATTTAATCACTCCTACAACCCGTTTCATTAGATTTAAATATCTCGCGCTTATATTCTAAATAATTTAATCACTCCTACAACCCGTTTCATTATAGTTAAGTATCTTACGCTTATATTCAAAATCACATGATCACTCGTACAACATGTTTCATTGCAATTAAATATCTTACGCTTATATTCAAAATCACTTAATCACTCCTACAATCCGTTTTGTTTTAGGTGTTTACCATCTCTTACAACCCGTATCATTACAGTTAAACATCTTGCGCAATCCTATATAGGCTCTATAAGAAGTTTCATAAGCAATCCTAAAAAGACCATAAAGTAGTTAGTCTAATAAGCAATCTTAAACAGACCATATAATATACGATAGCTTAATGATAGTTCCCTATGTTTTAGTTCGTAAAAATACACAATAAATTAGCATACAAAAATATTTAGAAAGTAGTACTACTCATTTTATATATGATGATATAAAACTGATTGCCTAACTAAACCTATAATTAATGAAAATCTATTTATCTTTACTTAAATAAATAGCTTATGACTTTCATAAAATAAAAAAAGACCCAACCACCCTATAATGACTTTCCAACAAATTATTCTGTGATTGGTGAGTTGATAAAAAGGCTTTTCAATGGTTGCCAAAAAACTTTGTGTTATAACTAATGTTGATCATTTTAGTCAACTCACCAACCAACATAAAATTGGTTGCGCACAAAAAAAAATCTTGAAAAGACAGCAAGATGTCACTATTATTTTTGGATTTATGGCACGTACATGTAAAAGTGATTGAAGTATATAACTTTATGTAATGAGTTCATCAATCCAAAATATCAATCATAAATATTTGATTTTCATTAATGCTACATCCACTCAAATTCATCCAAAAAAAATCACATCGCGGTGGTGGCGCGGGATAATTGGTTTTTGTGCAGTGGCTCCACAAAACCAATCATCCGGCGTCACCGCAGGTGTGGGATTCTTTGTGGATAACTTGAGTGGGTGTATCACCCTCTTTGATTTTGGGAATCATTTACCATAGCTTTTATTATATACCATGCTTAAAGATCTGAAAGTATTGCAAACATGATAAAATCATTGACATCCAAGCTTTTAACTGTAAAAAACGTATGTAGCTCATTGCCATACAAATGACACAAACATATACCAAGGAACATACATGATAATTAATGTATTCAACTACCAAGGAACATACATGATAATTAACACACGCTACAGAAAGGACTGCACTTTACAAATGAAGCAAACAAATACTAATTCAAAACATATGCCGAGAAATAAATATGTAAATAGATAGCTTTACACAACATAATGTGTTTAATGGAAGGACATCAACATAATTGGTTCAGGTAATCTGCTGTTGTGCATCCATTCCCTCTAAAAATAATTGGACAAAAGTATTAAGAGAACTTTTAAAATGGAAAGCAACTTGAGCAAACATGTGTGGTTAGGCTGTAAGAATGGAATGGGTTTTCATATGAATTGTTCAACTTAGGTGCTACAATATTATTCAATGAAGGAAATCTTAAATTCCATTCACTGGGCATTTCCATTCTCCATTCTCCATTCTCTATATCAGCAAAAACCATATTATCTTTTAATATTGCTTAATATCTTGCTCTTTTTGGTATTAAATCATTAAGAGGCCTCCATTATCCCGTTTATCATACCATCAAGATGTTTCCCTTCCATATTTGAATAACATTAAGATGCCACTTCTCAATCACACAGCTTTTTTCGTGAGGATATTTTTTCCATGGACATAACTTAACAATTTATGTAGCTTTCCTCCCATATTTGCTTTCTGTGATAGGTATTTCAGGTGCACCCTTACCATTTACTGTCACAGCATTCCTTCCCACATCGATAGGCTTATTTACTACATTTTTCTCGAGCAGTTGTTGGTTTGCTTCACTCAACCGTTTTCTTTTGATGAATGTGAAGTTTCTACCGATCGAGTTGCTACCTTCAGTGCATACTTATTCTTCTTCCATCCGTTAGTAGAACTTAAGTTAAAATTAAACACATAAATACTATATTAAGAAACTTACAATGCGAATCATAAGATGGGGTGCTCCTTTTGGTTGCAAAGTCTTCGGTTTCGTAAACACAAATCTCGAGGAGGCCGATGAATTGTCAACAAATAAAATATAAGAAAGAAAGTTGCGGTCAATGACACTGAATAATAATTTAAACAGAAATATCAGAAACCATAAGAGGTAGAATTTTAGTTTTAAGTATCAAAACTATCATATCTGAACGAATAAAGGCTTATTAATCTTTCATAGCTGTATTTAGTATAATTCTTAAATCTGCCTAAATTTCAGATAAGCAATATGTATCTAAACTCACAAAGAAATTAAAAACACACAACATGCCTATAATCCGTCTCCTTGATCTATTAATGATGCCATGATGATTAAAAGAGTGACAACTAAACTACATACACTGTTTACCCCACTCAACCCAACCCCTTTGAATGATTTTCAGAACTGACCCATTTTGACCAGTCCACCAACACACACACTTTTACCCTCTTAAATATACTTACCTTGTATTTCTCTAAATTAGACATACACATTCACTTGTAATATGCTTATTGTTCCTTTTCTTTTTAGGCTTTAACACCTTCATTACATTCAGATGTAACAGAATAAATCTCTATAAATTGGGACAAGTGAACGAAGTCCCTATGTTTTAATCTATATAAAATACCAACAATACTTATTCATGAACATATGACAAAAATCTTAAGAAAATAATATCTCAAAAACTCACTGAGGAGGACGCTCACAAGGCCACCAGCACTAACCTCGAGAGACCAACTCTCTTCACCTCTTCTAACAGCAGAAACAGGTCTTATTCCTTCTTAAGAGTTAGGCTACATGAAAACATAAAAAATTAACTTCTAAAATAAAGATCAAATCGCTGAAATTTATATAAATAGCAAAAAAAAAATGTTTTTCCCTAATACGAACAATAAATTTGAGCTTTAGAAAGACTACTCAAAATAAAGTGGATTCGAATACATTCAATACTATAACTCTTACATCTATCAAGCTCTCTCAGCAAGTCAGCGTATACATTCAACATTTTCATTCTTCAAGTCTCCATAATTGATTCCAAATTATGGTATTTCCGCTATTGTAATTGAGGTTCTGTTTCTAAGTTTTGCTTCAACAATCCAAATAGCACCTAATAGCCCCTAATAACATGTTAAAGAAGCCAAAATGGTTGCTCAAATTTGGTATCCGAACCACCCCTAATGACAATTTAATGATGCCAGTGCTGAAATATGCTATCCAAGCAGCCCCTAATAACATGAAAGGTCATTTTAATCTTTTAAATACACACGTAGCTCAAATCACTGAAATTTATATAAATATCCAAGTTTAAAACTATTTTTCCCTAATACGATCAATAAATTTGAGCTTTAGAAAGACGGGTGACAAACATGACTCAGAATAAAGTGGATTTGAATACATTCAATACTATAACTCTTACATCTATCAAGCTCTCTCAGAAAGTCAGCATATACATTCAACACTATCATTATTCAAGTCTCCATAATTGATTCCAAATTATGCTATTTCCGCTATTGTAATTGAGGTTCTGTTTCTGAGTTTTGTTTCAACAATCCAAATAGCCCCTAATAACATGTTAAAGAAGCCAAAATGGTTGCTCAAATTTGGTATCCGAACCACCCCTAATGACAAATTAATGATGCCAAAATGGCGCCCCTAATGACATGTTAATGACGCCAAAATGGCTGCTGAAATATGCTATCCAAGCAGCCCCTAATAACATGAAAGGTCATTTTAATCTTCTAAATACACACTTAGCTCAAATTACTTCTGACCCTCTCAGCCTGCTCCGGTTTTACAGAAGTAAGAAATTGGACGTAAGTAAGAAAACATTTTAGGCTTTTACAATGGCAACTTACTCAAGTAAGAAAACTGCTGAGAACACCTTATAAGCATATGTCAATCCATAGACTTATAGAGAAAATTATATAGATTTTTTAAAAGTTAAGATAAAAGAAATTAACATGATCGAATCCGCTACATTTGGTGGCAACTTCTCTGTTGTATCCTAATAGCAAAGTTTTGTGTAGCTTAAATAGGACCTAATCTCCAAATAATGGTTTTCATTTTAGTTCCTTTTGCAAGCGAAAAATATATTTATTTCAAAGTTTTAGAGAAACTTTGGTTTCTTATCAACTGCACTAAAATTAGTTCACATATTCCTATCAAAGTACCGTTATCTTATAGTCCTAAAATTCATATAATTAGAGTCAACTTAAAAATAAGGAAATACTATAGATTTCTAGCAACAAAAATAAACAATAAACAACTAATTGATCAAAGAAAATAAAGTGAAAGTGAGTTATATGCACCTTCTACTAAAGCATCAATCTGGAAAGCCTTCCTTCCTTATCCTTTTGAGATAAACTGGTGCATATGTTGCTTATCAGCTCATAAATAAGCAAATAAATAAGCAAATAGGGAGAAATAACATGCAATACCAAACACCTTCTAAAAAACATAATCATAGCAAATGTATTATGCGGAACTTACAATTTGAGGAATAGATGAAGAAGAAAATATGGAAGAATTGGACTTGTTTTATGGTTTTATATGTGTTTCTATACTGGGAACTGCATTCCTCGACTTGTACTCTGATTTGGTATTGAGCCTATTGGCCGATGAGTTACCGTTGTACTTATTCCCAGGCATAACGGTAACGGCTATCTACAACCAGACCTCCCACACCAAATGTTCTACATTATAATTGAAACACATAAGCATACAATTAAATTCACTAACCATCATAACACAATTGAGTGTAGCCAAAATAACTAAATAACAGGTCTTAAAACAAAGGGACATCAAAGATAACAAATGGGATCCACATAATCCATCAGAGTGCAAAGGGGCCTACGCAGCGGAACCTGAGCAAGTGTGGTCTGATAAATAATACATGGCCAACATACTATAAGATCAACAAACGGTACCTATTACATTGATATAAACATAATAAAGATACATGACATTAGTCCCATAATCCACATTCACAACAAAGACATCACATATAGCACATAGCCCATCTCGCCTCCTGTTTATAAAATGCAAAAAATAAACCACTGCCTTTTTAACCCAAAATTAGTATATTGAGATGTTGATTGTGTGTGATCCATTAATAGATGAAAACAAAAAACCCAAATCCGTTTCTCATAAACATATGAAACACAACCGAATAAAAATTAGCGAAATGTGTTTTGTAGTTTGAAACACTTTAGAAAACAAAAACTCTCGGATGATAATCTAATCTTAATTCTTTACGGAGTCAGATTAAAAAGTAAATACTTATTTGACATTTCATCAAACATTTAGTGTACATAACTTCCATCAAATGGTACCTAAACCCTAAACCCTCCAAGCTACCAATTACAAAATGATTAATTAATCGATTATTTTTACCTGCGAAACAATTGTTCTTCACAAAGACTTTCATGGAGTTCTTGAAGAAACATAAGATGCAAGATCAAATATAATAAATTGAATATACATTAAATTGAATAGGCACAAAATTAAAAGATAATTACTGACTTGAAGCTTTGGCCGGTAGATGTATTCATCCTATCCTATTGAAGAAAAGTATAAAACAAACCAAATATATGTAGTCATGGATTAAAATACTTATAAAACCTAGAAAATGGCAAAACACAATTAAAATTGAAAAAAATATATTATAACAACCGAATCACACATATCAAAATCAATCGGCACAATATTTAATTGAGAAAACTAAAAAGATATAGAAATTATGCATTACCACCGATATGGACTCGAGATATAATCATATCAAAATCTTGATCTTGATGGTGCTGGTATTTTAATTTGCAACTGTGTGTGTGTTTTGATTTGCAATTTGTACGATTCTTAAACTTAATCGTAGAGGAAGAGAGCGTGTAGAGGAAGAGTGGTTTTCAATTGAAACGATAATAATGAGTTACCATAGATATTGCTTCATAGGGGCACGTTTGGTACGACTGAATCACAAATAATGGAAATGCATTGGAGAATGGAATAGCATAGAAAGAGAATGAGTCTGATATAAGAGAATGGATTCTAGTGTTTGGCAAAAATAGAGAATAGAGTGTAAGAATCGATTAAAGAATCAATTCCTTTGTTTAGTACATAAAAGCTAGAATACATATATATATATTTTCAGGTTTTTTAGTTACGTTGATTATTTGAAGCTATCAGGTCACATAATTACAATTATGCAAACATAATTCAAGTTTTTTGTCATATAAAAATATATTATATCATCTCTACGATGAAACAAAAATGAAAAAAAAACATATTTCTACAACTTACACATTGCACTAAACACAACTAATAAAAAAGATGGATACTATATAATATTCATGATCGAACTACAAACACTAGTATATACACATCAATATTTGTATAATTTTCTGCTATAGGGTTTTTTACATGTTACGAAGTAGAGAAAAATTTAAATGCTTACTCTTATTTGGATGCTTACCAAGGGACAAATCCTCACCATCCATCTAGTTTGATCTAATGGTGGGGATTAATCTAAAATTTAATAGATAAACCTAAGTACATGTTTTTTTCTTGTCTTTTTGTCTTTTTTTTTTATTCATCTTTTTTTATGAAAGCGTAAAAACACGTATGAAAACGGACGAAAACGTATGAAAATGGATGGAAATGAAAGAAAACTGATGAAAACGGACGAAAACGTATGAAAACGGACGAAAACGTACGAAAACAGACGAGAAAGTATGAAAACGGGCGAAGACGTATGAAAACGGACGAAAACGAGCGAAGCGGATGAAACGATAAAATGTATCGAAAACGAATGAAGCGAAGAAAAACGCGATTTAAAAAAAACGTGAATTAAAAAAAAAACGTGAATTTTTGTCCGTGATTTTTTCATTCACTAGAGAATGGATAGAGAGAAAGAGCCATTCCAAAATTCTCATTCTCCACCTTTCTCCTCTTTTTTTAAAGAAACAAAATTGAGGAATGAGAATGGTAATTTAATTCCCTGTTTCCATTCTTATGTCAAACAAACATGAGAATCAACCTCTTTTCCCTTTCTCAGCTTTCCATTCATGCGTAGCGTAGAGGAAGTGTGTAGAGGAATGATAATTATCAGTTTCAATACCTTCATTTTTAAAAACCTAATGCATAAAAGAATTGTACTTAAAAGCTAAATAAGATAGTGCATTAAACCAATTTTTAATGCAATGTGCTTAATAGACTTGTACAAAAGCTTATTTTATTATATATAATAGATCCACCGTTAAAATAGCTGAACCAATTAATTAGTCGGTGTCAGCTTATAAACTGGCCGGTATGGTTTAAATTTTCAAAGACTAGTTCACCTTCTTTGTTTTAGGGTTTATGGTCGAAACTGAAGTTATTAGTTTGCCGATATATTATTACACCTGATGAATGATACAAACTTTAATTTACAGGAGATATATATTTCGGTCGAAGCAGATTGCTACAAAAGGTTCCAACACCGCCACCAGCGCCTAAGCTCAGCCAAGGTCCGCATTATAAGCGCGTTTCTCCACCACCACCACCGCCACCGTCCTTACCCATATGTGCAACATATCCAAGTTTTCGTACAGTACGTAAGCTATCACCACCCGCGCCAAAGCTAAGCAAACCTAGAAATTTCCGTATATTTTTTTCTCCGCCGCCATCACCATCACCACCACCACAGTCAGCATCACCGCTTATACCACCGACACCTGTGAAGAAACCACCTACGAACTGCGACCTCCCACGACCGCCGCCAGGACGTACTTAACAACTTAAAGCTCATATGCACTGCTTACCTTTGTATTTTCAAATAAAAATTGTATTTATTCTTTAGTAAAATAAAACAAGCATGTAAAGTTTTATTAGTAGAAGTGAATAAAACATTTAATTTATTATTTCCATAATTTAAGTAAGCAGTTTTTGTTTGAAATGGTAACTTTCAAAAAATTACACCATCTGCTAACAGAGTAACAAGTCTGTGAAATAATCAGCTAAAAAGTCAGAAACCATGATTGCAAAAAAAAAATAAAAAAAAGAAAGAAAAAAAGAGTAACAGGTTGGCATGCCTCGTCACTCAAGTATATCTGTCTTTGTGCATATTTGTAACGTAATGCTTGCGATGTCGAAAATGTTACTTTTGGCAGATAATATGTTAGATCACGGTTTGTGACCTTTCAAGGTTCGAGTTATCATGTATGTTGTTCTAACTTTACAAATTTCGCTTTTCTAATTTTAAACAATTCATCCGTAGTAAATTATTTTTCATAGACAGCATATATAGAGCTAGTAGTTGTTGAAGACTTTGACATGATCATTTTCAGGTAAGTCAACACAATTAAACGTTTTGTTTAATAAATTCCTAAATAGATAAATCAAATAACAAGTACTATATTCGAGACATAAAACCATTCACAGCTCAATTTCACCACCACCATGATTGAGTTTTCAATATTTAAGGTTCAATCAGACAGATCCCATGTTTCAATGTTTTGTCTCTCTTCCTATATTCAAGTTGACTTCTTTAGTTTTAGTTTTAGGTCAAGTGCATATCTATACATTTCTAAAGCAAAAAAAAATAAAAATAAAAAATAAATAGAATAAATAAATCAATAAATCAAACTAAAGGATGGTAGTATTGCTATATATAATATGAGAATATATTAGCTACAATTTTGTGCTAAAAATTGTGGGTCGTTGTTTATTTTAGTGGATTCTTGATTTTTTTTTTGTGGGTCCTTAATTTATTATTTGTGTATTTTTATAGAAGATTGTAGGCAATTGGTTACAAAAATTGTTGCCAAGCTATCCCCATATAGTATATATCTTTCTGTATTTTCTGTCTAGTAATCTTTCTAGGCACATTAAAATATGACATGGATTTTCTACTTATAATCTTTGCTCACGTAAGTCATCAATTTTCTCTCTTGCCAAAATTTTGTAAGTAAAAATTTTAAATAGAAAGAACTTTCATTTCTCATAATTCATATATAGGTCATAAGGTTCAGTACATAAAGTAGCAACGTATTTTACTCCGTGTACCGATTTGGTATGCAGACTAGAAATTGGCTCGCATTTTTGTAACATTTTTTAGTTCACATACCAGATCAACACATTAAATAAGGTATAATGTTAGTTTATAGCGTAAACCCTATGTTTTGCACAAAAGTTCTCCATTATTATGAAATGACGCTTTGTATGATTTAGTCAATAATTTATAGTTAGCAAATGCTAACGGTATTTTCTATGCTAACTGAGATGTTAGCAAGTTATCAAATGCTAGTATCATTTGATGGCTACAAATGAGTTGAAGATGGTGCAAGTTAAATTTGCTTCGGAATAATGTAAATTCATATGAACAAGTTATATTTTCTTTCTCATGCAATTACCGATTCACAATCAACTTAGTTTTTTCATAATTTTCCTTTTTTCAAACTTAGTTTTTTCATAATTTTCCTTTTTTCAAACTTAGTTTTTTCATAATTTTCCTTTTTTCAAACTTAGTTTTTTCATAATTTGTCTTTTCATAATGTGGATCTGACAAGTCATTACGTTTAATAAACATGACGAATATGAGATTACGACTTTTAGTTTATGCCAAGTTGAATTAGATGTTAGTATTGATATCTATAATGCACTTCGTTCACATGATCACGTCACCTGTTCTTGTTTAGCAAACCAAAAATTAAGTGATACTCTACGAAACCCATCATCATGTTACTAATTAATTTATTAAATAAACTCGCCAGATAAGTTCGACATTAAACAAATAAGTTTTATTGACCCGGTCAAAATTTAATATTTAAATAAAACTATTAACATTCTAACATGTTGTGGTTTTTAAAACGTTCAACCAATTTTCTATACTTAGTACTTCCTCCGTCTCAATATAATTGTCCACATTTACTTTTTTGGATGTCTCAAAATTATTGTCCACTTTCCTTTTATAGTAAAAAAAAGAGAATTTAGTGGAGGAATATTTCTTTTGAATGATTGAAAATTAAAGTGACTCCACTTTTATTAAATTGTGTGAATCTTGTCTAGTGACAATAATTTTGAGACGGAGGAAGTAGTATTTATTATCTGTGCATGCATATGTTGACCGACTAACAAATACGTATATGTTCATTTTGACATCACATAATCATACAAATCTCATATTCGAGAAAAAAAAAATGAAAAAACTTGAAAAATGTGTGTTTTATATTTTTTTTAAAGTAGTGTCTGTCTATTAGAAGATAATTAAACGCTCATAATTATGCTGTAATTATTTTCGCTTAACGATTAACGGTTTGAAATATATTTAAATATAAAAAATATATGAAATAATAAAATGTTTTTAATTTCAATCATTGATTTCTTTTTATATGCAGGGTGGAGATGAGTCTTTTAGTATGTAAGAAAGTTTGGTATGTAAAATAACTCTCCTCAATCTTATTAGCATAAATAGTTTGGTAAAATTGTATGCTTTTAAATACATAGTTTTGTTTTGTTTTTTTTTTTTTTTTTTTTAATCTAAAGTTTGAAGATAATTAAAAGTGACTCATATAACAGTTCTTGAAATTTTTAACTAAATTACATTTAGCAGGGTAACCGGCCCATAACCCAACTTATCTCAAACAATTCTATCCGCTCCATAACTCACCTGAATCTCTCTTTGTACCCTAATATTCCCCACTCAGTTTCTAACCTCAATCGTGCCCAATATTGGTGTTAATTCCAGAGTCAATACATCGGATTTTGGAGGCTAACCCAATCCATAACAAATGGATTAATACATATTTTATTACAGCTACAGTGTTTTGTGAGTGATTAAATAACACTAGCTACAGAGATATGACTATTTCAATCCCACTTTCTTTGCTATGATTTGAGGTGGTTTCCACTTCATGGATTCAGGTGTTGCATCAAAGCCAACCATGTTCCTTTTTTTTTTTTTTTTTTTTTTTTTGGCGTTGTTGGTTGCTTTGGTTCGTATACAAACCCAGGTTTTTCTTAGGTGCTGCATTTTGTTTTTGCGTTTTTTCTTGTGTAGAATCTTTTGTTGGATGTGTCTGTTTTAGGTTCATGGTTTGAGGATTGTTGAGTTTAAGTTGCAGTGATATTTTCCGTTGACATGCATTCGTTAAAGATGATAGATTGTGATTGTTGTTTTAGGTGTTATGATCTTAACCGACATTGATGTATTTTATAGTTGTTCGAGACATTACGATCTTCAGCTAATTTCCGTTATTGCATTTTGGATGTCCTTATTGCACTTTGATGTGTTAATGATACTTGGGTTGCTTTAGAATTCAGGATTTCACTTACTAAGCTTTTTTGTAGTGTTGTTTTGATTGTTGTTTTAGGTGTTATGATTTTGAACTGCATTAAGGTATTTTAAAGTTGTTTTAGGCATCAGGATCTTCAGCTGATTTCTGTTATTGCTTTTTCGATGTCCTTAGTGCACTTACCTCCATTTGTTAAAGTTGATAGATCTTCACATGTGAACCTTGATTATCTTAGTTTATGGAAACAAATGTGGTTTTGTATTATGTGAAATATAATATTGGCATTCATAAGATTTTTCAGCCTTTGGTGTTTTGGTAAGCGTGGTTTACTGAAACCCGTGTCTTGGCAAGTCAGCCATGTGTTTGCAGCCTTGGTGGGTTTCGGGTACCGCTTCCATAGTTGCTGATATGAGCCTCCTTATGTTGATCTTAATTGATGTTATTTATGTATTAAGGAAATGATGATCGATGTATGTGTTTATATGTTTGGTGGGAATAATATACCAATATCGGTACTTTGGCGAGTAACCTGGCTCGAGTTATCGTTGCAGCCAAGAATGCCGCGAGGTGACTTGACACGGGTTACGGTTGTAGCCAAAAATGGTGTTTGTTTTTGCTTTTATGTTTGCAGACCTGATGCTTATTTTGTTTTATAGCCGATAACGATAATCTTCTGTTTCTTGTGCACAGTTTAACCATGGCCATATCTTGGCTAGGCAGTCATACCGAGTGTGGTTACAGCCATTGAGGGTGTTTAGTAGCGCAACTGTGTTCATGAATCTGGTCCTTAATTGTTACTATTTGTTTAAGAGTTCTTGAGATTAAGTTGCAGTGATGTTTTTTATTTAGCTACGTTTGTTAGGGTTGATAAGGTATAATAAGTTTGTTGTTTCGAATTCGCTGTTGAATATTTGTGCAAAAGAAGATTTTAAAGGGTTGTTTAGTTGTTGAATATTTTTTCAGGAAAGTTTGTCAAAATAAGAGGCAAATAATGGGTTGGTTTGTCGTTCAAACGTAGCCTTCGGTTCTTTGACATCAGAACCCATCTGAGCATAAAAAAACGACATGGTTCTTATTGATATTTTGTTTCTAGGGTTGCTTGGGTATGCTGAAATAAATGTAATTTTATAGGTTTCCGGTCTATGAAAAAACTTATCTCAACCGATTCAAGCGAAGTTGGTGTACGTCTGCAAATATAAATAAACATATAATTGTAGCTACAAATGTTCAATCACTCACAAAACATTGGTGAGGCAAGCCTAATAAGCTTGCAGCCATGGCGGATGTACCCTTTAACAGGGGTGTTTTCATAGCAATGTCTCATAATTAAAATAAGGACTTGGTTTGAAAGTATGGATGTTTGTAATATATTCAAGTGGATTCGGGCAATGCTAAGGTTATTCGCATCATGGGGCGGCAAGCTTAATATGCTTGCAACCATGTCTTATTTAGCCTTTTTTCAGCTGTTACAAACGGTTGGTTATATTGGTTGTAATAGGAAATAATGAATTTGAATAGGTTTGATTAAATCTGTGATCGTTCGTCTGTTGTCTTGGAAAGTGTGGTTTGCCTAAAACCATATCTTGGTGGGGTGGCCTTATGGTTGCAGCCATGGCATGTTTTAGGTACCGCTTCCTTTGTTGCTGACCTGAGCTTGCTTATATAGACTCTAACTCATGCGGATCATGAACCTTTTGTTAGGCCAGCCGGTGTGTCACTCATGTATTTCGTCCGTGAAGGCATTTAATTTGTCATGAGTGGCACATCAACTAGTCTAACAAATGTTTCATAGTCAAATTTGGGTAAAGTATGTGTGTTTTTTTATCGTTGTTAAGGCAATGGTGATTATGTCCTGAATATTACAGTAACAAGCCTTATTAGTATCTCTATATTTATTAAATCAATGATGAGCGTACTGCTCGAATATTGGCATTTTTGAACCTTATTTATCCCAATTCTGCTCCTCATTTGATCTAACTATTTCAGTGTATGCTTTATAGAAACTTAACCACAAAAAAATATGGACCTTATATTTGTAGTTTTACCAAATTTAGGTTGTCCAAGTATGTTAAAACCTTTTTTATCCCAGTTTCTGCGATGTGATATTTTGCTCACGTGTTTTTTTAATCTAACGATATTTCTAAAACATACGAAATCTTAAGCGAAAAACGTAGGAAACTGTAAGTTTTTTTTGGTAATCTCAATCGTTACCAACTAAAAGAACTTTTAAAGGTACAATATAAATATAAAAGTTATGGTTTTCCAGTTAGGAGTAACATATGGGATTGCTTATTAAGGTGTTTAGTCATTGTTATAAAGTGAATACACCATCCAAAATTGCAAATACTAAGGTTTAGGGTAAAATAATTACTCAGATTCCACCCCTTAAGTGATTATCTGTTTTTTCGAAATTGGATAAACGGTTTTAAAAATTTGCAAAAAAAACTTCTTGCTTACTCATTCCATGGTAAATACCTTGAGTATTCCAAAATAATTACATGCAAATAACCCTTTCATATTCATAACCACTTGAAAGGTGTACTTGGTATCATTTGGTCTAGTCTGCTTATTTGCAACTACCCAATTGTGTCTAAAAACATATATGGTCTTATTAATTTATATAATATGGACGAATTCGGATAGAACTCCCACTGTTTATACCCTGGCACAGTAGGCTATCAAGTTCATAGGCACGTCATCTGTGTCTTTGCTTTTGTATTCATTGTAGTTGGAAATTGTTTTTGGGCTGTCATTGTGTGAAAGAAAAGACTAACATGCATTCGTGACTCAAACTGTGAACCAGAATTTTGAAAATGTTGGGAATGCTTTTCCAGTTGTTGTTGTGCATAACATTAGGTATGATGTTTTGACCACGGATAGGCTGTTGGAGAATAGGATACGTAAAAGAGTAAAGGTATGCAGGCGTGTATGTATGTGTTTATGTTCGTATATTCATTTAGAGTTATGTTTGATGCATCCGTATGTATACATTTATTTGTGTCTCTAAGTGTATATGCTTTCAAATGTGTACTCTATGTGATAAGTATTATTTGTTGGTCTAAAATTGTTATATTTTTACGGTTTCGATACACATTTTTCCGCATTATTTTTAAAGGTTGTTGAGCCTTTGATCCTGAGCTTTGTAGTTTGCTGCAGATATACAATTTGACTCTAAAGAAACTGCAATTCTGAACCGCAAATATATATACATACATACATATATATATATATATATATATATATATATATATATATATATATATATATATATATATATATATATATTGTTAGTGCAAATATTACGATATTTAATATATATATATATATATATATATATATATATATATATATATATATATATATATTGTTAGTGCAAATATTACGATATTTAATCTATCTGATCTCGTTTGTTTTGATTGAAGACAAACATGTAACTTGTAATACATAACGTAAAATGTACAAGTTACTTGTAATCACACGTTGTCTCAACATACATTCAACACCCTCGATGTCTCAAGTCCTCGTATGTTACAACACATGTTCGTACATGTTTGTTATGTGGCATTATGATCAAACCCATTAACAAATCATTTAGAATGTTTAAAATACGTTGAGAGTCACTAAGTATTTTAATAGGTTAACCATTCTATTTGAACCTCATTTTACATTTGCATTCACAAGTATTTCATACAAATACTAAAGTTTACTTACACTTGACAAAATATATTTTATTTTGACAAGCACTCTTTACAAAAGGTAGCTAGACATTTTATTAACTAGTTACATAATACATTTTACAAGTTTACCTTGATAAACTTTTAATCTAAAATGGAAATACATGTTACATCATGTCATGCATCATCTTTGAAATCCTTGGAAGATCACTTGAATATTTTGGTTAGATTGATACTCAATAAATCAAATGTGATCTTAGTAAGATTTGGTAATATCTTGCAAAGATTTGAAGAAAGATTTTTAGATTTTATGTCGGTACCCACGGTACCAAATTGTATAAGGACGGAACCCTTTTAAGGGGTCCGTGGTCCGTGGACGCTCTCATCACTTTTGGCTATAAATAAAGCCCATTGTTTTCCCATTTCTTCACCACTTAAAAGCACATCTTCTCCACCTTCTTGCATACATTTAGATCAATCGTTAACAATGTAGTAACACATTAAACTCCTAATGATCATGATCATAATGCTTCTAACATTCATCTTTGTTGTAAGCATACTCTTTGATCAACCAAGGAAATCTTGGAGATCTAGCCATCCCCACTCACCACAAGTTGAAGATCTATCACAAGAAGTTTAGGAACTTGTGATCTTCATCATGAAGGCTTCCTATCAATGGAAGTTCATTTAGAAGTAGTTATTCATATCCATTAGACATTTGTGTCATGGATCATTAGTGTAAACATCATTGCATCATAACAACACTTTCACCAAACTAGATTAGATGGTTTATGTGTTTGTGCCATAAAACACAAGGTTTATTATGTTGGGCCATAAAACATATTGGGAGTGGTTGTACCCTTGTAAAAGAACTCGACATCTAGCTTAGTGTCGGAAATATTGTATAAGCGACGTTAGGTTGGTTCTACCTCGAACTAGAACCGGTATTTAGCTTTGTACGGGAAAAGTGTATGACGATTGTAAGGTTTTCTCCGCCGAGAAGGAGCTTGTTGATTTAGTGAAGTAACTCTCGAGTTGGGTACTCGGGGAGTGGAGTAGGCGGAAAGGAGATCCGTGACCGAACCACTATAAATCCTCGTGTTCGGTTTGCACTTTCCTTTCTTTATCTCTTTACTTTTATACTTGCACTATACTATTGTTTGTGATGTGGTTTGATGTTCATGATTGTGTGACAACTTGGTTTACCATGCTTTATATTAGTCACAAATAATAATTGGTACTTTCATATTATAACAAGCTTAATAAGCGATTTGATACTAAAGATCTAAAGTTTTAAGCAGTAGTATTCACCCCCCTCTCTGTTTCCACAATTGGTACCAGAGCCACGTAGCTCGTATTTTCAAAACAAATGGTTTTTAAAATAGAGTACGATCCATGTATCAAATTACCATTGAAGGGAAAAATAATATGAAAAATGTTTTGCTTGTTATACTTAGAAATTTTACTGTTAAATGTAACTTTGTATACAAGCTTGAAGGTTTTCTTGAAAAATAAAATAAAAGTTTGTTGAAAGAACTAGTAAGTATTGTATTGTGTGCTCATAGAAAATTTACGAAAAAATATGGTTTTAAAGGAGTGTTTGGGATAATTGTAAATCTAGTTGAAAAGTCACCTCCGTAAATGTTTAAGATAAGTTACATAAGTAGATATGTTGTTAAATATGTGTATTATATGTTTACTATGAAATCTAGTAAGTCACACACGTTTTCTCTATGTCAAATACTAGTTTTGGTGAATCTGTCTCAGAGGACCACGGCACCAAATCTTATAAAGGGCGGATCCCTTTATTTGGTTCCGTGGAATCCGTCTCACGATGCGATTTTGGGCAACTTAAAAAATCATAACTAATTAACCGTAAGTCCGCACGAGTCGAACCACCTATCATTTTAAAAGGAATTGAGTCTACTTTCATTTAAAAATACTCTCATGGCCTGAGTCTAATTTTAAATAAGTGAAATAGACCAAATAATACAGTATGTCTAAAATATTGAGTTTCGCTTTAACATAAAAACTCAAATTTTTGAATCAAGCAATTTAAGTTGGTATTCTTAGAACTTTGACACAACTTCATTTGAAACTAAATAATTTGGTAATATGTTTAAAGGAAACTAATCAAGCTTGGTATACATCGTCATATTTAAACGCAAAATAACGAAAAGTGTCTTTCTTGTTATGCTATGCTAAATGACCACTAGTTTATGTTGTTTGCATATATGTTGCTTGCTTATTTTTCAAATTGTTGTTTACACTTGTTTGTTTGCATAATATAAGTGTCAATCTTGCCATGTTATTTATTCGCTTGTTTGACGATTTCTTGTTTATGCACAATAGGTTATTTGCTAGATTTTGTGCTCTAAGTTGGAAAATTATTTTACCATCGCTTGTAGAATTAGATCACTTCGTTTGCATAGGTTACTAACATCTCGCATAACTTATGAAATGTCATAACTCACTTAGCAATGAGTACTAAGTAAATTAGTCAAGTACTTTGAAAAATGAAGGTGTTAAGAGAGTGTTTGGTACAAGGACAAAAACAATGTTGTATGATGTAATTTATTTGTTTTTACTTGGTAGGATGATAATATGACTTAAAACAATGTTGTACGCTAACCGGTTTATGCAGGTGGATAGCACAAGTGTGTTATCAAATTTTACCCATTTTCACTTTTATGTGAAAATCGTTAGTTATAGTCAAAGTCTATGCTCCACTATATTTGTATATGTGTTATCGACTTTTCCTAACTAGAAGTAATTAATGTCACATGTTTTAAGCAAAATTTCGAGTTTGAAAACTCCCGACACCTAAAAATGGGTCTGTGAACTTTTCGGTGTCCACGGCTCGACGGCACCAAAATGTTGGTACCGTCTGTTATGTATTTTGGTACCGCCATACCTGACAGCGGACCGAGCGGCACCAATTTAAGGGTTCCATTGTGTAAAGAAATGGTGCCGTGAATCCTCTGGTAAGTTATTGAATTTTACTAAATCCATAATCTAATTTACCAAACTTCGTTTCTAGGATAGTTGTTAATGCATATCTTTCATACCTCACTCAACACATCCTCAATGGATTAACTTAGGATGTTTGACATGATTTTAGACACTTCCATCTCATTAGAAACTACCATCTTTGTATGGATTAACATCAAATCCATGAATCCTTAGTTCCATAAATCAACACATTCAAGATGATCATTTTCATACCTTCACTGTTACTTTTCCTCAAGCTTAGCATTTCTTAAAGCAAAATCAAAATGACTAAATCCTTAACCTCAAATAAGCCACTTAAGAAAACCACTAGGATTAGCATTCGATCTTGTTGCTTCATTAACTTGAACTCTTCATCCTCAGACTCATTACCTCTCAACATCTCATCACCCATTCAAGATGTGAACTTTTCAAACTTGAGTACTCCAACTCCACCACCAAATCACCCACCATCAACCAAAACACCTTCACTACCAAAGTCTCCAAATCTTGTACCTATCAAACTTTGTACAACACCACCAACATCTCCTCACCCGTTTGCGGATGACTTAGATGACTTATCGAGACTAACAAACTGGACTCATTATTTGCAAAGATATCATACAAGTCTATCATATGACTATAGATATTGTTTTACCTCACTTGGTTAAACATGAAAATAATGTGTCATCCTTCAAGACGATAAGTATTTGCATAGAGTCATAACTCACACGTATGTTAAAGACATACTATCAAGTCTTGTTATCCTTGAGTTCAATCTAAGCTCAACAAATTAGGATTGACAACTTAAGTAGTTCATCCGAAATATTCAAGTATATCACGACTTACGATTGTAGTCATTAAAGTCATATCCGAAAAATCAACACCCAAGTATTTTAACAACACATGTTGAAACACTTATCCAAAACAAACAACCCATCGTGCCACTTATCCCTCTTAGACACCTACTATCCTCTTCCATCTTTTGGCACCATTAAGCGTATTGCTCATGAACTTCCAAGAGCATCCTTTAAATCAAACGTGCCCTTTCAAGGTGAACATATACCTCAGCCCCTAAGCTTCATAGACATAACCAAAACTTCAAGCACTTCACCCGCTAGTTGTAGTAACCAATGAACCATAAGAATTAGTATCCGTACTTTTTGTGTTCAACATCTGTGGACAAATAATCAACCTAAGTACTCCCATAGCACAAAAAACCCCTACATCACCACATCCTTATTTAGACACACTAGAATACCTAAGTACTCCTTGCCATCATTTGAATTCGTTGAGTGTGTTGCTCAAAAAGCCCTTGTGTCCAACACTTGTACTGAATCAAATGCACGTTTGAAGAAACTCAACCATCCTTTCCCACATATAAGGACTTAGATAATTCATTATGGCTAGAACCTCAACTATCAAATAAGCATGGTGCTCTTGGTAATTTTTGTCAATTTCCACTAGGTATAAGTAGTACTACCTTCACAAATAATCAAAGTATTAGTAATACTTTGTCGTTAAACTCGCATAAATTTCGTTAAACTTCAAATCAACATTTTAACAACATATGTTAAAATGCAATCTCAAAGCCAACATCATACACCCCAAGCAACAATGACTCTTGAGGAGTATACATAAGAAACTCGAGTGAATTCCTCTTGTCATCATCTAGTGAATATAATCTTGAGACCAAGTTTATTTAGATGGGACTATCCAATTTAAACACTTTGGCTTCATATCTTCATTTAGGAAAACAAGATGTTTTGAAGAACATTATGACTAAGATTCATGCGTTAAGCTTTTATTTTTTTAAAAGGATATTGTATATCCTATGCATCACTCTTGCGACATAAATAGTTGTGTTACAAGAGATTTCATTACACCTCATTGGCTAAATGATCTTGAAACAAACATCTACAAGTTCTGTGAACTAGCATATCCAATTCATCTTGTCATACTTGTTTTCATAAGCATGATAACTTTATCCCATGGGATAATCTCATTTGTTGAAAGATACTATTTGTATCTATTTCTTTTCAAGCGTACATCATAACCTAACCTTGCTCAAACCGAGTGCACATCCAAGGTTAAAACTACACAATTTAGAGCATACACAAGATCTATTGAAGTTGGTAACCTCACTTAGATTCTTGTTAAATAATGTTCAAAGAGCTTTCTTGAGAACGTTCTTAGTTTAACATATCCCATTCTCTAGTCTTAGATGATCAATTCACATTTAAAGTACAAGATGTCATCCATTAGATCATACAATTAGGCTGTGTAATTTGAACAACTTTCGATTCTAAACACAAGATTAAAACACATTGTTTATCAAACACACCATTGTTAAAATTCATGTGTATAACATGACATCTTCATCTCTTAGTTATATTGCATATTAGTTGTGTCACATTAAGCCAACTATTGGTAAACTATCATCTTTATACACTTTAATAGGCAAAAGTAGGAGTTCCCATCTTTCTAACATGAGAATGATTCTTGGAGAATCTATTGCACTAGAAACTCAATTTGACCTAACGGTTGAATTGCTTCTGGAGAAGTTGGGTTTGTGGAATCACCCGTAAAAATGGTCGTGTTTAGCCTTAATTGAGCACCGCTAGTAATAGTCTCATATTCATTCTCCAACTTGAAAAATCTGTTTTCCTATACTTGCCTAAAGTAAGTGTTAAAACATTGATAGTTTGCCTCGCCTTAGGAATACTAATCAAACAAGTAGTATATATGATTTTTTTTTAAAACCACTTGCATTGCACTTACATGTGTTGATTACATGTTCTTGTTTGATACGATAAGTTGATTTGACATTATCTTAGTGTTTGATAACTAGTCAAATGTGTAAACCTTAGTAAAACCACTTGCATTACACTTACATGTGTTGATTACATGTTCTTGTTTAATACGATAAGTTGATTTGACATTATCTTAGTATTTGATAACTAGTCGAATGTGTAAACCTTAGTACGGTTTTATCTTTTTAATGCTTGTATTCTTGTTTCATGCTACTAAACGTTTAAACCTAAAACTTTATTTGCATGATACTTACTTTTGAATTAATTTTAGCATGATTAACATGTTACTTATGAAATCATAATATGTCATTTTGATACGTGATAATTACGATATGATAAGTTTGTGTTTGAAAGCTATTAGTTGGCATTCATTATATCTATGTGTAGTACGATCCAAATGATACATGCTCCAAATTGTTATGTCTTAAACATGGCTTGCATGAATCTTTCATCTTGTTTCTTTTGCTTCTTGTCACACTATTTGTTTGCTACATATGCACATATAATATGTCAAAATGCTTTTGGTAAGTCAAACTTTTAGAAGCCTTTTTATCTTACAAATTAATCACATAGATTGTTATGTTAATTTACAAGCCAGGTATACTTAAGCGTCTAAGTCTAACGACAAAACAATCTCAAAATGAAATGTCTTGAATAAAGTTGTATTCTTGCATAATATGATTGTCTTGATGCTATCTTGTATGGTGATTTCTTGTCTACTAAAGTGCAATGTGTTTTTGCTTATATAATATATTATCATTTGATTTCTATCATGTTAACATCTTTTGTCACCAACAAATTTGTTTTGTAGGTTGATAACAAATTATTTGTTATCTCACTTGGTTCTAACTTTTATATGCTCATTTTTGCATAATCCCCTTTATTGCTATGTAGATAAGTACTATGCTTTATGGGACCCCTACACTTGCATATAGTTTAAAAGCATATAAATTTAAGTTCTAGATGGTTGGCTTTGCATTTTTGTCTTTCAACCGACCTCTTTCCAAATCTCACTTTTGCTTCCGCTTTCCAAAAATCATCTCCATCATTATTTAGTTATAACAATACTCTAATCCTCTTCACTTCCTATTAGGAATCCACATGCCTCATCATACGATCATCTCGTATTAATCGAGAAGAGGTACGTGACTTTAAGGATGAAGTTCATTGTATGCTAACCATCATCCAGTAAAACATCACTAAGTTCACCTCTTTCGTTAACACCAAATAACCTCCTAAACACTTTGTTGTCATTCCTTATTTGATACATTACACATTATGTTGGATGTCCACCAATTAAGGGGGAGAGAAATCCATTCACATAATTGTCTCTTGTCAAATTTTATGTCTCTTAGACTTTAAAATACCAACACATAGGCAAACACCACTTAGCTAAAACCGGTTCACGAAACCACAACTAGTTCAACCTTTTTAACCTTATATCACAAGTTTGCACCAATACCTCATCAAGTGAAAAACACATCATATGTTTTACAAACTTCTTCATCTCCACAATCAACGAATCTAGGATTTTCCTTAAAACTAGCACCTTACAACTTCACTATCTAGAACACCATCATAGGATCTTATCCTTTTCTTGCTTGACATATATCATGCATGTCATTGTTAGTGCAAACGATATATTAATCAAAACAGCCATTTCCAACACGTTGATCCATCCAACTCACTTATATGATGTCATTCTCATCCTCATATAGGTACTCATTATTATTATTATTAGTATTTTCTATATTGTCTTCACTTCTTTTCAAAGTGATAATCATCCATGTCGGTCAAAACCATGCTAATACTACCTTTCCCATTGTCACCTAGAATAGGTCATTTTTATAATTCGTGTCAATCAATGAATGAATTTATCTTCATGTTATCACTTTTATATATTCTTAGATAGAACGCATTATTGATTACTCTTGGGTTGAAGCATATGAGAACTTGCTCAAAACAATAGGTTGTTAGCATCAATAAATCATTCAAATCATAACCCTTATGCATCATTGAAATGCAATGTCCATTTATATTTTTTCTTAGCTTTGGTCACTTGACATTACAAAAGGATTGCATGAGTTCATATTTTTTGCTATACATACGAGTTTCTAACTCCTTAATAGCTTCTTACCTAATCACCACCACCTTCCATCACCACTTTCACTAATCATCACCACCATGGATTAGCGAAAACTTACTTTTGTAAATCTTGAGTCATCTACCATCACAACATGAATCCTACTATTAAACCGACACCAACACTAGCACCACTAGTGGCACACCCGGTAGGAGACTTCATATCTTCTTTCTAGGAATTATTTTTTAGGCTTTTATCATATTACATTCTCACTTTTCTTATGATTGTAATTAGGAGACTACACTTTATGAGATCTTTGATTATATCATTTATCACATATATACATCTTATTTTTCTTTGTGAAAAAGATGAAATATATTGCACTAATGTTTTTCATTGTAGGTTCATCATCATATACACTCGATTGTATATAACTTACTCATCTAAGGATGAAGTTTGCATCAATTATTTTTCTTATTTCAAGTGCTTCTTGACACCCTAGAACAAGGAGGAATATCCTTTAAGCACTCATATTGCATCGTCTATACACTTGGTTGTATATGACATATTTGTCTAAAGACAAAGCTTCTATTATACTAATATTTATTTTGAAGGTTCATCTTGACGCCCTAGAGCAAGGGAGCTTCCGTCAAAGATTTCTTGAATGCATCTTATACACACTTTGTTGTATAACACTTACTCGTCCAATGGCGAATATAGTTTTGCACTAATATTTGTTTTGTAGGTTTTAATCATACCCGACGCCTCAAACAAGGGGAGCAACCGTCAAGGGGAGCATGCACGATTTAGCATCATTCTCACTTTTCAACACGCATTTGTGCTTGATTAAAAGTGAGAAAATAGGCTAACATTGCTATGCATTTTTCTTTTTCATATATTTCTCATAATTTTTGTTGCATAAAACTAACCTTGATGTAGGTTAAGCCTTTTTATTTGATCCATGGATCCGCTACCAAACAAGGGACGGATTGTGTAAACGATTTAACTTCACTAGGGATGATGCAAGCTTCCTTTTTGGGAGAAATTAAGTTAAAATCCAAGACACGCCCTTTTGTTTCGACAAAGGGAGAAGAGTGTAAACGGAGAAGGTAATGTAAAGGTAGTAAGGATACAAGTAACTTTTTACATTTTACTTTCTATTACGTTTACATATATTTGTCATCATCAAAAAGGGGGAGATTGTTAGTGCAAATATTACGATATTTAATCTATACAGTCTCGTTTTGTTGGATCGATATACTTTAACCAAACTAAACTAGCTTGTTAAGGTTTAATAACCTCGGATAAATCCTAAGTTATTAACAAAGAAACACTGAGCAATCTTTATTAAGTACGCGGAATTTACTTAACAAAGCTAAGAAGAAAACTTTATTAACAAACTCTAAATCGCTTATTATGCGGATACTCTCAATACAACTCTAAGATATTCGAACTTTTCTCTAAACTCTTAATTAGTAAACTCTAAAACTCTTTTTACGAAATCGTACCTCTAATACCAATCTAGGAGTCCTTTTATAGGCTCAAGGATATCCTAGTCGGTTTACAATTGATAACCTTATACGACAAGTAATCTAAACATGGAATACAATACTTTCCATAAACGAATAAAGCAGTTCTTATTCTAGCAGTGCTTTGACTTTATCTTGCGATTGCTTTGACTCTGTCTTTAGCGATGCTTTGACTCTTTGACTTCTTCCGGTGCTGCGACTTCGGTACTTTCATATCTTGATACTTTAGTGTCTTGACACTTTTATATCCCAACAATCCTCCCTAACTTGAATTCTACTTGCTTGACTTCAAGTTCCTTTAGTGAATATATCTTTAATGACTTCATCTTTAAAATGGATTGTTCTTTAGTCTTTAGATTATATCTCGTAGAATCTGTGCTTTGTCAAAGTATCTCTTAGAATTGTTATCTTCACGTGACATTCAAACAATCTCCATCTTTTCGACAACACGACAACATATGACAATTTGTACAATAATTCAAGTTTAAGTTGCATACTATTCTCATCACATCTAAGTGAATCATTGAAAATTCAATGGATTTAGAACTCTTTACCAAAGCCATTTTCTTTGGAGTAGCCAAATGTTTTGGTGTGTAAGACCATGGTACATTGATAACCATATGATTTTAGCAAATCACCGACTATCAATGATTTGTTTTGTCTTTACCAAAATTTGTACCTTACGGACTAGTTAGTTCTTTTATCTAATGGTGAACTAAATACCAATAATGGTTTTTCCATCTGCCTTTACCACAAGCCATTTCTTGTGGGCTATTAACTCTTCACATTTGCGATATGGTGAGTTGATGACCATCCAACTTATTAGCAAGTTGTCAACTAAAAGCGGTTTGATATATCTTTACGAGCCGTTTGCTCATGGATTAGTCAATCCTTTTGTAACCATGGTGGATTGATAACCTATTGATGTTATCATCACTAAAACCATTTATTCAACCTTTATTTCAAAATATTTATTACTTAGCAAAAGGTTTCTTCTAAAAGTCATTTAGCGGTTAATTGAAGCGGTACTTTGATGAAATCTTGTCGACTATGATACTTTGAATAAAATCTTGATATATCAAAAAGTATTTATTCAAAAATCATACCGGTTATAGATCATTCTCGACAATGGTAGTCCGATCTATAAAAAATTAATCACCATGCAAGCAATTTCATTATCCTCTTCTACTTCCAATCCGTGTTCTAGCATTCTTCTCATTAGATCAACTGTAAGAGGATATCTTCTTTACGCAAACATGTGAATCATTGTTCCATTCTCTAGCTCCAAGACATGAACTCAGTTCTTCAAAAATCTCCGGCAAACTATTTCCCGTTTTCTTGATCCTTCAAATATCATCGGCACTTTCTTCATCGGTTTCCCACATGGTTATGAGATCTCCTTGTAAAACCAATCCAATTCCTTCTAATGGATTATCTTCAAAATAAGTCTTCACTGACATGATACAAGTAGAATAGATCTACTCATCTATTATATGCGACAAGTCCATAGCCGTTTAAAACTTTGAAACTTTTATCTTCTTTGTGAAAGACCATGTAATCACCATTCTTAGATTTCACAACTTTGAAAGCAACGATCTTGATCTGTTCATCTTCATGTCATTATCTTCTTTGGTATAATCAAAATCTACTATTCGAGATAATTTTTCAATTCATCACTAGTCTCGGATCTTAGCTCAACCTTCTCTTTCTTTGGCCAACATCTGTAGCTTCCGGTTTGTCTTTTCCTTTAAGCTTTTCTTCCTTTCGACTTGAGGTCCAATGAGCTTCTTCTTTAAAATCTTTAATGCCTGCAACATTCTTCTTGTAAGCTTCTCTCTCAGCATCATATAATCTCTTCATATCCACATAATTTAGCTTTTGCAATCCTTTGAATCCTCTGCCTTTTAAGTATGCCATCATTGCATTCCTTTCTTTAGCCAAATTAGGTCTTCTTGATAAGAATCTAACAGGTGTTGGAGACTGTAATTCTTCAGTAACTTCAGCATTAAAGTCTTCTTGTATTTTGAGAGCTGCTTCTCTGTCTTTAGCTTCTTGAGCTTCTTTGTTACTGCTTTATCTTGAGCATCTAATTCTTGAACTTTTCTAGACTTCATTTCTTGCAACTTCAAATGCTCTAAGTTACGCCAAAGTAAGTTTCTTCTTCTTAACTTCAACAAAACACCTTTTCCCTTGTCTTTTGGATCAATTTCAGGTTGATCAGTTCTTGATTGTTCTTCATCTTGTGCTTCTCTTATAGTAACTCCTCCTCTAGGTTGTGATAAATCAAGAATTGTAGCAACTAATTCATCATCACTTGGTGAATGAATGGGTTTAAATCTAGATTCCTCCTCTTCCTCTATAACAACTGTAGAAGGACCAGCTTCTTCTTCAAAATTTAAAACCCTTGGAGTTATTACTTCTTGTCCGAAAGTTTCATGAAAAGCGGTACTTTCATGTTCGGTACCTTGATCTTCAATATTTAGTTCTTGATTGCTTTGAGGTTCACCTTTTCTTGAACTTTCAATATGAACCAATTCTTCAGTACTTTGAGATCCACTCTCCTTGTCATCATCTTTCTTCATATCATGATCTTTCTTCTTATCATCTTCTTTCAATTTCTGTTCTGATAATTTCCTCCCCAAATGGACAGAAGATGATTTAGAAACCTTCTTACGGTGTAAATCCTTACGAAAAGCTTTTCGACGTTTGTTTTCTTCCTTAACCCATAAATTGAAGCCTTGAATATAGGGTTTAACAAAATTTCTCAACCAGAAATAATTTTTCTTCAATTTTCTAATAGTCCTAGCTTGACGTGCAACAGTTTTGTTCAACCGAGCTATTGCCATTGTCAAAGCATAGTTATCCATAGGTAACCCCGCTTGGAATTGTAGGAGCGACACCTTGAATCGGTGAATGTTCTGTGAAGCGAAACAGCGTGGAGATGGAGTTGATGGTCTCTATGTCATCTTGAACTTGGCAAGATCGGTACCATCACTAGAAGCGATGCTTGCGGATCGATGCTTTGTGAGCGACACTTGCGGATGCAATACTATGTGAGCGACACTTGCGGTCACGATTACTATGTGAAGCGGTACCTTGATCATCATCGTACCTTGACTTCTTCATCTCTCTGCGCTTCATTACGAGCGGCTTGCACAATTTCCATCATTGGCGTCGTTAAAGGAATATCGCCACCGAAACAAATCACTACGCCTAGCCATGAAGGTATAAATCTTGGCTTGTTGCACAATAACAGTAGCAAAGCGATGGGTTTTGGAACATCGATAAGCTGCTTATTCAAGAAAACTGTATAAACCGTGGATACATCAACCATTTAGCCCCAGATGATATATGAGAGAGCATTCCATCCAAAATAAGCCGTGAAAAATTAAATACTCTGTCCGTTGCTAAACCAACAACTGCAGATGCAATATTTGAACCAAACTGCTCCCAAGAAGTGCTTTTAGAACTTATACAGTGGAGCAAGACATGGATCAAAAATTTCCATTGAGGACAGAATAAGGCCTTCTTAAAAGTTTGTTCAGTCAAAGAACCTTCATAGCCTAGATTACTAAAAGTATCCCAAATTAGTTGCTTGTCAAATCGAATGGCCCCATCTTCATCACCAAATAATAAATCAGCACGAATGGAGGCCTCTGTAATCTTAATAGTCTTGCCAGCAACTAAGGATCTAATATAATATTCATCTTCCTCCATATTCTCTCTAGCATTAGCCCAAAATGCTTGAATCCATGGCTCTATGATATCTGGCTCAACCAAAAGAGCATAACTAATAGGCGACCCAACTAGATAATCAATAATATCATAGAAAGCCACGTTTGCCTCAGTCTTGTCCAAATTAGCCACCATGTTGTGCTTCGAAACAGTTAAACGATTCACCATATTGTATGAAAGAGTGAGCACAACAGAAAGATTGTATCGAATAATAAAGGGATGGTAATTGGAAGATAAGTATGGAAAAGATGTGAAGTAATAATATGAGAGGAAAATCGGAAAGAAGTTATTTATAGGTGAGATTTGAAAATCACGACCTAAATAACAAAGTTACCGATTACTACCAATTACCCTTCAATATTACCGTTGGAGCAGTGCTTTAATCGACAAACGGTTACTTTCCACATAAGCGATACTTTCCCAAGCAATACTTTCCCAAGCAAGACTTTCGGAAATACGGTACTTTGCCAAAATCATTCAGATAATCTAAGTATAAACTAACATCCTCCCCTCAAGCAATACACAGGACTATATCTAACATCTTATAGTCCTCCCCTTAAACATAGCTTAGTAGTTAATCATTCCAATGCTCACGACCAAGTGAGTGAATCGTGACACATCAAAACCTTTGGTGAGTAAATCAGCTACATTATCATCCGTGTGAACTTTAACCACATTTATGAGCCTATGCTCATAACAATCTCTAATAAAGTGATGCCTAATCTGAATATGCTTTGTCTTGGAATGATACACAGGATTCTTCACAATACAAATAGTACTCATTATCAATATTGATAGGAGTATTCTTAAAGTTGAACCCATAATCCAAGAGTTGATTACGCATCCATAAAACTTGACCACAACAACTTGCGCGACTACATATTCGACTTGAGAGGATGTTCTTTGCAATTGTCTACTTCTTGCATTGCCATGAAACTAACCTTACGCCAAGATATTGGCATCCACGATTGTGGATCTTCTATCATAATTATCACTGCATAGTCACTATCTCGAAAAAGCTTCTAAGTGAAAAGGTGACTCTTTAGGATACCACAACCCCAACTTAGGTTGTTGTTTCAAATAACGAAGATTCTCTTGTGACGATTCGGTGAGAAATCTTTGGTGAAACTTGATATCGGCACACAAACAAGCGCAAACATGATATCGGGCCTTGATGCAATAAGATACATAAGAGAGCCAATCATAGATCTCATATAACTTGACTTCAATGGTGACCATCTTCATCTTTTCCCAATGAATTGATAGATTTAATAGGTGTAATTCTGACCTTCATATCATCAAAATTAAACTTCTTAAGTATATCCGTAACATACTTGTCTTGGCTAATAAAATTCCTTCCTTGGTGCCTTAACAAGTCCCAAAAGAATGTTAACTCTCCCATTGAACTCATTTGAAATTCCTACGCATCATTGCTCAAACTCCTTAACCATAGTGTTTGGTAGCCCCAAAGATAATATCATCAACATACACCGAACTAACATAATATCCTTCTTGTCTCTCTTGATAAACAAAGTCTTATCTATTGCTCCCTCCCGTATCCATGTTGTAATAAGAATGTAGAGAGCCTCTCATACCAAGCTCTAGGTGCTGATGAAGACCATAAAGAGCCTTAACCACCTTATAGACTTTGTTTGGATGCTTAGGATCTTCAAAACACGGAGGTTGTTTCATAAACCTCTTACATTATAGTGCCATAAAGAAAGGCACTCTTGACATCCATCGATAGACTTGAAAACCCATATAGAAGCAAAAGCAAGAAAGATTCTAATTGCTTCAATCCTTGCCACAGAGCAAATACTTCATCATAATCTACCCTTCCTCCTACTATAACCTTGAGCAACTAATCTTGCCTTGTTTTGATAACATTCCCTCTTTCATCTCTTTTGACTCTAAAACCCATCTGGTTCCAATAACTCTCTTCCCATCGGAAGATTACATAAAACCAAACCTCTTGAAGTTTAAATTGAAGAAGTTCTTCTGCATAGCTTCAACCCAGCTCTCTTTAGTCAAAGCTTGAGCAATATTCTTGGGTTCTTCTTGAGAGATGAAACAAGTGAATAAGCAGGTTTGATGATCTTTATGATTTAGCTTTGTTTTGTTTATACACAAAGCTAAGTAAAGCATTATGAGGTTTTGTGAAACCCTTAGCTTTGTGTCTTGTCATAACTCCGAGTAGAAGGACCAATGATTTGATCGGTTGGATGATTCTTATGAATTCGTAAGATTGGAGCTGTGGAACTTCATATGTATCATCTAAATTAGTATAATCGGCACCTTCATTGGAATTTGTGAAAATACCTTCATCTTCAAGCTCATCATCGGTTTCTTCTAGTTCGGCATGGTAGGATCATCCACATCATCTGATTACATCAGCGGTGCGTGATACTTTGGTTGAAAATCTTGTCAAAATCTTGTAAGAGAACTCTGCGATCTTGTTCTTCTTCTTTGCCTCTTCATAAGCTCTCCTTTGTTCATCGGTGTAAGAATGTGCTAATACATCTTGAAGAAGCATCGATTAAGTTCCTCTTGAATAGATTGATCCTCGTGAGATAATGAGGATTGTGGTGCAACGATCTTGTGATTTGGCGAATCGGTACTTTGCTTAGAACATCAGATCTTGTGTTTTGGACTCATAGGATCTTTATCATGAACGACATCGGATCTAAGATGAATATCATGAACAACATATTGAATATCTTCTTCATTATGCAAAGGTTGATTTTCTTCTCTAACGAGAACATAATTCATAGAAGGAGATAAAATCTCAAGATCAAACATCAATCGGGACCCTTCCCTTTCTCATTGTCTTGATCCTCTAAAACTCAACATGAAGACAATCTTGAATCTTCTTTGTAACTCTGTTGTAGACTCGAATCCTTTCTTGTTAGTGCAATATCCCAATAAGTAACCTTCTTGGACTTGCCATCAAACTTCCCTAGATTATCAATGGTGTTCAAAATAGTAAGGGCATCGAAAAGGCTTCATAAAAGCGAATGTTGGGTTTATTGCCCATCGACAATTCATAGGGTGTCTTCATACGTGGTTTGTGTGAAACCTGTTAAGTACATAACATGCGGTGCCGACACACGCCCAAAATTGAATAGGAGATGAGAATCACTAACATGGTCCTTGACTTCAATCAAAGTTCTATTTTTCCTCTGCAACACCATTTCTTTTGTGGTGTTCTAGCAATACTAAACTCCCTTCTTATGCCTTTATTTGCACAAAAGTCATCCATAGGCTTGTTCTTGAATTGATTGCCATTGTCACATCTAATACCTCTAACCTTGAGTCTTAATTGGTTTCAAGTGCTATTATAAGAGTTTGAATAGCATCAAAGGTATCATCCTTAAAGCCCAAAAGAAAACCCAACCGAATCTACTACAATCATCGGTAACAACCAAGCGATACTTCTTTTATTTAAACTTGCCACGAGAGACGGTCCAAATAAATCCATGTGTAATAGCTCCAATGGTTCTCTAATAATCCTTTCATCAAGCTTCTTGCGGAAGCTTTGTGTTGTTACCCTTCTTGCATGCCAAACATGATTGATCATTCTGTAAGTCTTTGAAGGTAAACCTCTAACTAAATTTCCTTTGACCGGTTTGTTGATGTTCTTGAAATTCACATGGCCCAATCTTCTATGCCACCGATGTGCCTCTTGGATGTTGCTTTAGCCACCAAACATGTGGCTCTACCATAAGAATGTAGACTCTTCATGTCTAAACTATACACATCATTTGTCCTTGGTACCCTTAGTACTACCAAGTCATCATCAACGAGGTTTGAAGTCGAAGAAAGGATAAGACATTCGTGTCGGGTGAATAACAGGATGCTTTTTGTCACAAATTTGAGAGGCCGACAACAAGTTGAACTTAAGCTCCTTCACATATCGACATTCTCAAAATCTATTCTCCCGGCTTTAATTGTTCCTTTCCTGTAATTCTTCCTCCATTGGGATCATTTCCAAATGCAACTTTTCCTCCACTAATACTTCTAAAATCGAATGAATCTCTTTATCACTGTCATACTTCGGAGCAACCACTATCCACAATAAGATGATCTTTAAGCTCCTCTTACGGGTTGCCGCACATAAAGAAAAGAGTTAGAAACTTTTAGGAACCCAAGCCATTCTTGACTTGTGTTCCCGAGAGATTACAAACTCAAATTTTTTGAGTATGTAATTCTCAACATCTCTCAATGATGATCCAAAATTATCTTTTGATTTTTAGCATGTGGATTATCAAAACTCTTTGGTTTTTCAACATAAGTTTCTTTGACCGGATTATCGGTATTTTCTTTTGACACACAAACATCGATTCACTTTTTGTTGAGCAGTCTTATATATCTCGGCCAGTTCTTTCCTTTTAACCCATTCGGTTTTAACAGGAGGTTCTTGTGATCTAGATCCCTATATGAGCTGTGATAACTTCTAGGTTGATAATGAGATCTCCTAGAATTTCTATCCCAAGTATGGTTTTGGTACCTTGTCGAAGCGTTACTGGAAATCTTGTGAGATCTTGAAGTTCTTTTCGATGTGGGTATCTATGATCCGGTGCAAAGTTTACGTGATTAACCCTATTTGAATTAGTCCACTTTGGTTTGTGCTACTAGGTTTCGATTGTTAGACTTATTCCTTGAAACTTGCTTAGATATTACGAGTGTCATCACAATCTTTGATTAAGTGAGTAGGACTATAACACACAAAACAGTTTTTGACCCATATGACCAAAATGATTTCTTCTATGTCTATGCCCAAAATTATTTTGCCTTCTTGAGGGTGATAAAATTTGTTTTGACCAAAATTATCCCAAAAGGTTTAGCGATCTTGTGTTGAAAAGGTTTTGCGAAGGTCGCTGCTCTTTGGCGATGCTGATTTAAAGGTCTTGCTTGATTTTGAACATTGTTATCAGCGGTTTCTTTGGGTTTCTCGGATCTAGATTTAGCAATAAGTTTCTTTCTAAACTCTAGACTATCTACTCCATAATGAGAAACATCAGCCTAGGGGTGATGACTAATGGGATGAGGAACGACATGATAACCATTGTCTTTCTTATATTCGGAGGTGGTTCACTTCGAGCCATCATTACTAGATGTATCTACATAATTAATGAGCTCATCATCACTAGTGGTTATGTCCTCAAAACATCATCATCACGATTACTAGGTTGGTTTTCATCTACATTGCTAAAGTCCATTCCAAATCCTAAGCTTTGTTCTAATGTAAGCCCTTCTGCTTTTTTTCAACATAGGCAACATGGGATAAACCAGATTCTCCCAAGCGACAAACTTAGCTAACAAATCATCTCTTTCCTTAGTTAATTTTTCAATTTCAAACAATTTTACAATTTAGTTTCCATTCACTAAGTTTTAACTGGTAATCACATTGTTCATACTTTTCATTGAAACCATTTCATTATTTTCATGTGTTATGATTTTAGCTTCTCTGAGACTCTAAAGTGATTTGGTAACTTTGCTACCTCAGACCTAGCCCTAATACAATTATCTCTTTCGGTCCATAAGCGTTAAGTAATTTTGATAAAACTCATAACAGTTTGAGCATACCTCGAGATAGGAGGCGAGTTGGTGAAGTAGCCACCATAGCAAGGAGAAGAATCATCTTCACTTTCTTTGCTCCAATCAAATCCTCCAAAGCCATCATCGATTCCAAAGCAGCATGTTCGATTCTTTATCAAAAGCGGTGCTCGATCAATGCTTGACGGTGTCTTCAATCGCATCTTCCATCTGCTACCATACTGATGAAGTCTCGGTTCATCATCAAACTCTTCCTCCGGTCCGCCGATAACTTCTCTTGAGCAACCAAAGCCTTTGTTTCGATTATTGGAATTTCCTTGAGCTCAAGTTTAGGCTTCTCGGATGTTACTGTTTGCTTGATACTTAGCAAATGCATTCCCTTGCAAAGTGACCGATCTTTTGACAATTGAAGCATTCAATTTTAGATTTGTCAAAAGTTATCCCTTGTTTTGGTTTGAAATCAATACTTTTGCTGTCTTCTTCATATACTTTTGATTCTTGCGATGATCAAAGCAACTTGCCACGATATCAATTTCTTCAAGTGCATCTTCTTCATACATGCTAGATCCTCTTCATAAGTGAGCGTGTAAGCTTGCTTGTTGTGCAAAGAAAGAGCACACAACTTCATCGAGTTCAAAGTGGTAGATGGTGGGGCTGTTGAGCATATGATGGGGATTGTAAGCAATGATGCTTTGAGAAGCAAGACTTTGAGGAGAAGCGATGCTTTTGAAATCTTGCTCTTCTTTTCGATGATAGAAAAGCAAATCGTGAGATTTGGAATTTGGTTGATCACTCATCTCATGTTCATACACCTTGATTGATGATAAAGATCATCAAAGTCCATAACATCCGATCCTTGTTGTCCTCCGATCATAGTAGCAATCACATGCCATGTAGATGGCAAACTCATAGAAACTTCAAATTAGCATCCTCAACTGATACTTACGCCTTGTATAACTCTAACATGTTGAGTAGATTGGAACCTATCATATGCGACATCAAGACTCTCTTTCTCCAAGCGTGAAAGTTTCAAATTGTTGTTTAAAGAAGTTTACATGCATCTTCTTAGAGGCTTCATTCCCCCAATCGGTCTTGAGAAGCAGCCCAGGCGCTTAGCATCTTAGCATCATGAAACTTGAGAAGATGACCATACGGAATGGCGAGATAAGAGAATATTAAGAGCCTTCTCTTGATTCCTTAGGGTTCTTCTTGGTAAAAGCGCCTTTGGTGCTAAAGGTTGTCCAGACAACTGAATGGGTTCTTGAGAACTTCATTCCCATTCACAATTACATTCCACAGAGCATAGTGCAGTAATGGCAATATCTTGCCTCATCTTCATGCACCGAGATCATATTCTCCTTCTTGATAATTGGAATTACGAGTGAGGTGATTGAGGGTTGTGGAGCGACTTGATCGACATCTTGAAAATTGTAGGGTTTCTTCCTAGTCGGAGTTTCCACACAAGCTCGATACCACTTGTTGGATCGATATACTTTAACCAAACTAAACTAGCTTGTTAAGGTTTAATAACCTCGGATAAATCCTAAGTTATTAACAAAGAAACACTTGAGCAATCTTTATTAAGTCACGGAATTTACTTAACAAAGCTAAGAAGAAAACTTTATTAACAAACTCTAAATCGCTTATTATGCGGATACTCTAATACAACTCTAAGATATTGAACTTTTCTCTAAACTCTTAATTCGTAAACTCTAAAACTCTTTTCGAAATCGTACCTCTAATACCAATCTAGGAGTCCTTTTATAGGCTCAAGGATATCCTAGTCGGTTTACAATTGATAACCTTGTCGACAAGTAATCTAAACATGGAATACAATACTTTCCATAAGCGAATAAAGCAGTTCTTCTATTCTAGCGATTGCTTTGACTTTATCTTGCGTACTTTGACTCTGTCTTTAATTACTTTGACTCTTTGACTTCTTCCGATGCTGCGACTTCGGTACTTTCATATCTTGATGCTTTAGTGTCTTGACACTTTTATATCCCAACACGTTTGTTTTGATTGATGACAAACATGTAACTTGTAATACATAACGTAAAATGTACAAGTTACTTGTAATCACACGTTGTCTCAACATACATTCAACACCTCTCGATGTCTCAAGTCCTCGTATGTTACAACACAGGTTCGTACATGCTTGTTATGTGGCATTATGATCAAACCCATTAACAAATCATTTAGAATGTTTAAAATACGTTGAGAGTCACTAAGTATTTTAATAGGTTAACCATTCTATTTCGAACCTCATTTTACATTTTGCATTCACAAGTATTTCATACAAATACTAAAGTTTACTTACACTTGACAAAATATATTTTATTTTGACAAGCACTCTTTTACAAAAGGTAACTAGACATTTTATTAACTAGTTACATAATACATTTTACAAGTTTACCTTGATAAAATTTTTAATCTAAAATGGAAATACATGTTACATCATGTCATGCATCATCTTTGAAATCCTTGGAAGATCACTTGAATATTTTGGTTAGATTGATACTCAATAAATCAAATGTGATCTTAGTAAGATTTGGTAATATCTTGCAAAGATTTGAAGAAAGATTTTTAGATTTTATGTCGGTACCACGGTACCAAATTGTATAAAGGACGGAACCCTTTTGGGGTCCGTGGTCCGATCAGGCCTCCGTCCACTTTGGCTATAAATAGAAGCCCATTGTTTTCCCATTTCTTCACCACTTAAAAGCACATCTTCTCCACCTTCTTGCATACATTTAGATCAATCGTTAACAATGTAGTAACACACATTAAACTCCCTAATGATCATGATCATAATGCTTCTAACATTCATCTTTGTTGTAAGCATACTCTTTGATCAACCAAGGAAATCTTGGAGATCTAGCCATCCCCACTCACCACAAGTTGAAGATCTATCACAAGAAGTTTAGGGAACTTGTGATCTTCATCATGAAGGCTTCCTATCAATGGAAGTTCATTTAGAAGTAGTTATTCATATCCATTAGAAATTTGTGTCATGGATCATTAGTGTAAACATCATTGCATCATAACAACACTTTCACCAAACTAGATTAGATGGTTTATGTGTTTGTGCCATAAAACACAAGGTTTATTATGTTGGGCCATAAAACATATTGGGAGTGGTTGTACCCTTTATAATGAACTAGACATCTAGCTTAGTGTCGGAAATATTGTATAGGCGACGTTAGGTTGGTTCTACCTCAAACTAGAACCCAGTATTTAGCTTTGTCTGGGAAAAAGTGTAGCGGCGATTGTAAGGTTTTCTCCGCGAGAAGGGAGCTTGTTGATTTAGTGAAGTAACTCTCGATTTGGGTACTCGGGGAGTGGAGTAGAGTGGAAAGGAGATCCGTGACGAACCACTATAAATCCTCGTGTTCGGTTTGCACTTTCCTTTCTTTATCTCTTTACTTTTATACTTGCACTATACTATTGTTTGTGATGTGGTTTGATGTTCATGATTGTGTGACAACTTGGTTTACCATGCTTTATATTAGTCACAAATAATAATTGGTACTTTCATATTATAACAAACAATGCGATTTGATACTAAAGATCTAAAGTTTTTAAGCGAACGTATTCACCCCCTCTCGTTTCCACAATATATATATATATATATATATATATATATATATATATATATATATATATATATATATATATATATATAGGGAAAGGATCGATAAGATGAAAAACTAAAATGAGAATAATAAGAAGAATTTCTAACCACATTTCAAATAGAAGGAGAATTTTAAGGGAGATGCATCTATTTTGGTAGATGCATCCGAAATGAGTGGTTGTAGTTTCTTTTATCATTCTTATTTTAATTTTCTTCTTATTTGATCTAACTCTCTCTCTCTCTCTCTCTCTCTCTATATATATATATATATATATATATATATATATATATATATATATATATATATATATATATAGGAAGAGATCCGTAAGAAAAAACTAAAATAAGAATAAGAAGAATTTCTAGCCACACATTTCAAATAAGGAGAGATTTTTAGGGAGATGCATCTATTTTAATAGGTGCATTTGCAATGTGGTTGTGGTTTCTTATCATTCTCATTTTAATTTTTTTCTTATTTGATCCTAACTCTCTCTCTCTCTCTCTATATATATATATATATATATATATATATATATATATATGTGTGTGTGTGTGTGTGTGCGTGTGTGTGTGTGTGTGTGTGTTCATACACAAAGCATACAACTTAGGGCATTTCTTGGTAAGAGAGCGTGTAGGGAAAAAGGCTATATACCCAAGTATGCCACCGAGGTCTAGTTCCCGGTCTTCGTACCTTTAGTTGCACTACCACTAGCTTCACCTATAACAAACATGACGAAGCAAAAGTAAGCAAGCGCTTAGTGAGTAAACATATAAAAGTATAACATAATATGATTAAAGCTAATGTTGCTCCGTAAATCCATGAAGTGTTGCTACTAGCTTTATGCTAGTCGTCCACTTAGGACGCTATGAACCACGTTGGTTCAATATAACTAGAAGTATTCTAGTCGTCCACTTAGGACATCTAAGTCACATATTCCATGATTTTGAGCTTATACACATGGTCATCCATAGGATGTCTAAGTCCCATTTCTGAGAATGAGGCGCTAGTAAGGGCTCGATCGTCCACTAAGGATGTCTAGGATCCCTTCGGATCATGTCATAACATAATAACACATGTCGTCCACTTAGGACATCTACACCTTCTTTCAGTCGTAAGCATATATTTATGCAAATCGTCCACTTAGGATAGCTAATTTAGCTATGTCGCCCACTTAGGACGCTATACAAATAATATTGTAATATTTAGGCTGAAAATGCTTACCTAAATCCAAACGGGTCATTTGGGGTTGTTTTGACCCGTCTAACATATATCACATATAAACATTCCACATGTAAGTCATTTAAGCACATAATATATAATTACAACACTATAAACTCGTAACACAAGTATATTACGTGAACATGAACAGGAGCTCCACAAATAGAGTGTCACATTAACGAGTTATTAAGGACCCGTTTCTACACTTAAATATGTTACTCACCTCTAAAACGCTTGAATAGAACACGAGCTCCCTTAAAGACGTCCCTGGCTAACTCTTATAACCTAGGAACACATAATTTATATGGAGCTTATTAGGAACTTGATCAAGCTTATCATAATAAGCACTAAGAGAGTGAATAAGCCATAAGGGGGTGTTTGGTTCATGGCTTATATAACCACACCAACACTAATTTTGAAAATCAACACCACAATTTGGTGTCATGGCATCCTAACAAGGTACCAATCATACTTTCTTAATTATAACATAAGTCTAAAATCACCTCTTTACATAAACATGTGAAATTCTACAAAACCCCCATAATTGACATAAAGGTTCAATCATTAGGCATTACCCATCTATGGGTAGCTCTAAAAAACAAATTCAAGACCAAGATAAGATTTATACCTCGAATTGATTGATGGAAACCCTAGGAAAACACGTTTCTGAGCTTATTTATAGTAATATCTTGTTCCAAACTTGCACAAAATTGACTTGGACTCAAAACCCTAGATCAAAAAGATGATGTGTGTGTGTTGTCGTAAGTTTTGGAAAAGGAGGGAGAATAGTATTGATGTTTCTGGATTCTGGATTCATAAACCGATAATGATATTAGTATAAGTTTTACACTATGACAACTTTAGTCCTTAATGGCAAGACTTATACAGAGATAGTCCTTATGCTTTAAATTTATTTAGTCCTTATGCTTTAAATTTATTTCATTACCTGAAAGGTTGGGGTGTTACAGATGTTCCGGTTACGGTTCATAATCATTTTGATACTGACTATTTTGATGATTTTTAGGATGATGAATTTGAGTTAGAGGTTGAAGATCATGAGAGTTACTTTTACGATACAATACATTTGGCGTGGTCAGAAGAATCATCTCTTAAGTACCATGATTAGATGTAACACAATGTTTAACTATCATTTATATGTATGATTTTATTTAATGTTCTAGTGAAATTTATGTCTCAAACTATTAGTTTTTTTGTTGGTTAACTAATGAAATATTAGAAATTCAATGATCATATGTAATCATTTGTACGGATTTATAAAATGTATTATTTATTTTCACATCTTAAGTTTGATATGTGATTTGTTGATGAATTAAAGATAATCTTTCCGATGATATTATGACACAAACAGAAAGACAAATTTTGCGATAGTGCATAAAAACACATAAATTAATAATTTTGAGTTCAAACGTTCCGCCTCGAAAGGGTCTTATGTATAAGCGGGTGTTTGAGGTTTCTAAGACCAAGAAAGTGGAGTATCGACCAGTTGATCCAAATAGTACAAAGGCTGCTCCTCCTAAAGACTCTACTAAGGAGGCGTCTACGTCTAAACAACCAAGTAAGGATGTTGAAGCTGTTAACACATCTAATGCTTTTGATTCTCTTGGTGATTTGGATGAGGATCCTATTGTTAGTAACGATTCGGATTTTGATACTGGATTTAGGATCATGGATAAATAGGCAAGTGTTACTATTGATTCATTTGATAGTCCAAGTACAACACCTCTTGTTGAAAAGATTAATAAGCTTGAAAGTCAAATAATTGAGGGAGAGCAGATTAATAAGCTTGAAAGTCAAATAATTGAGGGAGAGCTTGTGCTTCTGGGTGATGATGGAAAGCCGATTCCTATGAAAAAGGAGGCTACACGTGGGGTCACAATGAAGATATCCATAGCTCATTCAATGGTGCTCCTTGTTATATCAAAGGTAGGTGGTAATATGTTTTCTAGGGTTGAGAATTTGGTCATTTCGGATAGTTATAGTGATGATGAAATTGAAGATGTTTATGATGAGACTTCTCGTTTCATGGCGAGTGGAGGTGCTTATGATGCTAGTTTACATGAGGATGAAGATTTTGATCTATTTGACACTTATGACCTTCAAAGTTTAACTCCGGAATAGCGCACGTTTTGTGATTTCATGGATATAAATCTTTTTGGTCAATTCAAACAATAGATTTTTTCTTGCTCTTATATTAGTTATTCATAAAATTGGTTTATCTTTTTTATGTTAGTTTAGGTCGTAAGCACTTTAGATGTGTTTGGTTTGCCTTTTTGAGGTGAGGTATGAGATTCATCCACACCCATTATACTTAATTATTTAAAAAAAAAAAATATTTTATCAGATGTAACCATTTTACTCAAAAAAAAACATCTCGCCACGAATAGCGACGCTTAAAACCACGTATGCTCTAATATACATATTAACTAATAATCTATAGATTTTGAAAAAGTCTTCAGTGTGTATTAAAAATTACTTGACTTGTGTGTATCGTAAGTCATCACAATTATTTATTTTATTTGTTTTACTATATATGACCTTTCGAGTCAAATCAGATTTAGTTGTTGCGATGAAGCTAAATTTGCAAACAAAACAATTAGCTCTATTGCTTTTATTTCTTATACTTGATCATGTTTGTCAAGCTAATGCTACTTCATATGAGTCACATTCAGGTAACTTTATTACATATTTACATCATATGTTAATTGTTTGTTTTTACATTTTTTTTTATGAAAGAAATAAACTCCTTTGGTTTGCATTTTTCCTACAGTAGATGTGCTTGCTAGTCTAAGACAAATGCTTAGATCGCGGGTAATGAAAATGTCCGCGTCCAAGCTTGAACAACCACGAAGTAACATATTCACTCCACTGTCACTGACACTACAAGTACGTAGGAGTTTACGAAGAGTTAGGAAAGGACCACTATCACCAAAATTAGGCGCACCTCGCATGCAAAATAATAAGGGTTCTCCACGACGACCACCGCCTCCTCCACCACCACCACCATCACCGCCACCACCACCACCGCCACCGCTGCCACCACCACCGCCGCCGGCCCCTCCGAGTCTTCGACCTTGGCTTTTACGTTCACCACAAGCACCTCTGCAACTACGACTACCACAACCACCGAAAAGTAATTAGGATTCATTAGCATATTGTGATATCAATAATTAATAGTAGGGCTAAGTTCATATGTTACAAACGAACTTCTCAACTTCTACAAATATAGGTAATATTGTCATTTTAATAAACATTTTTAACCAATGAAACTTTCGAATTTGTTCTATTATTAACCATTTGCTCACATGCTATTTAATAAACCTGTACACTAGGCTTATTTGGCATTTTTATCGTATTTGTATACTTATGTGTTAACTTCTTTGTCGTCACCACTACAACTCCACCTCAAAACAAGCACTCAAGAGTTAAATTTTTTCAGCGAACACTATTATCTATACTACACACTACAAATCCACTCTTTTTATTTGTATGGAACGTCTAGTGTAATAAATAAATCCAGTGATATCTAATTTATGCAAAAGTAATTAGTGACAGCTCCTTGAATTGGGTATGCAAAAGTAATTAGTTACTTACAACATATAGGTATTGGATATAAGGCCAAGCTCAGTCTAGCGTTTCTAATATCTTCTATTATATGTAATGCACGATAAATACATATCAATATTACAATATCTTTCACGGGATTTTGATTGTTCAATATGGTATTAGAGCGAGCCTGATCTTGTCAAACCCTTGTCAACCCCCTTTATCCCTAAAAAAAAAATTTAAAAAAAAAAAAAAAAATCAATTTTTGGTTAAAACTCTAGTTGCTTTCTGTTTTGGCCGTTATTTTTAAACCATTTGGTGTTACCTGATACGATCAGCCTCTTTGTTTTTCAATTTTGCGTCATTCACAATCATGGCATTTATATCTACCATGTACTTTAATTTGTTGACAACTCAATAACCCATATTCGCAAGCCAAGACTGATAGTTAAGTTAACAAAAATCGTTACTCAAATAACCGTATAACTTTTACTAGAACAACTTGGAATCTACAATAGTTGAATATATATATTTTTTCTTTTGCACCATTCGACTTATTTAGTCAATAAAATCTACTTGGCTCGTTTACAATAATGATCCAAAACTGAGTAAATTGCAATTGGTTCTCGGATTTCAATTTTGCGTCCTAGTGGTGATTTTCGCTACAATTTGTGATATATTTTTCGTTATGGTGACAAATGTTATCGCATGCATGACATGAATACTAAGTTTTCTCCAGATCTATGTTTGGCAGGATGACAAAAACAATGTGGATATCCTCGCGCCAAAACATCTTCACTTGTGATACACAGTGACAAATCGAAAATTACCAGCGAGCATTATAACATATGTTTTTCATTTCTTTCTATGTTACCAAAACGTTAATTTTTTATGAAAGAAATCCGGAAAATATACACACAGCGATGAAACTAGGGGTACTCCGTTCTTCCACGAGACACTCATGGAATGTTTGTAGTGTTAACTTTTGTAAAAGAAACTCTAATTTTTTTATTAAATACACCCGCTTCAAAGAAAATATGTGCCCTTGTATTACAGCTAAAAAATATTTGTGCACCCGATTTCTTTAAAACATGATTTCGTCACCGTAGTACAGCCATATTAATACATCCATGCTATCGCGGCATTGAAATTTCTAGGGCCGTGTGGTAGTGTCCCCCACAAGAATTTATTCTTCACGTATCTTTTTCAAATAAAGGACCATTCGAATAAATATCATACATAGGATCCAGCTATTGTTATGAAGACAATTCTATACCCAAAACGAATAGCTCTATTGCTGGTAATTTTGATACTTGATCATGTCTTTCAAGCAAAAACTGCTTCATTCGAATCACCTCTAGGTAAACTTATAATCTCGCATTCTTAACTATATTGTATCCACTTTGGTAAACCTGTTATTGGTGAATTTAATTGAAGCTTAATAGATTAGTCGGCCTGATTGAATTTTTCTAAACTTGTTTATATTTTAAGAAGATTGCTTATGTTTTTCTTAACAAAGTTCGAGTCAGTACTTTCGGTGCAAATAACCCTAGAGTGGTCACATCAACTTTTAAAAAAAAAGTTGTACTAAGTTTGAGCAGTACGACGGGTTCAATCGCGATTGATTAATTAAGCAAAAGATTAAGGGTCCGTTTGGTTTACCACTTTAGCATGGGTTTTACTTTGATTTGATGGTTGTTAATTGTTTGGTTGGTACCTTTGGTTTAAAATTTGGGACTCATGCCCTCATACGAGGGGTTCAAGAAATCCTGGCAAAGGAGCTTGGTTTACATATTAACCATTTGTCTTTTCTGTCATTATTGCACTAAGTACAAAACTATTTTACTTTTTGATAATCAAGTTTATTTACCAGCCACATATTTTAATTACAAAATCATATATGATAATTTAAAAAACAATTATTTATGTATTAAATAATATATTATCACTCTTCTCATTTTTTTCAAAACCTACATCAAATCCAAATCTAAATCCAAATCCAAATCCAAATCTAATCCCGCCTACATACCAAACGGACCCTAATAACTATATAGCTAATATACCAATCCAAAGACAGCATTAAAAGTTCAATACGAGTTTTAGGACATTATATATGATATCCACCTAATTAAAATAGCTGAACCAATTAATTAGTCGGATCGGTGTCAGCTTATAAACTGGTATTGTATAAATTCTCAATGACTAGTTCACCTTATCTGTTTTAATTTACAGGAGATATATATTTCGGTCGAAGCAGAATGCTACGAAAGGTTCCAAAACCGCCACCAGCGCCTAAGCTCAGCCAAGGTCCGCATTATAAGCGCGTTTATCCACCACCACCACCACCACCACCACCTCCGTCCTTACCAATACGTGCAACATATCCAAGTTTTCGTACAGTACGTAAGCTATCACCACCCGCGCCAAAGCTAAGCAAACCTAGAAATTTCCGTATATTTTTTTCTCCGCCGCCATCACCACCACCTCCACCGTCAGCATCACCGCTTATACCACCGACACCTGTGAAGAAACCACCTACGAACTGTGACCTCCCACGACCGCCGCCAGGACGTACTTAACAACTTAAAGCTCATATGCACTGCTTACCTTTGTATTTTCAAGTAAAAATTGTATTTATTCTTTAGTAAAATAAAACAAGCATGTAAAGTTTTATTATTAGTAGAAGTGAATAAAACATTTAATTTATTATTTCCATAATTTAAGTAAGCAATTTTTGTTTGAAATGGTAACTTTCAAAAAATTACACCATCTGCTAACAGAGTAACAAGTCTGTGAAATAATCAGCTAAAAAGTCAGAAACCATGATTGCAAAAAAGAAAGAAAGAAAAAAGAGTAACAGGTTGGCATGCCTCGTCACTCAAGTATATCTGTCTTTGTGCATATTTGTAACGTAATGCTTGTGATGTCGAAAATGTTATTTTTGGCAGATAATATATTAGAACACGGTTTGTGACCTTTCAAGGTTCGAGTTATCATGTATGTTGTTCTAACTTTACAAATTTCGCTTTTCTAATTTTAAACAATTCATCAGTAGTAAATTATTTTTCATATACAGCATATATAGAGCTAGTAGTAGTTGAAGACTTTGACATGATCATTCCAGGTAAGTCAACACAATTAAACGTTTTGTTTAATAAATTCCTAAATAGATAAATCAAATAACAAGTACTATATTCGAGACATAAAACCATTCACAGCTCACTTTCACCACCACCATGATTGAGTTTTCAATATTTAAGGTTCAATCAGACAGATCCCATGTTTCAAAGTTTTGTCTCTTCCTATATTCAAGTTGACTTCCTTACTTTTAGTTTTAGGTCAAGTGCATACACATTTCTACCAAAAAAAAAAAAAAAAAAAAAAACTCCACCTTAGGTTGGTAGTTTTGCTGTATATATCTTTCTGTATTTTGTGCCTAGTAATCTTTATAGGCACATTAAAATATGACATGGATTTTCTACTTATAATATTTTTCACGTAAGTCATCAATTTTCTCACTTGCTAAAATTTTGTATGTAGGAATATTAAATAGAAAGAATCATTTATCATTATTCATAAATGTATAGTACAAAAAAAAAGTTCAATTCTTCATACTTATTTCTTAACGGTATATTCAATTGTGATTTTTTTTTTTTTTTTCATATAAATCATAATTTTACTAAATTTAAAGGTGTCACAAAAAAAGTATATATGTTGTTATTTTATAGCCTAAACCTTATGTATTGAACAAAATTTCCCCATTATTATGAAAGAACGCTTTATATGACTTAGTCATTCACAATCTATAACTAATTTTCCGTGAGCATTTGTTAACGGTATTTGCTAAGCTAACAAGATGTTGGAAAGTTAGCAAATGCTAGTAGCATTTGATTGCTACAAATGAGTTGAAAATGGTGCATGTTAAATTTGCTTTGGAATACTGTAAATTCATATGAACAAGTTATATTTTCTTTCTCATGCAATTACCGATTTATAATCAACTTATATATCAAATTAAAAGTAGCACAAAAACTATGGATTCTTTTTCAAGCTTAGTTTTTACATAATTTGGCTTTTCATAATGTGAATCCGACAAGTCATCACGTTTAATACACATGACGAATATGAGATTACGACTTACATAATGTTAGTTTATGTCAAGTTGAATTAGATATTAGTATCGATATCTACAATGTACTGGGTTCACCACATCCTATGTTCTTCTTTAGCAAACCAAAGATTAAGTGATACTGATCTACAAAACTCATCATGTTACTAATTACTGTAGTTTATTATTGAATGAGAAAAGTTCCATACGGAACAAGTTTTATCTAAAGAACAAACTACTTGATCTCAACCACCCATCTAACTTCAATCCAATGGTTTAGATTAATTGTCATTTAGAATAATTAATTAATGAAGGTCATATTCGTAATTACACACTCAAAGTTATACACCCGATCAAAGTGAGTTAGATCTCTGATTGTTTCATTTCTTTATTTCAAAACACACATTCATCTTATTAAGTTCTCTCTGACAACAACCTCTTCCCATTCCCCAAATCAACCCCTAATAACTTACTATCAAATCCAATGCAAAATCAACCAAATCGATTGTAAATAATGGATAAGGATACATTGCATTGATGTGGCGGATTGGCTTGATGTCGTGGCACTCAGCGTGGATGACGTGAAGGTGAGGGATGATGTGGTGGAGGAGAGGAATCTGTTTAAGGTAGTGATTAAGGTTTAAGTTATGCATCAGAGTTACGAGAAGATGTTGAGTGAAGCGGAGATGAAGCTGGAGAACCTGTATGATGCAGCAAAAGAGCCCGCAGAAAAGAGTGTGCGAGTGGTGAATGAGAGGAAGGAAGTTCGAGAGGTTTGGATGTGGATGTGGATGGGTAGGATGAAGGCGTGACGGAGGTCGGAAGTGGTTGGGATATTGAATGATGCATTGATGAATAATGCTGATAGAGTTGATTTGAGAGAAGTGGTGAATATTGGAGCATCAAATGGTGGGGTATGAATTCATTTTAAAAATGGTCGTAAGTTAGTATTAACATGTAGATATTACAAAGTAGTATTTGAAGTATAGATTGAAATGTTTGCAAGTTCATGTTGATGTTGCTAAGTTGGCGTGTGTTGTTAAGGAGAATGAGATTGTGTGGGTGTTAGGAAAGGCGAGTGTTGTTCGGAGATGAAGAATGTGGGATGATTCTCGTAGTATTATTTCTGCTTTGTTGTTTCGATTTGGCTAATGAGAATGTCTTTGAGTGTTGTACGAGAAGAATGAGAAGGAGAAGGAGAAGGTGAAGGAGAAGAAGGAGAAGCATAAACTTCCTCCACAAGAAAAGATGACTATTATTCTTGAAGCAAGAAGAATAGGGAAGCACGTGAGCGCATGTAATCATTGAAGAAGTTATGTCTTTTTGAATGCTAGAACAATTTTTCCAATCAGTGTTAATGGTATGGTAGGCGAGATCATGTGAATGGGAACTTGTGCATGGTAGAACAATTGTCGATTAGGCGTTAATGGTATGGTAGCGAGAACATGTGCATTATTTTGTCTTTAAAACTTACGAATGGTATAGCAGTAGCGTTTGCGTGGTAGAACTATTATTTTTCTTTTATCGATTAATTATGTGAATCCCGAGATTCATTCATAATCCCAAAGGATTCTTTATGATAGACTTTTTTCCACTTAATCTTTTGAAAATCGTGTATGGTAGAAAAGAATATGAAATAATCCATGGGATTCATACAAGCCCATGGGTTTCATACACAATCCCATGGGATTCCACTTAATCTTTCCACTTAATCTATTAACACATTACGTATCCCTTGGGATTCATATACAATCCCACGGGATTCATACATACAAGTAAGAAACAAGATATATTAAAGTAGATCCCGTGGGATTCATATACAATCCCATGGGATTCTTAGAATAAAAGTAAGAAACAAGATATATTCAAAGTAAAAAGAATTTTCTTTTCAAAATCATCTAAATAATCAAGTAAAGAAAAAAATAACTAACAAAACCATAAACCGAATATAAATAATCAAGAAACTTTTGGTTCTGACTTTACTCTGCATTTGGCTTCTCCGGACGGGTTGGTTTTGGCTTTCGCCTATTCGGGTCCCCCTATGAACATATTAACATCCCGATTTCATTCTTAAAATCAGAATCTGTCCCATGAACATATTCATACCCACCTTCATACTCAAGTTAGCAAGTTGTGAGCCGTGTTGGACCAATCTTGTTCTTTGCGTTTTAACAACAAACATTTTTTTCGCTTGTGTCATTCTTCTTTGCTTTTGGTAAAATGTTTGTACTCTTTTGGTATGAGCATGTGGTTGTGTTTTGCAATAAACCGAACTAGCTTGTATTTTCCGAAATAACATCCGATTCTAACTTTATACGAGCTTTACAACCTATTATATAAAAAAAAATATATTTTAAAAACATGTTATATAAAAAAAATAAAAATAAGAATCCCATGGATTTATTAAATCCCATAGGATTTCATAAAGAATCCCATAGATTTACAATGAATCCCATGGGATTCAACATCATTCAAGTTATATATTACAAGTCTTTCAATGAATCCCGTAGGATTTACAATGAATCCGTGGGATTCTTTATAAAATCCATGGGACTCATAATGAATCCCGGGATTTCATCTAATATTTCATAGTATTTTCCCCTACAGAATTCCTTCTTGTACATGAGGCTTCCAATATCTTGATCACTTGGGTGTCTCATGTGTTCATATAAAGTTGGTCTTGGTGATTTTATAGAATACAGTATATAAAAAGCGGTTGGGATTAGGATAACTTTCAGTATGAATCCTATGGGATTCAGATACATATATATAGCTTCATGTATGAATCTTATGGGATTTTTATGAAATCCCATGGGATTCTACATTAATCTATGGATTTCATAAAGAATCCCATGGGATTACGCATGAATCTGTGGGATTTCATAAAGAATCCCATGGGATTGTGTATGAATCCTTGGGATTCACTTGTGAATCACAGGGATTCATCATGTGAATCACATGGATTCATCCATGAATCCCATGGATCTCAAATGAATTTAAGTATCTTTTTTAGTTTACCATTAAACAACAAAATCGAGAATCGGAGGATTCATCTATGGATCCCATTAATCAACAAAATCGATTCCCAAGAGTTTTACCATCATGTTCCTTCATATCAACTTCGTGAGTACTTCATCTACATCATCATACATGTCGACATCATCTACATCATATGTAACCACATCATCTATGTCAATCGGATTTGTTGATGAATCCGTGGTTGTTGGCGATTCGTGATTGATGACGAATCCGGCGAGTTTGATGACGATTACGATGGTTTTGATGTCGATGCCGTGGTTGATGAAGAATCCGGTTGGTTTGATGATGAACCGGCCGGTTCATTGTGATTCCGCGACGTTTGATGATTCCACGGTTTTGATGTCGATCTGCGATTGGATTTGATGAAGAATCCGTTGTTTGTTGATGAATCCGTTGATTCATGGTGATTCCGGCGACGTTTGATGATTCCAACGAGATTAGATGCATAGATGTGGGTTTTGATTTTGATGAGGGAAAGTTAGGTAACAAATGAGATGGATCTAGATTTTTTTATTATTTTTATTGAGATAATTGATTTTACTATCTTGTCCTTCTTTATATTTTTTGGCTTCATCTAAGCCATTAGATTCAAGGTGAATGGATGGTTGAGATCTTCTCATTTGTTCTTTGAATAACATTGGTTTTGCATAGATCTCAGCTCGTTATTAAATAAACTCGCCAGATAAGTTCCACATAAAACAAATTAAAGATATTTTTTGGACTCGGTCAAAAGTTATTATTTAATTAGTTATTTATATATATACTAAAGCAAGAGAAAAGGCTGGCTCCCCATTGGTTCCCCATAAAATGATAAAATAATAGCGATGGATTAAAATAATACTATCAAGAATAGTCGGAGTTGGATGATTAAAGTTAGTTATATTCTATTGAATAGTATACTCTATTATTAATCACAATAACACATTCATCACAATATCTCTCTAAAAAAAACACACAAACACAATCATCACAATCTCTCTCTAAAAAACACACACACACATTCATCACAATCTCTCTCTAAAAAACACACACGAACAAAATCATCATAAAAAAAAATCCCCAACAAAAATCACCACCCTACTTTACCACCCAACCGCCGCCACCACGGGCGGCAAAGAACCACCCGACGACGCCACCACCCAACCAGTCGACGTTTTGGTATTTTATACTGATTTTTTTTTTTTTTTTTTTTTTTTTATGTAGATTCATTTTTTTAAAGTCCAAAGATCCCTTATTTTTCTTTAAATTTTTCTATAGATACCGTTTTTTTTTTGTTTTGTGTAGATCTATTAACTTTTTTTTCGTAGATCTAATTTTTTTTAAAGATCCGACGTTTTTTGTATTTTTTAAAACCCGTATTTTTTTAGATGCCTATTTATTTTTAAAAGATCAGTAGTTTTTTTTCAATTTTTTTAAAAGATGCGTATTTTTTTTTAAAGATCGTAATGTTTTTTAAAGATCCGTACTTTTTTTTTATTTTTTTAAAGATCCGTAATATTTAAATTTTTCTAAAGATCCGTAGTTTTTTTTTTTTTTTTTTTTTTTTTTTTTTTTTTTTTAAATAGTGATTTTATTTGTAGATCTATTAATTTTTTTACATCTAATTATTTTTAAAGATCCATTTTTTTTATAGATATATATATTTTTTTAAAAGATCGCATTTGTTTTATTTTTAAAAAAAATCTGTATTTTTCTAATTTTTTTTAAAGATCCCCTTTTTTAGATCTAATTATTTTATTTGTAAGTATAATTATTTACTAAAGATTCGTATTTTTTTCTATAGATCCGATTTTTTTTTGTAGATAGCGATTTTATTTGTAGATCTATTAATTTTGTTTAGATCTAATTATTTTTTAAAGATCCATATTTTTTATGGATATATATATATATATTTTTAAAAGATCCGCATTTGTTTTATTTATATAAAAAATCTGTATTTTTCTAATTTTTTTTAAAGATCCCATTTTTTTTAGATCTAATTATTTTATTTGTAAATCTATTTATTTATTAAAGATTCGTATTTTTTTAAAAGATGCGTATTTTTTTTAATATCCGTATTTTTTTTAAAAATGCGTATTTTTTTTATATGTTTCAAATTAATGTTTCTATACCTTTATATCTCAAATCAAATTAATGATATAAAGTCAAATTTCTTCTACCTACTTTAATAATGATGTTTCATTTTTAACTTTAATAATGATGTTTCAAATTCAAATTCCTTTTGTCGTTACTTGCATTTGTAATAAAATATGTTACATGTCATGCACTTAGTGGGAAAATGCACTCTGGGATTTATAATAATTTTATTAATAAAAAAATATTTGTTACAGCAGGGAGGAGAAAAAGCAAGGATGTTTAGGCATGATTAAGTGGATGATGAGATGTGGATGGATTTGAATGGGAAATGAATAAATGGGTCTCTTTTAAAAGACAGTGAGAACAGTGATATAACAAAGATAACCATGGGAGACCTTGACAAAAGTGATGATGATGATGATAAAGTAGGCTGACAGAAAAAAAAAAACAAAATATGTTATTATGGTATGAGCAAGTGTTCCTGGAGATTTTGAGAATCCCAAAGCAAGTTGTAGTATTTATCCGAAACTAAAGGGGAAAAATAATTGGCTAACATGTATCCTCAAGGAAAATAAAAAGGAAAATCCCTATTATTTTATCATTTTATGAGGTTCAAAAAATTTGCCTACACAAGATATTAAGGGAAAGATACAAAAATGCACGAGGCTGTAAAAAGAGAGAAAGGGGCGCAGGAAAGATGTTAAGATAAACTTTTGACCACATTGGGGAGCTTCAGACCACGTGTAACAAGCAAAGAAACTATTACTCATATACTTTGACAAGTCAACAAGAATATGTATCACAATATTTGACTGGCACAAGTTTTAACTTTGAAAAGCAAAGTAGACCGAAAACCCGCTGCAACGCAGCGGGCACAACTTTCTTGTTTAAAATAAAACTATTAGAAGTGTTACATGTTGTGTTTTTTAAAATGTTCGACCAATTTTCTATACTTAATTAGTACTCCAGTATATACTACCTCCGTCCCAAATTATAAGTTCAGTTTAACTTTTTGACTTAAACTTTAATCTTAAATATTTTTTGTTTGTATTATATAATATTTGATGCAAAATATATAAATGGATTGTGTTTTAAATGTATTTCATTTGATATAATTTTATCAAGTGTTATATATCCTGACGAAAATATTAAGGTCGAAATTGAGTCAAAAGTCAAATTCGGACTTTAAATTTGAGACGGAAGGATGTTATTATTTGTGCATACTTGTACTATCTGTCGACCGACTAACAAATATGTACGTGCATGTTCATTTTGACATCATCCTAAATTAATTGCCTAAGAAATATGCTTACTATCGTAACAAATTTTCTTTTACCAAGGGTTTCTTGATAGATACTATTATTAAAAAAACAATTAAGTCTGATGGATGAGGATGAGTCACACATCTCACTCAAAAATAGATGAACACAAACGTACCAACTGCGTAGCTTCGTGACTTAACCTATAATAAGAATGATATGTCTAACTTATTAGACTTACGACATACGTTTTTTGAGTTGACCATGAATACTAATATCAAAAGCAGTAGCGAACACCATTTGATCATCAGCCAAAACACAATTATCAAAGTCATCATCATCGTACGCTTCTTCATCATAATCCTCCTTCGAATTTTCATAAAAGCTCTTGTCTCCCCCTCCTCTACCACTTTTAGAAGCTTTAGTACTCGTGTATGCCATAAAGGTGTCAATTTCATTGTGGATCTCATACACTTCAATATCACTATCTGCATCAATTGGATCATCAACTCGTTTATATGCCTCATTAGAAGTACTAGGAACCGAACTCGATTGAGCCCGTCCCTTGTTCATATCAATATTCGAAGTCGATACCTCTTTAACCACTATCTTACCCGCATTTGAAGAACCCCAATTTTCTCTAAGATCATCATCTTTCTCAACCGTACCAAGTGCATTAAAGGGTTAGCAGTAGGCGTCACTAGGCTAAGCACTTTTGGTGTTTCTTTCGTACCATTTGAACTCGCACCATTCTTGTTAGAGACGACTTTGAGACTTGTTTCTTAGGTTTTAAATGAACCTTAGAACCCACATATGTACCACGAGAAGCAGTTGTAGGAGGTTATTGCAAGCCATCACTGTTCGTGTTTTGCTGCATTGGTATATTAACAACCCGGTTTGGACATGTCATGTCGTCATGCCCGAATATCATACACACACCATATCTATGTGATTCCCATTTGTACTTCACCCTCACTGTATAAAGAACCTCACTATCATCCTCCACATTTGGAATAGCAATAACCATCTCATCCTTTAATTCCTAGTCAGCCCTAATATCGATCAAAGCACGAGCATAATCCATACGACCCTATGATTGCAAACACATAGAACTCAGATATCTGAATCAAGCACAATCGGTATACCAAGATTAGTAGCCATCGTACTCAATCGGTCGATGAGTAAATGCCACTATAGGAATATCATGGAATTTACCCAAATATGTACCAATTCACATCTTTTTTTTTTTAAGTAAATTAGCCTTGAACGTCCATTTCTTCAAGATGATAGGAGCAGATCATATAAACTATGGACCATTCTCCAATACCCTATTCATACCCTCAATTAAAGCAAACGTAAAGAAAAGAAAGCCCTTTGAATTCATCATAGCTCGAACTATGCCATACTTCTTCCATGCATTCCTAACATAGTACTCAACAACTAGAAATGCTACTCTTTTAGCCACGAAATAACCGTACAATGTGAAACCAAATCTAGCATGAACTTCCAAAATAGACGGCTTATGTATTTTAGCTTCTACCTTAGAATTAGTAAGTTTACCCGTGTCCGGCGCTCTAAAGTTTACCTTTTTAGTATCAACCGCCTTACTAACAAACTCGCGAAGGATTTTGGACTATTGCTCACGTTCACATTTGGCACATTGTTGTCCCCCCTGCCCCCCAACATCAACCCATCCACAACTCATTTTGGGTACATTACCCACGTTAGTAGTAATATCATTAGCACCTGTCATGGCAGCCTCGAAACTCTTGCATGCGTCAACAACAACCTGTTCATGATTAATGACATTTTCTTGTTGGCACTGAGGTGTAACATGCTCATTATTCCCTTGGCCATATTCAGACGCAATTTATGTTTCAATGACATAACCAGTTTTGCTAGGTGAACATTAAACATAAGTTCTTAAATATTGTTTAGCTGTGATCGTAACAATTCATGATACACAAGAAGGTTGTCTTTAAGAGTGAGCAAATTGGTCAGGTGACCGCCCAAAGCCCCCTCATTTTTAAGGACCCAAATTTACATTTGGTGTATAAAACAATAAAGATGCTATAAATCAAAATACATAATGGATTAATAGGTTTATATACGATAATGCTAAACCAATTATATTTATGTAAATAGTTCTTGTTATATTTTAGAAAGATACAATTTTAAGTTTAACTTTTATGTTAATGCTCCATTTTCAATTCTCGCTCAGGGCTTCCAGAAACCAAAGAATAGTTCTCATACGCAATCATGCATTATCTTTTTTGTTTTCTTTTGCCCAGAAGATCTAAACATTTTTTGTTCAACTTAATGCACATGCCAAAGCCTTAATTAACCGATACTAGCACAGTCCTCGTGCGATACGGCTGCGGATATCCTGCAATTTTTTAATTTTTTTTGGTTAATAATCTATTTCATTTGTAAGTTTTTTGGTAATAGCTTTACTGATTAGTTTGTTCATTTAAGAACTACAGCAATGACAAAGTTTAGAAACTTTACTTAGTTTTAGGGTTAAAGACATAAAATAACAACGTCTTTTTAAATTTTCCAACTTGAAACACTTCTTTTTATTACCTTGGTTCACCAATCGAGCTTTTAAAATTTGTTACTTCACGGCATATAGACCCGCTTATATTAAAATAATATTATATTACCCTTGTATTCTTTAAAATTTGTTTGAAACTTCATTGAACTTAAAATTTGTTCCGACTTCACCCATATGCCGGGGTTAATATAGTCATTTCAACTATTATTTTAATATAAACATGTCACATGAGTGAAGTCGAACAAATTTTGAGTTCATGAGGAACTAATGTAATCAAAAAGTAAGTGTTTCGTTGATTAAATTGAAATCGTTGTTATTTTATGACTTTACCCTAGTTTTTATTATTTTATTTGTTTGATTGTTTTGTATTTAGTAGCTTGCTTAGTTTGTACAATGTGTTTTAATTATATTTTCATTGAAAGGGGTGGGTTTAAAATTATTAGGGCTAATAACCTATTAAGCGGGATACTTGTCGAGAATAAGCGATCTGCGTGTAACTAAAAATAACTTTTAGAGCATTAATGTTGATATTTTGTCTTTCTTTAAGTATTATGACCATATTATGACCATTTTACCCTTCGAAAAATATTTAAAAAAAAAATCGTAAAAAATTTTCAAAAATTTTTGGAAAAAAATTTCAAAAAGAAATTGAAAAAAAAATCAAAAAAAAAATTTTGGAAAAGAAAATTCGAAAAAAAGTATTTCGAAAAATATTCAGAAATGGTAAAATGGTCATAATATGGTCATAATACTTAAAGAAAGACAAAAATGTCAACATTAATGTCTAAAAAAGTTATTTTTTTAGTTCGTTATACAGAACTGTCATTTTTGACAAATATAATGCTTTAAAAGGTTATTAGCCCAAATTATTATTAATTAGCAGCTTTCATGACTTGTATTATGCATCAATGAATTGTAAACATTGCATGACTACTTGAATTGCTTAATTTTTCAACTTTTGGTGTCTTAGTGCATTTAATGGAGGAAAATGTTTTCCTAATTATAAGATAGTAAGAAAAGATTAATGAAAGTAGTGTAATTTCTTGTAGCCAACATGAGATGGTTGGTGTAAATAATATATATTATTCTTGACTAGCAGGGTATCCGTGTGATGCGACGACGGGTAATTTGTAATTAAAAATTTTGACGAACGATGTTTGTCGGAAGTTAATAACTTTTAAAGACTATATTTGAAGAATGTCGGTTCTGCAGCGAACTAAAAATAACTCTTTTAGACATTAAAGTTGACATTTTGTCTTTCTTTAAGTATTATGACCATTTTACCCTTCAAAAATATTTCAAAATAAAAAGAAATCACGAAAAAAATTGAAATTTCAAAAAAAGTATTTGAAAAAAATTCAAAAAAAATTTGGAAAAAATTTGAAAAAAAAAAAGTATTTTGAAAAAAATTTAGAAAGGGTAAAATGGTCATAATATGGTCATAATACGTAAAGAAAGACAAAAAAGTCACATTTAATGTCTAATAGAGTTATTTTTTTAGTTCGCTACGCAGAACTGACATTCTTGACAAGTATAGTGCTTTAAAAGGTTATTAACCCATGTTTGTCTAATAATATATATAATTGTTCAGAAGTAGATGATGGTATATTATCTGAGCTCACTTGCAACGTTTTTTTTCTTTTCTTATCGGGACTAAGATGAAAAATAGCAACAAATTTTTTCAAATATACCGATTTGGTACGTGATCTTTTTTTGTTCCATTTAATATTACGTACTTTCATGTTTTGTTTCTATTTGGTACGTAATGATGACGTGTCACGGTATAAATGGTGACACGTGTCAGACTTTCAACACATCAGCATCACATACCAAATTAAAATAAAATATGAAAGTACGTAACATTCAGTGAAACAAAAAAAACTCACGTACCAAATCGGTACATTTGAAAAGTTCGTTGCTATTTTTCTGCTTAATCCCTTTCTTATTTTGAAAGTCCGAACATAAGAAACCATGCATTTTGGAGGTAATTGTGTTATTTTCGGGGCGTAAGAACTCTCAAGATACATGAATCTATTACCTTTTTTGTTTCATAAGTTAATACTATATGTTAAAAAAAGGTTGTTTTTTTTTTTGAAATGGTGTTACAAATTTTTGAATGAGAGTGTTTAGCAGCTTGCTTTGTTTGTGCATTGCGTTTTATTAATGTTATTTTTCATTAAACGGTGTTTTAAATAAATTTGGTTGAGAAAAAAAAAGATGCATAAAAATTTATGTGTCAAATTTGTGAAAACAAAATCTTAAAAAAAAGAGGAGGTGATGAAAAAAAGTTAGTGGTTAAATTTTAAATAAATTATATAGTGTTAAGTATAAAATTATAATCTCTCATGTTTTTTAATAACTTTAAAAAATAAACAAACACCTCTTATACTTTATACTACTTTATATATTAGAAATACAATATATATTGCATTTTAAATATAAAAATATAAATATGTACATGATCATAAATATCAAAAGAAAAACACGAGTTATTGTGTATGTAAATAAATATTAGAGGTTGTATGTATACCACAATTCATGTTATTCCTCTTTATGAGTTTAAGTAAAAATATCACTACAACAATCGGACGGACGGCGAGGAGGTTTTCTCGGGACGTAAAGTCCCCAAAAGTCGCTAAACGACAAAATTGAATACGACGCACATGAATTCACCGACTTGTTACTTAAATTTTCAACAAGAAGCTTTCCGCGGGACATGTCCCGGAAAATGTATTTTTGATTTTCATGAAATTTTGACCGGATAGTCAAAATTCAACGCTGCTTCTCCGGGGACTTGTCCCGCAGAAGTATTTTCAACATTTACCAATAATTGGGCATAGTCAATAGCGGTAATTATATCGCTGAAAATTCCCGCCAACCTTTTGCCGGGACATGTCCCCAGAAACCTTTATCGAGTAATTACACTTTATATACCATATCTTATCCTCAAATTTCTTATCTTCACATATCCTCAAACCATCATATCTTATCTTCACAAATTTCTACCATATCGATCTTTACACAAATTTCAAAACTGTGATGGAGCAATTTAATCCTTTTATGTGTTCTTGTGGAGCAGAAATATAAGATTAAGAACATCACATAAAGATTATTCATCCGACGACAATATTATTCATGTCCTCTGTCAAAGGTGAACAATCATACATTTCCTATTTATGTAAATATACAAATTATTAGGTTGTAATATCTTAAAATTTTCTTATTATGTAACACCCTTTAAAAGATAATGGATCACGGATATTTTATGTGGAAGGATGCATTTGATTTAGTACTTAAGAACAATCTGCACCAACAGAGTGTTCGAGTTGCCATGAAAAGATCTTAGGATAAGCTTGCTAGAAACACAAAAACATGTGCTAGAGACAAGAATAAGGGTGCTTGAGGCCAAACTTGAAATGGCAACGATTTCGACGGCGACCACGCATGTCGGTCGGATGCATTACCGTGAGTCGTTAGGTGACATGGAAAATCTTCGTATGTAGTAATAGTAGTAGTAGTAGTTGTTGTTGCTGTTGTTGTTGTTGTTGTTGTTGTTGTTGTTGTTGTTGTTGTTGTTGTTGTTGTTGTTGTTGTTGTTGTTGTTGCTGCTAATCAAAGTAGTAGTTGTTCTTGTATTTGCTGTTGTTGTTGTTGTTGTTGTTGCATTCGATTATATTAGTTGTTTTTATAGTTGGTCGTTTAACATGATACGTGTACCGTAGCTCATATACTCGCTCGTGTAACATGATACGTCTACCATAGCACCTATACTCGGTCGTTTAACATGATACGTATACCATAGCACCTATACTCGGTCGTTTAACATGATACGTCTACCATAACACATATACTTGGTCGTTTAACATGATACGTATACCAATATCTCATATATTTGGTCGTTTAACATGATACGTGTACCATAGCACATATACTCGCTCGTGTAACATGATACGTCTACCATAGCACCTATACTTGGTCGTTTAACATGATACTTATACCATAGCACCTATACTTGGTAGTTTAACATGATACGTCTACCATAACACATATACTTGGTCGTTTAACATGATACGTATACCATAGCACCTATAATCGGTCGTTTAACATGATACGTCTACCATAACACATATACTTGGTCGTTTAACATGATACGTATACCAATAGCTCATATACTTGGTCGTTTAACATGATACATATACCATAGCACCTATACTCGGTCGTTTAACATGATACGTCTACCATAACACATATACTTGGTCGTTTAACATGATCGTGATACCAATAGCTCATATACTTGCTCGCTTAACATGATACGTATACCATAGCACCTATACTCGGTCGTTTAACATGATACGCCTACCATAACACATATACTTGGTCGCTTAACATGATCACGATACCAATAGCTCATATACTTGGTCGTTTAACATGATACGTGTACCATAGCACATATACTAAACTTGTGTAACATGATACGCCTACCATAGCACCTATACTTGGTCGTTTAACATGACACGTATACCATAGCACCTATACTCGGTCGTTTAACATGATACGTCTACCATAACACATATACTTGGTCGCTTAACATGATCGATACCATAGTACCTATACTCGGTCGTTTAACATGATACGTCTACCATAACACATATACTTGGTCATTTAACATGATACGTATACCAATAGCTCATATACTTGGTCGTTTAACATGATACGTATACCATAGCACCTATACTCGGTCGTTTAACATGATACGTCAACCATAACACATATACTTGGCCGTTTAACATGATACGTATACCAATAGCTCATATACTTGGTCGTTTAACATGATACATGTACCGTAGCACATATACTCGCTCGTGTAACATGATACGTCTACCATAACACATATACTTGGTCGTTTAACATGATACGTATACCAATAGCTCATATACTTGGTCGTTTAACATGATACGTGTACCGTAGCACATATACTCGTCAGATAACATGATACGTCTACCATAGCACCTATACTTGGTCGCTTAACATGATACGTATACCATAGCACCTATACTTGGTCGCTTAACATGATACGCCTACCATAACACATATACTTGGTCGTTTAACATGATACGATACCATAGCACCTATACTCGGTCGCTTAACATGACACGCCTACCATAACACATATACTTGGTCGTTTAACATGATCGATACCAATAGCTCATATACTTGGTCGTTTAACATGATACGTGTACCGTAGCACATATACTCGCTCGTGTAACATGATACGTCTACCATAACACATATACTTGGTCGTTTAACATGATACGTATACCAATAGCTCATATACTTGGTTGTTTAACATGATACGTGTACCGTAGCACATATACTCGCTCGTGTAACATGATACATCTACCATAGCACCTATACTCGGTCGTTTAACATGATACGTATATCATAGCACCTATACTCGGTCGTTTAACATGATACGTCTACCATAGCACCTATACTTGGTCGTTTAACATGATACGTATACCATAGCACCTATAATCGGTCGTTTAACATGATACGTCTACAATAGCACCTATACTTGGTCGTTTAACATGATACATATACCATAGCACCTATACTCGGTCGTTTAACATGATACGTCTACCATAGCACCTATACTTGGTCGTTTAACATGATACGTATACCATAGCACCTATACTCGGTCGTTAAAAGTAATTAGATTAGTTTTATAATTTTTAGGTTTAATTTAATTATATAATTTTATAATTTATTATTAGTTCTAATTATTAAAAATGAAAGTTTTAATTTTATAAGTAAACCTTTTCCCGGGGACATGTCCCCTGGGAAAGTTTTGGGCTAAATTTTCATTTCGCTCCGCCCTTTTTGCTTTATCCCGCCATAAGTTTTGCCGGGGACATGTCCCCGGTAAAGGTCTTGCAAGAAGACAAATAAAACTTTCCCCGGGGAATTGTCCCGCAAAGGAGAAAAGAAATATTAACCTCAATTATTAGCGGATCCGTCTCACTCGGGAAAAAAACGAAAAAACCCTTCTTCCTCCACTCAACTCACCACCACAAGACCTCGCTACTCTCACACCACCACCACCACCATCGCTACTCACACCACCACCACCACCGCTACTTTTCCCTATACACTCGCTTTAATCGCTGCACCACCTCCATTGCTACTATCAACCCTCTAATTGTTTAATTCTTTTCTCAAACCCTCTCATTGTTTAATTCTTTCTCTTCCCCTCTACTCTCACAACATCCGAGACCGAGACCAGGTACACATTTTTTTTAATTTTGCTAATTTTTAATTTTGCTAGTTTTTTTATTTTCGTTATTTTTATTTTTCTTATAATTGTTGTTATTTGTTAATTGTTAATTGTTAATTGTTAATTGTTTAATTTTTAATTTATATATTTTTTTTAATTTTTTTTGGTACAGTAGCTGTGGTGTGACCAAAAATAACTGTGAGCCGAGACCGAGCCGAGACCACAACCGTGAGCCGAGACCAAAAGGTATGTTTATTATTTTTTTTGTTAATTTTTTTTAGCGGGGACATGTCACCGTGAAAGTTTATAGCTCCCTATTTTTGAATATATATGTATTTTTTTAGCTTCCTGTTAATATGAGTAGGTATAGCTCCTTTATAGTTATTGTTGTTAAATGACAAATTTGCCCTCTAAAAGTATAAGGCTTCAATAACGCAAATAGGACACAAACTGGAAGTTGTAGTAGATCGATAATAAATCACCGTTCAACAAAAAATTACCATCCACTTTGCAGCTTAGACGTATTAACTTGGTTCACGGATTAAGTACTATCTATATCAACTGGCTTAATCATAAATTTTGTTATTCCAAAACCGGATGAAGTTACTGATCAAGCATGGCAGCTACTTTCCATATTTGTGTCCACTATCTCTGAGTGAGACTTTGTGTTAATACAAATAAACCGTAAAAACGTTTATTAATATTTTGCGATCTCTTTGTGTTTTGTTGATAACATATATAATGTTGTTTTAAGTATAATTATAAGGATACATGTTATTTTTGTAAAGCATTTACATATAATCTTTTAAATACAAAATGTAGTAACAAAAGCATTTGTTGTAATAGTTAATTAGCATGGGTAAAAATCACAACCCATGGATCTTAACCCATACCCAAAGAGACTTGATACAATGTATACTTAGATACATTGAATCTAGATATAACCCATGGACCAACCCATGACCCATAACCAAAAACCCATGGGCAAGAGGAGGCGCTCCACGGATCCCTAGCTTTGTGCTAGCCGGATCCCAAGTGGAAGGGATCCGTGGGATCCGTGTGAACAGTGAGGAAATTTGCCTATAAATAGAGAGCCATTTCTTCATTCTAACTCACCCCTCTTCTTACTAAATCTCTCACACACTCTCATTCTCTTCTAACATATAGATCACTTGATCTAGAGAGTTGTTCTTCTTTTCTTTCTATTTGTGATCCTCATATAGGTCCTTCTCTAAGGCGAGATCACGAGCATTCTACAAGTCATCCAAGCAAGGGGTCCTTGATTGATTTGTCACTCCCAAGATTTCAGCGAAGATCTTGTATTTGATATTTCACATATTTGTTACGTAATAGTTGTGTTGGTTTGGTCCACCGTGCTACGGACTCGGTATCTAGCTTTGTACCGGATAAAGTGTAAGCAACGTTGTGAAGGCTTCTCCGCCAAGTGAAGGAGTTTGTTGACATAGTGCTTGAACTCTCGAGTAGGTGACTCGGGGGAGTGGAGTAGGGCAAGGAAGGTGTCCTTGTAGCCGAACCACTATAAATCGGTTGTGTCATTTCTATCCCTTATCTTTGTTTATTTACTTACATTATCATTAGATCTATACCTTCTCAACATCCATACGATTTCACATAATATCGAATCTAAAGTTTTTGAAATCAACTTAAAATCGGCAAAACTATTCAACCCCTTCTAGTTTTCCACAATTGGTATCGAGCTAAGTTTATAAAAGTTTTAAAATAAAATTGTATTTTAAAAACTTTTCGATCACTATGGGTTCGAAAATTATAAGGAAGGGCAATCTATGCAACGATCACCACTACTTGAAACGAATGGTTTTATATATTGGAAAATAGATTCAAACATATGTGAAGTCTAAAGATATTGATCTTTGGTACATTATTGTTGAAGGTGATTTTGAGGCTACCTCAAATGATGCTAAAGGAAATTTAGTTCACATACCTCATGATAAACTAAATGATGAAATGAAGAAAAAGCTTTCTAAAAATAGTGAAGCAAAAATGGTTTTATATAATGCTTTACGAAAAAGGAATTCGAAGAATTTCTATGCTTAAAACCTCTAAAGAAATTTGGAATTCTTTAGTTGTAACTCATCAAGGCAACCAACAAGTTAAAAATAATAAAATTGATCTATTTGCTCAACAATATGAACAATTTTCAATATCGGATGAGGAAACTATAGATCATTCATTTGCTAACTTTAATATTATTATTACATCTTTACAAGCACTTGATGAATCCTTTTCTAGCCATAACCATGTTAGGAGATATCTAAGGGCACTTCCATCGAAGTGGAGATCCAAGGTGACGGCAATCGAAGAGTCAAAAGATTTGACAATCCTCACCCTCGATGAACTCATAGGCAACCTAAAAGTCTACGAGCTTGTCCTTGCTAAAGATTCCAAGCCTCAAAGGTGAAAGAGACACAAATCTCTTGCCCTTAAAGCCAAAAAGGTTTCGAGCGATGAGGAGAGCTCATCTTCTAGTAGTGACGACGAAGAGTACGCTATGGCGGTAGTGGACTTTAAAAGTTCTTTAGAAGAAAGGGTAGATACGTCAAACAACCGTATGACGATAAGAAAGGCTTCGGAAAAACAAAGAGGACGAAAAGCCAAAGGATGATCGACTTGCTTTAAATGTGGGGACCCAAACCACTTTATTAGTAAGTGTCCCAAACGGGATGATCAAAAGGCATTCGTGAGCTGCACGTGGGGAATGAGCGACGAGGAGGACGAAGAAATTTGTCTCATGGCAAATGAAGAGGTATGTTAAAGGTCACCTAGACCCCGATGAATGGGTCAAGGATAGCGGGTGCATGAGGCACATGACCGGCAATAGAATCTATTCTCCACATATGAACCGTAAATGGAGGTAATGTGGTGTTTGGAAATAGCAAAAGTAGAATCATCGGTAAAGTACGGTTTCTAACAAATCTCTAACCATTAACGATGTGTGTCACGTGAAAACCTAAACTTTAATCTCTTAAGTATAGGACAAATATGTGATAAAAGTGCAATGTACTTTTTATCAAACCGTAGTAAGATACTTAAAAATGGCATAACCATAGGAAGAGGAATTAGGAAACATGGAGTCTATGTCATTAAAATCGGTAATGAACCTAAAGACAAACTATGTCTTACCTCTATGGATGATACTTGACCTTATGGCATCGAAGATTGAGTCGCCAATATGCGACTTCTTCAATCGCTATCATCCAAAGATCTAGTAAGAGATCTACCTAAGTTAAAATATGAACATCATTTTGTGATGCTTGTAATATAGGAAAACAAGCTCACTCGAGTCATAAAGCTAAAAACATGGTGTCCACAACTAGGTGTCTAGAATTACTACATATGGATTTATTTGGTCCATCCGCTATCCAAAGTTATGGAGGCAACTACTATACTTTGGTAATAGTGGATGACTACTCTAGGTATACTTGGACAAAATTTTAAAGAACAAAACGGAACGCTTAACTATTTTGAAATATTAAGCAAAAGATCCAAAGACAACTAGGAAAACCCATAGTGTCTATTAGGACGGATCATGGTAGGGAATTCGATAATGAAGTGCAATTCGGAGCTTTTGTGACGCTAATGGTATTACTCACAAATTCTCGGCCCACGCACCCACAATCGAATGGGGTAGTAGAAAGAAAGAATAGAACCCTTCAAGAAATGAGTAGAACCATGCTTAACGAACAATCCATACCTCAAAAATTTTGGTGTAATGCTGTTGATACCTCAACGTACATACTCAATCGAGTCTTAATTAGACCAATCTTAGGTAAAACTCCATATGAGTTACTCCGAGGCAAAAAGCCTACTTTAAATCATTTTAGAGTCTTTGGAAGCAAATGCTTCATTCTTAACACTAAATATTACCTTACAAAATTTGATCCTAAATCAACCGAAGGTATCTTTTTAGGTTACTCGCCTAATAGCAAAGCTTACGTCATATTAAACAAAGAAACAATGAAGGTAGAAGAGTCATTAAACATAAAATTTGATGAAAGTCCACCCAAACCCTCTCCACCTCTTGTCGATGACGAGATCATAGAAAGTGAAGCTATTGTAATTAAGAAAATATAAACGAAGAAGAAGAACCTTCAATTAGTGAAATCAAAAACATTAAAGAGTCCAAAGATCACCCGTAGATAAGGTCATAGGAAAGCTAAACGAAGCTAACATTAAGGTCTCAAGTTCAAAACCTAAGTAGCTTATTTTGTTTTGTTTCAACTATAGAACCTAAGAACACACAAGAAGCCATAAAAGATGAAAGTTGGGTAATGGCTATGCAAGAAGAATTAAATCAATTTGTTTCTAATGATGTTTGGACACTTGTCCCTCCACCTAGTAATCAAACCGTAATAGGAACAAAATGGGTGTATAAAAACAAATTAGATGCAAACGGAGTAGTATCTAGGAACAAGGCTAGACTCGTTGCCCAAGGGTATAACCAACAAGAAGGAATAGACTTTGATGAGACCTATGCCCCGAGGCTAGATTAGAGTCTATAAGAATACTTCTTGCGATGCTTGTGCTAATGATCTAAAGCTTTATCAAATGGATGTCAAAAGCGCTTTTCTAAATGGTCTTATTAATGAAGAAGTATATGTAGCTCAACCTCCGGCTTCATCGATTTTGAAAACCCAAACACGCTTATAAATTAAAGAAAGCCCTTTATGGTCTTAAACAAGCTCCAAAAGCTTGGTATGATAGACTCAAGTCCTTTTAATTAAACATAACTATACCATGGGGTTAGTTGACAACACACTATTTACTAAGAAAAGGAGTCACACATAATCATAGTACAAATATCGTAGATGATATTATATTCGGATCCACTTGTCAAGACATGTGTGATGATTTCTCTAAAATCATGCATGACGAGTTCGAGAAGAGTATGATGGGAGAACTTAGTTTCTTTCTTGGTCTACAAATTAAACAAGTAGAAGATGGTATCTTCTTCAATCAATCTAAATACATCAAGGAGATGTTAAAGAAATTTGGTCTAGAAGAGTCGAAACCAATTAGGACACCCATGTCATCCGACACCAAACTCACAAAAGATGAAGATGGCGAATCCGTCGATAATACTAAATATCGTGGCATGATAGGTAGTCTTCTCTACCTCACGGCAAGTAGGCCGGATATCATGTTTAGTGTCTGCTTATGTGCTAGGTTTCAAGAAAACCCCAAAACTTCACACCTAGAAGCCGTAAAAAGAATTTTTAGATACATTAATGGTACAACACAATTAGGATTATGGTATCCCGAGGGCACGGTGTAGAAACAATTGTATATGCGATTCGACCATGCAGGGATTACGTTGATAGAAAAGTACAAGTGGGGTGTGTACTTTCATGGGATGTTGTTTAACATCGTGGTTTTCTAAGAAACAAACGGCTCTAGCAATATCAACAACCGGCCGAGTACATCTCCGCCAAGAAGCATGCCAACAAGCACTATGGATGAAACAAGCGTTAGTAGACTACGACATTCATCTAAGCGACATAGCCATTCTATGTGATAACAAAGGTGCCATCGACTTAAGCAAGAATCCGGTATTGCATTCTCGCACCAAGCATATAGAGATTCGTCATCACTTCTTAAGAGACAATGTTCAAAAGGAAACATTTCTATTGAGAAGGTAGCATCCGAAGATAACATAGCCGACGCCCTCACCAAACCGCTGAGCGGGAACAATTCAACCTACTTGTCTTGGTCTTGGTTTAATGGAACACACGTCGTAATTTATTTTGACTCAACAAGGTATGTAAACACTAGCCTTCTTCCTCCGAGTCTAGGATCTCTATTTCACGCACAACTCACAAACAATACGGAATTTTCAAAACCCAAAGATAAGTTTTTTTATAGCTCTCTACTTTTTATATACATTTTCAAAGAAAACCTACTTTCACAATGTTTTCTAAAAGGATGATACCTTCCAGTATCAATTTCACAAAAGCAATTTCTCACGCCTAGGACAAATCGCTTTTTCATTATTAATACAAAGTAAAACCCGCTTTCATTGCATCTCATGTCTTTTGAATGCTAAAGGGACACATAACTAATATGTGTTTTCGGGTACATTCATTTAAGCTACAATGAATTAGGAGCATTGACAACACAAGATTACGACTTATGTACTAAATATGTGTTTTCGGGTTATCTCAATAGGATACTTTTATACTTCTAGTTTAGTTTTTATTTCTTTTAGGGGTCGAGATAACCGCAACTCCAAATAGTTTGCATATAGGCACACAATAGGCAAAAATATTTCCAAAGGAGAATTTTGTACGCTCGAAACACTGGACCCACGGATCCAGCCTTCATGCTAGACGGATCCTCACGGAAGGATCCGTGGGATCCGTGTATCTGTCATTTTCAACTTCTATTTTTGTCATTTTGGATGAAAATCCACATTTGTCTTATTTTGGGAGTATGTTCTTTAATGCTTGTGTTCTCATGATCACATGCCTTGAATTCATATCTAATCATTAGATTTTAATCCACATTTTGGGTCAACATTCATTACAATGTGTTGTTTTCTATATATATAACTCCCAAAATGCTTGCATACTCCATCTCCTTCTCACAAACACACTTCATCATGTCATCCAAAACCCTTTAGGAGAATCATCTAGTACAAACAATCATGATATCCAAACCTTTGTACTTCCACCATCCAAAATACCACAATCAAATGCTAGGATATCCGCATGGATTAGTATCCGATCTTGTTGTTTAGCAAAACCAACCTCAAATGATTCATCCTCAAATAACTCACCACAAGATGCTTCCATTATAGCACCACCCTCATCACCAACAAGTACACCACTTCATCACCACCTAAAATAACTCTTTGGAACTCCTTAGGACTCCAACAAGATCTACCCAACCTAAAGAAAAGAAATAGTCTTTTCCACATCCCCACATCACCAAATACTATTTTTCAAGATCTTGAAACATCACCACCCCTAGCTCCCATCACATTACAAGAACATCTAGGTTCTTTTCCACCACCACATACAAACATTCCGGATTTTGATCCATATTTTCCTATTTTTCCACCACAATTTCCGCATAACTCAAATCAAAACAACCCGAAAAACTTCCGCACTCATTACCCACATCATTTACATTGTGAACATTGCCAATCCACTAGGGAAATTGCAATAGAAGTTAGGGAAGAAATGCGTTTCATACTCAACCTTATCCTTGATCGCATCAATACCATTACTCATCAAAACCTCCATCCATAACCTTATGCAAGCATGGAAGGAATCTCTACTACTTTTTTTTTGTCATTTTCAAGAACAAGTCTTGTTCTTATTTTTACATGCTTGTAAGTGGCAACTGCCACTACAATTTGTCGTTTTATTACAAGGCCTTGTTTACATACCTTGGCTCCCTATCTTGTTTCTCGACAACCATAAGATCATTTAAGCATGTTCCTAACTTTCTTTTGTAGATTTTTTTTCTTCTGGACGCCCAAACTAGGGGAGCTACCGTCGCGGGGAGTAAATACGTAAACTACTTTTTCCTCCAGGGTTAACTTTTGTTTCGACAAAAAGGGGAGAAGTAAAACTTAGGAGCTTTCAAAACTTACATCTATTCTTAAGTTTTACTCATCATAACATTATATTTTGTCATCAACAAAAGGGGAGATTGTTAATACAAATAAACCGTAAAAACGTTTATTAATATTTTGCGATCTCTTTGTGTTTTGTTGATAACATATATAATGTTTTTAAGAAAATTATAAGGATACATGTTATTTTGTAAAGCATTTACATATAATCTTTAAATACAAAATGTAGTAACAAAAGCATTTGTTGTAATAGTTAATTAGGATGGGTAAAAATCACAACCCATGGATCTTAACCCATACCCAAAGAGACTTGATACAATGTATACTTAGATACATTGAATCTAGATATAACCCATGGACCAACCCATGACCCATAACCAAAAACCCATGGGCAAAGAGGGCGTTCCACGGATCCCTAGCTTTGTGCTAGCCGGATCCCTAGTGGAAGGATCCGTGGGATCCGTGTGAACAGTGAGAAATTTGCCTATAAATGAGAGCCATTTCTTCATTCTAACTCACCCTCCTCTTACTAAATCTCACACACTCTCATTCTCTTCTAACATATAGATCACTTGATCTAGAGAGTTGTTCTTCTTTTCTTTCTATTTGTGATCCTCATATAGGTCCTTCTCTAAGGCGAGATCACGAGCATTCTACAAGTCATCCAAGCAAGGGTCCTTGATTGATTTGTCATCCGCAAGATTTACGTAGGGAAGATCTTGTATTTGATATTTCACATATTTGTTGTGTAATAGTTGTGTTGGTTTGGTCCACCGTGCTACGGACTCGGTATCTAGCTTTATACCGGATAAAGTGTAAGCAACGTTGTGAAGGCTTCTCCGCCAAGTGAAGGAGTTTGTTGACATAGTGCTTAAACTCTCGAGTAGGTGACTCGGGGAGTGGAGTAGGGCAAGGAAGGTGTCCTTGTAGCCGAACCACTATAAATCGGTTGTGTCATTTCTATCCTTTATCTTTGTTTATTTACTTACATTATCATTAGATCTATACCTTCTCAACATCCATACGATTTCACATAATATCGAATCTAAAGTTTTTGAAATCAACTTAAAATCGGCAAAACTATTCAACCCCCCTTCTAGTTTTCCACACTTTGATTGCTCCGGCTATGCCGAGTACTACTGCTAGAGCTGGTGGGATTTTCTTGCCTATTATCAAGTCTTTGTCTCTTGCGGCTGGAAGTATGCCTAATGATCTATCTGCGAAGAAACTTGGGTCAGTTTTGAAGGGTAACAAACAATTAGATCTGCATGATTTACTTATTAGGTCTTAGTTTATGGGTATCATACTTCCATGTCAAATAACTTAATCACTATCGTTATTCATGTGTTGCCATTAGTTTTGATATAATATCTGCTATACCTCAACGTGATACATGCCTATCTGAACCTGCAAGATAACTCCTTGTCACCATTACTGTTTATTGAACATGTTCTCTTGGACTTGACATATCAATCCAGTGTTATCTTGGACTTGACATTGAAGAAGTGATCAGCAAACCATTGGTGTGTCCGACTCCATTGGGGTGCTTTTTGTTTATTTCCTGCACCAAGAGTTCGTTTGTAGTCTGAATTCAGCCTCTAAAGGGGTCGTTTTCCACCGAATTTCCAGTTATAAAGGGTGTTTGCCCGCTGATTCTCGGGTCATAAAGGGCCGTTTGGCGCTAATTTTCAGCTCATAAAGGGTCCATTTGTCTACTGTTTGACACCCGTAAAGGGTGTTTTGATCTAGCTTTAAGTGTTTTGCGGGGACATGTCCAACTTGAGATTGCTTTATGTGTCGCTCTAAGAATGAAATAGTGTTTTGCCGGGGACGTGTCCATTTGCCCGTTGTTTGACAGCCCAGAAAGGTGTATGTAGTTAACAGTGCTCCATTTATAAGTGTCACTTTAAGATATTGATTGGGCATATGTAGGATTGTAGGCTACCTGTTTATGTTGTATGCATTTTTTACTAGTACTAGTATTGTTATCACTTTTATTCTAAGAACTCTCTTGTGCAACTCTTCGGTGAAAAATGATATGGTTTAATAAAAGAAAGAAAAAGACCGACCCGGCATTGTTTGTTTGTTTATTTATTTATTTAATTATATATATGTTTCTTCACTAGTTTGTATGTTCGTTTAGCAGATGGCGGATGTTGTAGCTAGGTCTCACGGTGGCGACGGAGGTAATTCGCCACCTCGTGGTCCTCGAGGAGGATATCAAGAATTGCCCGTAAGAATTTCTCAATTATTTTCACTAAACTATATTTGATTACATGTTATTTTAAATTGATAAAATGTTATTTTATGTCATCATCACTTGAATTTGATTACTTGTAGGCTCTAAATCAAAAGATGCGAGACCAAACGCCAAAATTGGGAAAGGCGGTAAGGTGGTGCGTGGTCCCACGAAGAACACGACCTTTGGCGAAGGCGAAGAGGGCAATGGATGGTCGTCCCAGATCGATCGAATTTCGCCCAACCCGGAGGTTTTGGACAGATGGGCCCTCACTCTTCTTGGTTCTCCAACTATGTTGGGGAGGTGTTCGGACTCGATTCCCATGTATTGTAGTCATGGGCTAAGGTTCCGAATCGCCAAGTCCCACATCCATGAGTATCTACACGTAAGTTTTTTTTAACCTTTATTTAAATTTGTATATTTATTCAAACTTGTTTGTTTATTTAAAACTTGTATATTTTTTATTTATATTTTATTAAAGACTACTTTGATCCGACACACACCTTGTCGGCGAATGGAGATAAGATTGTTGTGATGTCGAATATTATCTCCAAAATGATACGACGACAACAAATATCGGTACAAAAATTTAACTTTACTGGCAGCAGTGGGATGGAGAAAATTGAGGAGATAAAAGAAAGCGTCCAGAGAACAAGACGCCGGAGGATTGAGATGCGTTGGTAAATTTACGGATCGACACTTTATAATAATAATAATAATTCATTTATATAATAGTTTTATAATTTAAAATACGCAGTTAAGCTTTGGGACAGACCCAAGGAGCGTAAGATCTCGAGGTGAATCGACAAAACCGAATGGCGAACACGAGCTCTAGCCTTCACGGATCTCGATCAGATCTTGCTATTCGCCATAACTTCGTAAGAAACTATTTAATAATTTTATTTATATATATACATGGTGTTTGGTGTGTCGTTATTGATTTTATTTCTAAACAGTTGACCAGCGAAGATGACGCGGGGTTCGGAGAAGAATTGATAGAGCTTTACCGTCTGAACCATACGAGGGGCGATGTCTTTGAGTCCTCGTTATCCGAGGCTAGATATGTAAGTATAATTTATTTTCAAAGTCACCGCTTTGATGATATATAATGCATCACGACTTATATATTACTTTTCTTGTTTTTGTAACTAAGCGAGCGAGATGTTGCGGATGCGGGAAGAGAGCACCTCCGATGGGACTCGCATGACCGACCGTGAGATTTTGCGTCACGTGATTGGTGGTAGCGGTAGGTCATATTCCTGGTGTAGGTCGGTCTTACCCGGCGGTGGAGTGAAGAAGACCTTTAGCACCTCCCGACCTCGTGATGCAACGGATGTGTCCTCAATGCGGAAACATTGCGAAACAGCATCGAGGAGCTCGCTACACAGAGGACTCGGATGGAGCGGGTCATGGATTTTGTGAGGTCATTCCCCCTTGGCGGGAGCGAATCTGATCCGCCCGGGATCAAGTGCTACTCCACCAGGTGGGTCGAGTGCTACCTACCGGGTGGGTCAAGTGCTACCCAAAGAGTGGGTCAAGTGCTACTCCACCGGATCCGGAGAGGTGGGTCGGGATCTCGTGCTACTCCATCCGCGAGTCTAGAGATCACCGGGACGGTAATGGGGGTAGTGGGGTTTGAGATGCCGATTTATGTTACTTTAACACATTTTGGATACGTTGTACGTAATAACATGGATTATTATGTCGTTTATGTGTTAGGATTCTCGTAAATGGATTATACGTATAGTTTTGGACCATTTGCGGATAGGTAGTTTTGGATAGTTTTGTCGATGATCATGCGTTAACGGTTTAGGAACCGTTTTGGCGATTTTGGAAAAGGATAACTATGTTAGCGATTGATGGGTATATATGATATTATGTTTAGCGAATTTGTGTTATGATTGATGGGTATATATGATACTATGTTAGCAAACAGGTTGTAGATTTTTTCCGGAAAATTTACGGAAAAAATCTGGAAATTACCCATTTTGCAGCAATTTTCTGCATATTGGGTCAGTTAGTTTTTCCGGGGACATGTCCCCGGTAAAACACAGACTAGTAACGTAATTAGATTACTTTAAGTAACGTTTAAAAATAGTTTCCCGAGGACCGATCTCCCGGAAAACATGACTAATGACGTAATTAGGCTACTATAAGTAAAGTTTAAAATTGTTTCCGGGACGTGTCCCCCCGATGAAATGATGCCACGTTGGACATATATGACCGGCGACAATCGTTATGGGACCCACATGTCCCCGATAAAAGTGACAAATAGTCCCCGGGAAAGTATCCCCAAGAAGGTATTGCGGGGTCTTTTCTCGAGGACATGTCCCGAAAAAGGTTTCGTAGGGACATGTCCCCGAAGCTCGAAACGTCGCATGCGGCGAATGTTGTAGTGTATCCCTAAAAAAAAAGTTATATATACGTTCAATATAGACTCACGTTATTTCATTTTAAAAGTTTAATATATGCGTACACAAGTTCGAATATCAAATATTGCTAAATTGTTATTAACGAGAATATAAATATCAAATGGTAAGCATGGGTTGCAATGATGGTAAAATAAATATACGTCATTGAACTTATAACAACGACTATGTAATTCTTATTTAAAGATTGCATAAGGATATTCAAAAAAACATTTTTAATAAACTTTATATCTTAACTTCGTCAACAATCATTATGTGCTACTAAACTTGCAAATCGAGCACAACATGATATCAAAAGATAAGTTAAACAACAACATCAACCTCAACATCTATGTCAGTTAAACAAAGTTAAATCTTTCATCTAACAAAAATCTTTATAATTTTTTTATTTTTGTTTTAATTAGAAATGAATTTGATTGATAACGGATTACAATAAGATGGCAGGCAAACAGGCAACAAGCTGTGCCGTCACCCCCTTTTGAATGACAAAACCAATTCTACTAAAAATGAAATTTTGTGACTTAGGGGTCATAAAATTACTTTGCACAACCCGTTGAACCCTAGTCAAAAACTCCGTTGCAAACAAGCTAGGAACCCAAATATATCAAAAGCAAAGGGTAAATCGTGTTGATTCTCTAAACAAGCTTTCTCGTGTTTAGCAACTTTGCTCGATTCCGCTTTCAACGCCGCTTGTCCCAACAAACCCATTGTCCCTTAGCCCAACAAGAGGGACACTCAGGTAAGATCCACACAAGCATGTTTCCTCCGCCCATCCAAACACAAGTATATCATCGGCGATAAAGTAGACCTCCTTCAAGCGGATCATCGGGAAAGTTCACGGGGGCTCTTTTTTAGAAGAAATTCCTGCTCGTTTAAAAACATCATATAAAACATTAGTTGTATTAGTTGTATTTATATCACAATTACAAAACATTAAATAAAGACAAATTTTTATGTGTCCATATGCTACAATCAACTTTTATAATAAATTTTATTCATGTTTAAATTCGTGCATGCACGACACTAATAACTAATACTGAATCAAATGCATGCTTTTATACATTTTGAAAAAGTCTTCACGGTGTATTAAAAATTCCTTGAGTTGCGTAAATCATCACAATTTTTTAAATTATTTTTTACTATAAATGACGTTTAGAACAAGTAAAATCAGATCTAGTTGTTGCCATGAAGCTAACTTTGCAAACAAAACAATTAGCTCTATTGGTTTTAATTCTTATACTTGATCATGTTTTTCAAGCTAATGCTACTTCATATGAATCACATTCAGGTAACTAATTTATATATTACTGTACTTCTTATGCTAATTACTTTTTGTTTACATTTTTATTTATGAATGAAATAAACTCCTTTGGTTTGCATTTTTCGTATAGGAGATGTGCTTGCTACTCGAAATCAGATGCTTAATTCGCGAGCAACAACATCGTCCGAGTTCAAACTAGAAGAACCACGAAGTAACATACTCACTCCACCGTCACTAACACTACAAGTACGTAGAAGTTTACGTAAAGTTAAGAAGAAGAGGCGTTCACCGCCACCACCACATTTAAGCACAACTCGGCAACAACATTATTATTTTCCACCGCCACCACCACGTTATCGACCACCACGACCGCCACCACCACCACCGCCACCACCACATCCGCCGCCACCACCACCAAAACCGTGTCGTCGACCTTGGGTTTTCCCTTTCCTTTGCTTACCACCACCGCCACTTCCGCCGCCACCACCAGAAAGTTAATTATTATGTATGATTCATTAGCAGCTTTGTGATATATCAATAATAAATAGTATGATATTTCTTGATGTCACGTTTCTAGAGCATATGCTTGTATTTTTACGATATTTAGGATTGTTTTTTTACAATACGAAAATTTGTAATCTAGTACACTTAATTGTTAGAATAATAATTATTGCAGCGTACTTCAACTGCTTAAAGCTTGTCTTGCTACTACAACCAAAAGGTTATAAATAGCGCGAGGCGTGACATGACGGCGAGATCAAGCCTCATGTTTTTGCTGTTAAGGCGAAACTTTTGCGTTTATAAGACGTGGCATAATGCGGCACAAAATACGAAAATATATATATATATATTCGTACCATATTTCATATATATCGAGTTTAAAAAAAGATGTGGCATAAGACGGCATGGCGTGACGGCATGACCAAGCCTCACAATTTTGCGAAGCCTTTATAGAGCCTTTTGCGAGCCTTTTAAAACCATGCTAAAACCACACGCATCGTTTGCTTTTGGAGTCATGAAACTTAAGTTATATACAATTAAAATTATCCTATTATTATATCAATAAAGCAGTTAAACACATACAATATTCGTATATATATATATATATATATATATATATATATATATATATATATATATATATATATATATATATATATATATATATATATATATATATATATATATATATATATATATATAGGTAGGTTAAAATGAAAAGTTTCTTATAATGAAAAGAATGAGAAGCATGTGGAGGTGACATGTGTCACCTTTGCTGTGCATCACCATGCCATGTCATGTGATGTGTCACCCCCATAAAAAAAAACTTTTGGGCAAAAAAAAAAAAAAAAAAAAAAAATCCCGCCAAAATTTACATAAAATTTATTTCGCATCACAAGTTATAAAAATCTTGCGTCACAATTATAATTGTGATGCGATTTATAACCTTAATGCACTAAAATCATGATTATGATGCGAAGAATTTATAACCAGTGATGCGATAACTTATAACTTTAATGCACTAATAAGTTTTTGGTGCATCTTTATTATAAGTTAATAGTTCGGTCATCAACTATGATGCACTAAAATCAAGGTTATAACCTTAAATGCACTAAAATCATGATTGTGATGCAATTACTTTATAACCGTGATGCGTAATTTATAACCTTAATGCACTAAAATCATAATTGTGACGCAATAACTTATAACCTTAATGCACTAATAAGTCTTGGTGCATCTTTATTATAAGTTATTGCATCATAGTTAATAGTTAAGTGCATCAACTATGATGCACTAAAATCAATGTTATAACATTAATGCACTAAAATCATGATTGTGATGCAAGAACTTTATAAGCGTGATGCGAGAATGTATAAGCGTGATGCGGTAATTTATAAACTTAATGCACTAAAATTATGATTTGTGATGCAAGAAAAAATTTTGGCGGAAATTTTTAAGTGAAAAAAATTTGCCCAAAAAAATTTTTTGGGGAATTTTTTTTCTGGGTGGGTGGTGGGGTATGGTGATGTGGCATGATGATGTGGCAAAGGTGACACATGTCACCTCCACATGCCTTCTCATTCTTTTCATTCTAATAAACTTTTCATAATAACCCAAACCTATATATATATATATACTAGTGTCAAAACCCGTCCGATGGACGTGTATGACTTGTGGTTTTTATTTTTAGGTTTTAGTAAAACAAATATATAACAAAAAGTAATTAAAAGTTAAATTAAACAATTTACAACTATAATTGATGTTACCATAATTTAATGTTCGTATCCAGTAATTAATTCTTAATTTCATTTTTTTTTTGGGTTCAAAAGAATTTGAATTTAATATCCACATGAATTACATTGGAGATTTTTATATATTTATATTCCATTGAGTTTCTTGTAGAATCTGAATGCTTTTATGATTCTTAATACAAAGATATGTTACCCTCCGCTGTAAAGTAACCGTCCACAGGACGAAAACAGAACAATCGAAGAAAAGTTTAAATATTACGCTTTAAGTTAGCAAAATGCCAACTTTATTCTTGACTAATTATTCTTTTTTTTTTTTTTTTTTTTTTTTTTTTTTAACATTTTATTAATGATAGTTAGGGGTGATATGGGAAACTTAATCAATTATATGTATGCTTTCTAGAATCGGACAATCATTTTTTCGGGACATATTAAAATAGTAAGGTGGAAAATAATTTTGGGATATATGAAGTATCTTGCTTACTGATTCAGTCGAGGCTTTCATGTGTACATTTCCCTTTTTGGCATATCCGCAGTGTTGAAGCTTATTGTAATCTTTCACATACCATCCCGTCTACATGACTTCCCATCAAAGACTTAGCAGTTACATGGTAATCCTTCTGCCATCTCTGTTGTTGGAACAACTGGTGCCCCGATTATAGGCTTAACTCCACTGGTTGGTCCTTATGGTGGTGGCTATAATGGTGAAAAAGGAGATTGGGCTCACAACCTCTACTCACCTCCAAGACATGAAGCTATTTCGAAAGAATTTTCTCTTTGTTTACTTTGTCATACTGAAAATATCAGTGGTGTAATTAGCAAAGGAGGTGTATTGATCAATCAAATTAGACGGGATATGGTGCAATGATCAATGTTGGTAATGCAACAATTGAAGCTGAAGACTGCGTGATATCTATTTCTGCACAGGAAGTAGGTTTGGTCTGAATTATGATTTCGTATAAGTTGGAATGATAAAAGGATATAGCTTTATGTGGTTGTAAATTTTTTATGTACAGGTTTTTGACGACACATTTTTTCCAACTATTGAAGCTGCATTACGTTTGCAACCAGGTGCAGTGAGAGAATTGAAAGAGATTCAGGTCCTGTCACATTTACCACACGATTACTTGTGCCATCTTCTCATATTGGCTGTCTAATTGGGATAGAAGAAGAACATTACCATTGATGACTTATGCGGTCAAACATTGTAGTATTTGTCTTTATCAACAAAGCATCCACTTTAACCATCCATTCTGGTGGTATATATAATCAAATCATCATATAAACTATAATAATCTGATGAGTAGGTTTGATTATATTCAAAGAAATTGTACCACATGAATACATATATGACTAAGAACAGATATAAATACGTTGTGTTAACTGTTAAGTTATGTAAACGTATCTGCTGCGCCTTGGAGTTGGGAATCTTGTGCAACACCTTTCCATGTCAAATAAATTGTAATAGGGAAGCTCTGTTGGACCTTTAAAATGAAGAAAATTAATAGGTCGTTATTAAATACATTACATATGAAAAGCTCAAAACATAATTACATTGCAAAAAACAAATATATGTGAAAAGATAAACTTGCATCATACCTGGAAGTCTCTCACTTTAAATGTCAGACTAAGGATAGCGCATTCCAAAGCACAACCTTTGGAAACACATTCACTTGCGTTCATTGTACGCCTTGGCTCTTTCCCAAATAATTCGGTCAAAATCTTGATTACAGCTGGCACCCTGTAGCCTAAACCAATGATGAATGTCTAAATACTCATCATTTTTATACTGTTTAGAATGCCAAAAACATCTGAAAACACTCAGAAATGCATCAAAATGATAAAAATATCACAAACAAGTGTTTTATGTGTTTTAAATGTAAAATTATCAAAATCAGATGAAAAACATATCAAGTTTGCATAATTGGCGCTTTAGTCCCCAAGTTTCAAAAGTTGTCAAAATAGTCTCCGTAAATCAAAATAAAGAAAAATGTCATTTAAGGTCCATGGATTCAAAGTTGTCAAAACAAACCCTTGAAATGTAAAATTGCAAAATGACAACTTTAGTCCTCAAGTTTTGAAATGTCAAATATAGTCCTTGGATTTATTAAAAATGGAATTTTATGCATATTGGTCCTTGTACTATTAAAGTTTGGCAGGAATGGTCCTTATTATAACTTTGGAAAATGGACAGGTTTGGTCCCTCAAGTTTGCAGAATTTACATCTATGGTCCTTGTATTAATAACAAACCAATTGGACCCTCTTTTGTATTTTGAACCCCAGCCAAACCAAAAGACCCCTGCCAAATACAATTATGAACCCCCACTTATTAATACCTCGGTCAACCAAAGTCAAACACCACCATTACTGTTTGTCTCTCTCACACTTGCCCGCCAAAAACCAGACACGCATCAAACCACCATGGTTTCTCCTTTTCACCTTTACACCTGTCTTCCCAGCTATATACCAACCCCCTTCCACCTCTACAATCATCCAAGAAGCTTTAATTGAGAAAACCTGCTCAAGACTTATTTGGCGCCAAAACTCCACTTGTACGAATATGTTGAAATATGAAGATCCAATGGCTCAGATAAGGTGGGATATGTTCAGAGATGTCGACAAGCTCCAAAAAGATCTTTATATACAAGTTTGAAGCAATGTGAAGAGATAACTAGTGTAATTTTAATTAGCTCATGTCGTTTTAGCTTACTTTTAAATTCCAGTGTAGCTTTAAGCTTTTAAGCTTTGTATTTCAAGTATTTAGTGTATAATAAAGCTTTTGTGATAATCAATTTCAGTGTTAAGTTTTGATTTCAGTTTATGCATTTTCAAAGTTCAAATTCTCAAAAATATTTGAATATTGTTAAGTGGTTGTTATTAAGGATTGATAAGCCACATAAGCTCCTAGATAGCTTATTAAAGCTATTAGAAACTTTTAAAATCAGTTTATAAGCAAAAAGAGAAAATCACCAAAAATATAAATAAATTGGTAAAAATAAAAAGACCATGGAAATGGAGTTCAAAGTCGGAGCGTGGTTGATAAAGGATTGCCCTTGGGTTTAGTGCTTATTGGGAAGCTTTAGGTTGTGTTTGTGTGCCTTAATTTCGCCTCTTGTGCTTGGAAGCCACTTGTAAGCCTTTTGCTCAATTTTGGCATTTCACTGTTAGAATTGTTAATTAGCTTAAATTTTTGTATGTTTATGTTTCTAAGTTGTAAATAAGTAAAATCAAACAATAAAACCAGTTGCTTGTTCTTTAAAATTTATAGTTGCTAAAAATCTTATTTTCACACTTAAAACAGTATAAGTGTAATTTGTTAGTTTAATGTTGTTAGTATTATGGTTTAATGCTTATTTAGCTTTAAAATATGATATTATAAGGTCTGTAATCCATGGTATGGTTTTAATCTGTGTTTTGTTTTGAAAAGCATCAAATCAGTCTCATAAAGTGGTGTTTGGATTTGTTAATTTATCTGTGTTATAGGTTGTTTGTATTATTGCTTGTGCTTGTCTCATATCACATTAGTTCTTAATAACCCACTGCAACAAAGAAAACCAGTCATTATTTATTAAAAAGTCAAAATTCTCTTTAATCTCACCTTAGAACTTAACTGTTAGGATTTAACTTATCAAAATCATCATATTAGCTTAAAACTTGTTAACCTAGCTTAATTTAATCTTATTATAGCTTAATATAACATAGTTAATAAGTAGAATTTAAACTTCATCAAAGTCAACCTAGTTCAATTTCTTAAAAAGTCAAAATATACCCTGTGCACAGTTTTATAGTCATTTTCACAAGCTTGTCACAAGCTCATAATTGAACCTCAGCTTGTGAATTTTAGTTATTTGGAAAGCTAACCAAGCCATCTTAAGGTCACAAGCTTAAAATTCAACTTCCTAGCTTATTTGGTAGGCTGCAAGTGATTTTAGTTTGTCCCATTTGATTCAATATACACCGAGTCATCCTCGATCAGTTTTCCATTTTTTATAAGCTCTCATAAGCTCACCGATTGAATCCCACCGTGAAAGCTTTAGCTTTTGGATAGCTTATCTGGTTATCTTGTTAAGTCCAGTGTTTATTTTCAATTTTAAGCTCATTTAAGTGCTTAAAATTAAGCTAAAAGGTGCCTAGTAAAACAAAGTGTCTGTGTAATGAGATAGACTTGTGCTTATTTAAAAGTTGTTTAAGTGCTTATTTCTTAGTAATCTTGCTTATTCAGTTGTTATACTAGCGTATTAACAATCACTTAGCTTATTTTCAGTTAGCTTGTGCTTATTCTCTAGCTTCATAGCATTTTAGCTTAATCCTTGTGCTTATTCATTCTTATTTGCCCACTGTTGAGATAAATAAGCTCAAACTGAGCTTATTAGTGATTTTCATAAAATGTTATAGTTTTGAAAATTGCTTATTATCATTAGCTTAACAAGTTTGTAAAAGAAAAAAAATCCAAAAATAAAATAGTTTGCAAAAAAAGTCATTGCTGGGATTCGAACCTTGGCCACCCAGCTCACCACACACACACCATACCAACTGCCCTTGGGTCTTTTTACGGTTTAACTTTGCAAAGTTTAATTTATAACCGTCTTGTCCGATTTGGCTTATACGAGCTTTTAGCTTATTTCTAGCTTATTACAATAAGTTGTCACACTTTTATATTTTCCTAGCCTTGTATTAGTAATAAGTATTTTACAAAAAGTTTGATTTTTCCAATTGTTTTAGTATTTTTAATCATTTATTTAGTCTAAAATAGTATTTAATTCATAATAAAAAATATAAAAGTAAAAAAAATATAAATCTTTTTTCTAAAATTTTCTTTTGTCATATAGGAAGTAAGAAAATTGTTTTTACACTTGTAGGACTTTTATTTCAAAAATTTTACGTTTTTACTTGCGCACTCACGTAATTTTTATACATAACGCTCGTTTTCATTTTAAGTCACGTTTTTAGATAATTTAAGTTTACGTTTTAATTAAAATAGTTTATTTAAGTTATTTCATTTTATAAATCACAAAAACATCATTGTAAAAAATAGTGATAGCGTTTATTTAATATATTTTAGCTTTTTTAATTTTCTTTAAATTCATTTAAGCCCCTGTAATTTACAAAACTTTTTCTTTAGGTATAAATAATCCAAAATCCTTACTGATCACTATCCTTAGTGATTATTCGACATCTGAATTTGTTCAAACACCATTCATCCTCCGTGGGACTTAACGACCGGGAATCCACTATATTCCTCTAATCTTAATTGTATTGCTTTCGAAATGTTTTAAGTTTATTACGGTTGACCATTCACAAGTGGTTAGCTTGTGTGATTAAACTTGACTGCTCAGACTCAATCAAATTTTAGGCGCCACTGCGGGAGGTGTAAGCGTGTTTTAAGCGTTTCGGACCGTGCTTGCACATATACCACCGTTTGTAAGCAGTTTTTTGTAAAGTTATAGCAAAATCAAAAGTTCATTAACACTTTTCCTAAAGTGTTAACAACACCAAACAAAATATAAAACAACAAAACAATCGTAAAGTTTTCTAGCTTGTGTTTCCTTTAAGGTGATTCTTAAAGAGATACGATTTGGTTAAACGAGACGATACCAAAAATATTTTCCAAAAGTTTTTAAACCCTTTGCACAAATCCATACCTACGTCTTTTTAGTGGTACTTAACTACATAAAAATCAACCACCGCAAATCAAAAGACACCTACCAACGGGGTGTGACCATTAATAAGTTCCGAACAACAAATTTAAAACTTTCCTTTGTGTCCTTGTGATTTGGTGTACCTTTTCAAAGAAGCCATTTCATTTGTGATTATTGGTTTAAGTTCACTTGTCGCTTTGCCTCGCATTTGTTTTGGCGATTTTTATACTTAGTGCATGCGCACTCGTTCTTCCGTTCTACAAGTCCACTTTCCGAGCTTGCAAATATTCCTCGTGAGCGTGAGGACGTTCGCTCCTTCACCGTGATGAGGCGTCTACCACCACCACCCCGTCGTAATGGCGGAAGATAAGCCGATGAATGAGCTTCTCCAAGCACCCATCGAGGGTTACGGAGATGCCATTATTGTCCCACCATCGTGGTCGATACCTTTGAGCTCAAAACGGGTTACTTAATCTTGTAACCCAAAGCCAATTTTATGGTTTTGAGCGGGATGATCCTCATGCACATATTCGATGGTTTAACAAGCTTGCATCTACCATCAAATACAAGAATGTCCCATGAAGCAATTAAGCTTCTTCGTTCCCATTCTCTTTAGAGGACAAGCCGGAATTGGCTTGAGAAACAACCCCTCGTTCCATTGAGACATGGGAGGATTTAGTCACTAAGTTTGTTAACGAATTCTATCCTCCATCCCGAACTACAAGTCTTAAGAATGAGATAATGAAATTTTCTCAAAGATTTGATGAGTCATTCGGGAGGCATGGGATCGTTATAAAGAATTGCTCAAGTGTCCGCATCATGGTTTTACCGAGTTAATGCAAATGGATACTTTCTACAATGGTGCGAGACAAAGTGACCAAGATTCTCTAAATGCCTCCGGAGGTAATTTCTGAGCAAGACCACAAAAGAAGCCTTGCAAATCATTGAAAACAAGTCCCGTGTCCGTTCTTTCCCATAAAGACATATCGGACTCGGCCCAATCTTGGACCTTCTACTTCATCTCCCATGAGTACATCTAGCGATGCTAAGATTGACAAACTCACGAGATATTGTTCGGGCTTTGGTTCTTGCTAACTAAAGAAAGTCACTTTCACGAGACACCATCACATGGTGAAGTGAAGAAAGTTGAAGTTTGTGTTACTTGTGGTGGTCCTCATGCATACTACAATCGTATCGCCACCGATGGTAGTCCGTTTGAAGCCAATGCTATAGCCGGTACTTCACATCAAGGAGGTAATCAATACCGTCCTCAAATGAACCAAACTACCGTGCTAACACTTATCGTGCACCACCGGTTTAACGAGAATCCTAATATACAAAACCGAATCGAACCAACCTAGAATGAACCAAGGTTATCAAAACCAAGGTAATTTCTATCCGGACCAAATCAAGGTTTCCAACATCAAGGAACCTTAGTCAAAACAATTTCAATCGAGGGAATCAATTTGAAATGTGAATCCTAACCAAGGAATTTTCAACAACAAGGTCATAATCAAAACATACGACCTCAAAATTTCCTCCACATCCTCCAATACCATCATCGATGAGTTATTGAAGCAATTCATGAAATCCCAAGATGAAATGAACAGGTTGTTGGTCGGTCGGATCGTTGATCTAAAGAAGTCTTTAAATGATCAACCCCGGGCTCGGGAAAACTTCCGAGCAACACGATCGCTAACCGAGGGGCGATGCAAAGCGATCACAACCAGTGGTGTTTCATACAATGGACCCGCTTATTCTATTACCTCTTCTTCTTCTCTCCCAAAGGTAGTGGAAAGTGAACACGAGGCTACAAAGGACAAGGAACTTCCGCTAATAACGGAGGTACCAACGATGTCCATCCTCAAGTTGTCCGAAACCCAAATCCAATTCGGGAGTTGTTTTTGAACCACAGTAGCTCCGTTGAAAATACCAAATCCAAATCTTCTATTCCTTACCCATCACTTTTGAATGAGCAAAGCTCCTGAAAAAGCAGGTCATCAAATGGACAAATTTTTTCAAATTTTCCAAAACTACATTTTGACATAAGCTGCGGATGCTATCATCTTGATGCCCTAGTTTGCATCAACTCTCAAACACATGTTAAGCAACAAGGAAAAGCTGTTTGAAATGGCTAAAACTCCTTCAATGAGAACCGCCTCTGCGGTTATCTTGAAGAAGCTTCGAGAAAAGCTTGGAGATCTGGAAAATTTCTCTTACCTTGTGTATTTCCGGAATGGTTGAATGCTTTGCCTTAGCCGATCTTGGTGCAAGCATCAACCGATGCCTTATTCAAGATGGAAGAAACTTTCTCCGGAACTTACTCTACATGCATGACTCTCGAGCTTGCGATCGACAATATCCCGTCCTCTTGGCATTGCCGAGGACGTGTTTGAAAGTAGGAAAGTTCCATTTTCCGGTGAGTTTGTGGTTGTTGATTTTGATGCCGATCATCGGGTTCCTCTCATTGTTGGACGAGGATTTCGAGAGCGGGCCGTGCTCTCATTGATGTATTTGAGCAAGAAATCACATTACGTGTTGGTAATGAAGTCATCACCTTTAACCTTGATCAAACTTGAGGTACTCCCAAACTATGATTCCGAATCGGTTAACCGAATAGATATCATTGATGTTGCTTCAAGAGTACTCAAGAAGTTCTTGGTTATGATCATAATTCTTGGTGATAATCTCACTCATTCATCTCAACCTATCATTGCCAATTCTACTCCTTCTCTCACTCCTTTTGAGGAAAGTGACTTCATCTTGGAAGAGATTGAAGCCTACTTGTCTAGTGATTACATTCCATGGCAAATTGATCACGCTCCCATCGACATCGAGGGGATATACTTCTCATTGAAGTTGCTTAATGATGATCCATCATCATCAATCCCTCCGTCGAGCTTCATAACAAGGAAATCAAGTCGGTTGAGAAAGCGAAGAATTTCTGAAGTCGAACAGGACTTACCACCTCATCTCGAGTATGCATTTCTTGAAGGTGATGATAAATTACAGTCATTATTGCTCGAGATTTGAGTAAAGATGAAAAATTGCTCATAAAGGTCTTGAAGTCGCACAAGCAAGCAATTGCTTGGAAACTCTCCGACATTAAGGGCATCAACCCCGAATTTTGTACTCACAAAATCTTGATGGAGGATGACTTCAAACCATCAGTTCAACATCGGAGAAGAGTAAATCAAAAATCCATGATGTTATCAAGCAGGAGGTTATGAAACTTCTTGATGCGAGGATTGATTTACCCGATCTCGGATAGTCCTTGGTTAGCCCAATTCATTGTGTTCCTAAAAGGGTGGCATAAATGTTGTCACAATGAAGATAACGAGTTAATTCCAACTCGATTGGTTACGGGATGGTGTGTGTGTATTGACTATCGTAAGTTGAATGACGCCACCAGTAAAGACCATTTTCCTCTACCCTTCATGGACCAAATGCTTGAGAGATTAGCGAGGAAGCAGTACTATTGTTTCTGGATGGTTTCTCGGGTTATATTGATTCCCATTGATCCACGGGATCAAGAAGACCACATTCACCTGCCCATACGGAACTTTTGCCTCTGACGTATGCCTTTTGGCCTATGTAACGCTCCGGCACGTTCCAACGATGTATGATGGCCATTTTCCATGACATGATCGGAAACAATGGAGGTGTTTATGGATGACTTCTCGGTCATTGGGGACTCGTTTCAAACATGTCTCTCCCATTTAGATAAAATGCTAAAGCGGTGTGAAGACACCAATCTTTGTCTAAATTGGGAGAAGAGCAGTTATGGTCAAAGAAGGCATAGTCCTTGGCCATAAGATTTCAAAAATGGGATTGAGGTTGATAGAGCAAAGTTGATGTTATTGCTAAATTACTTCATCCTACTACCGTCAAAGGTATTAGGAGTTTTTAGGTCATGCCGGTTTTATCATGATTCATACAAGATTTTTCTAAAATCGCTGGCCTATGACCCATCTTCTTGAAAAGATGCTCCTTTTATCTTCTCACCGAGTGCATTGAAGCTTTTGAAACATTAAAGAAAAAGCTATGAAGCACCCATTCTCATTGCTCCCGTGGGACTTGCCTTTTGAGCTCATGTGCGATGCAAGTGATTTTGCTATCGGTGCAGTCCTAGGGCAACGTAGATCCAAGCATTTTCACCCTATCCACTACGCGAGTAAGACTATGGTGAAGCTCAAACCCATTACACCACCAGGTAAAAGAGCTATTAGCGTGGTGTATGCATTTGAGAAGTTTCGCCGTACTTAATCTTGACCAAATGTGTGGTGTATAACGGATCACTCGGCTCTCAAATATCTCTTTGCTAAACAAGATGCAAAGCCGAGATTGCTCAGTTGGGTTCTCCTCCTCCGTGAATTTGATATCATTATACGTGATAAAAAGGAGTCGAGAACACGTGCGATCATCATGTCCGTCTAGAAAACCCTCACCAAGATGTTTTCGAGAAAAGGAAATAAATGAAACATTTCCTCTCGAGACACTCAATGCGGTTTCTTTTCGTGGAAATTCTACTACCCCATGGTTTGTTGACTTCGCAAATTACCATGCGGGTAACTTCATTATGAAAGGATGTCGACCAATGAAGAACAAATTCTTCAAAGATGTTAAACATTACCGGGACGACCCTACTTATTCAAAATCATGCGGATCAAGTCATCCGACGATGTGTTTATGGATAGGAAGCTATGGACATTCTCAAAGCTTGCCATGTTGGACCAACGGGGCCATCATAGTCCAAATTACACCGCCAAAAGGTGTTTGATTCCGGGTTTTATTGGCCGCAATTTACAAGGATGCCCATGAATTTGTCAAAACTTGTGACGCTTGTCAAGCGTCACGGAAATAACTCTCAAAGAAATGAAATGCCATAAACGCTATTCAAGTTTGTGAGATCTTTGACATCTGGGGCATTGACTTTATGGGGCCATTTCCATCATCTCGAGGAAACAAATACATACTTGTGGTGTTGACTATTTGTCAAAATGGGTTGAAGCAAAGCTTTACCTACTAATGATGCCCGAGTTGTTGTGAAAATTTTAAAATCTCTTTTGCGTGTTTGGAACTCCACGAGCTATAATCGATGATTGTGGTACACATTTACGCAATGACCAATTTGATCGTGTCATGCAAAGTATGGTGTAACCCACCGTCTATCTCTCGCATACCACCCACAAACAAGTGGGCAGTGGAAGTCTCCAACCGTGGTATTAAAAGAATTTAGAAAGGACGATGGCGAAAATCGTGCATCCTAGTCGGATAAACTGGATGGCGACTCTGGGCCTTCCGTACGACTTACAAAACACCAATCGGTGTACTCCATACAAGCTAGTGTACGGAAGGCATGTCATCTTCCGATTGAGCTCGAGCACAAAGCATCTGGGCCTTGAAACATGCCAATTTCGATATTCGAACGGTGGTGATCACGAAAAGTTCAAATGAATGAATTAAATGAACTCCGTGATCAAGCATACGAGAACTCTTTGATCTACAAACAAAAGACAAAGAAGATTCATGACTCTAAAATCAAGAACCGCGTTTTCAATGTCGGTGATCGAGTCCTTCTTTTCAATTCAAGATTGAAATTTTCTCGAGAAAGCTCAAGTCCTGTTGGTCTGGTCCATTTACTATTTCTAAAGTTTATCCTTATGGTACCATTGAGTTATCTCAACCCGATGGTCCAAATTTTAAAGTGAATGGTCATCGATTAAAGCATTACTTTGGAGAGGACATTCCACCCGTGATTGTCCCGGATCTACAAACTTTCCTCATGAACTAATGAATGCGGGGATCGAGTCAAGCTAGCGACTCGGGAATCAAAATGAGAGTACACACCATATGGGTTTTCACCCATGTTTACGTCTTCTTACCCTTTTCTACCACCCTAGTGTGGGAGTTGCCCATTGTTGTATATAAGTTTTCTTCTATAAAAAAAAAATGTGTATATCAAAAATAAAATAATGGTCGTAGTATTTCCCTTTTCGTTCTATGTTTCGGCATAACCGCCGGTACTTTGAATATTGAGGAAATATTCATTTCTAGTGTGGGGGGTAATTCTCACGAATTTTATTATGTAATTATACTGACCAATTCCCGTTTTGGCCAAAATTTTTTTTTGGAGTAAGTGTTTTCACTTACTCGAATGGTAATCGATCCGTCATGTCTAACCCACATAAGGATTGGCTAATCCAGAGCAAACGGCTCTTGGTAAAGATATCTAAAATCCGTTTATGGCTTGCAATTTGCCCAAAATTGTATGGTGTTCAACTCACCATATCTTTAACTAGTGAAAATTTGGCTAGCCATAAGTTTATGGCTTGTGGTAAAGGCGGTTGAAATCCATAATTGGTAATCGGCTCACCAAAGATAATATTGATAATTTATCTAAGAGTTGGCTAGTCCGAGGAAGCAAGCGGCACGGTAAAGACAAATCAAATCCGTTCGACTTATGATTTGCTCAAAATCATTTGGTTATCATTGTGTCAAGGTTCTTACTTGAACTAAAACAATTGGCTACTCCGAGTAATGGCTTTTGGTAAAGATATGAAATCCATAAATTTTTCTCAAATCATTGCTAGGGACTAGCAATATCTTAGTGTGGGGGATTGATGAATGTCTAAATACTCATCATTTTATCTTTGTTTAGAATGCAAAACATCCGAAAACACTCGGAAATGCATCAAAATGATAAAATATCACAAACAAGTGTTTTATGTGTTTTAAATGCAAAATTATCAAAATCAGATGAAAAACATATCAAGTTTGCATAATTGGCAGTTTTAGTCCTCCAAGTTTCAAAAGTTGTCAAAAATAGTCCTGGTAAATCAAAATAAAGAAAAATGTCATTTAAGGTCCATGGGATTCAAAAGTTGTCAAAACAAACCCTTGAAATGTAAAAATTGCAAAATGACAACTTTAGTCCCTCAAGTTTTGAAAATGTCAAATATAGTCCTTGGATTTATTAAAAATGGAATTTTATGCATATTGGTCCTTGTACTATTAAAGTTTGGCAGGAATGGTCCTTATTATAACTTTGGAAAATGGACAGGTTTGGTCCCTCAAGTTTGCAGAATTTACATCTATGGTCCTTGTATTAATAACAAACCAATTGGACCCTCTTTTGTATTTTGAACCCCAGCCAAACCAAAAGACCCCTGCCAAATATAATTATGAACCCCCACTTATTAATACCTCGGTCAACCAAAGTCAAACACCACCATTCGTTTGTTTGTCTCTCACACTTGAAAACCGACACGCATCAAACCACCATGGTTTCTCCTTTTCACCTTACACTGCCTTCGACTATATACCAACCCCTTCCACCTCTACAATCATCCAAGAAGCTTTAATTGAGAAAACCACGCTCAAGACTTATTTGGCCAAAACTCACTTGCGAATATGATGAAATATGAAGATCGATGGCTCGGATAAGGTGGGATATGTTCGAGAGATGTCGACAAGCTCCAAAAGATCTTTATATACAAGTTTGAAGCAATGTGAAGAGATAACTAGTGTAATTTTAATTAGCTCATGTCGTTTTAGCTTACTTTTAAATTCCAGTGTAGCTTTAAGCTTTTAAGCTTTGTATTTCAAGTATTCAATGTATAATAAAGCTTTTGTGATAATCAATTTCAGTGTTAAGTTTTGATTTCAGTTTATGCATTTTCAAAGTTCAAATTCTCAAAAATATTTGAATATTGTTAAGTGGTTGTTATTAAGGACTGATAAGCCACATAAGCTCCTAGATAGCTTATTAAAGCTATTAGAAACTTTTAAAATCAGTTTATAAGCAAAAAGAGAAAATCACCAAAAATACAAATAAATTGGTAAAAAATAAAAAAGACCATGGAAATGGAGTTCAAAGCTGGAGCATGGTTGATAAAGGATTGTCCTTGGGTTTAGTGCTTATTGGGAAGCTTTAGGTTGTGTTTGTGTGCCTTAATTCTCAGTCTTGTGCTTGGAAGCCACTTGTAAGCCTTTTGCTCAATTTTGGCATTTCACTGTTAGAGTTGTTAATTAGCTTAAATTTTTGTATGTTTATGTTTCTAAGTTGTATCTAAGTAAAATCAAACAATAAAACCAGTTGCTTGTTCTCTAAAATTTATAGTTGCTAAAAATCTTATTTTCACAGTTTTTGGGTAAAGGGGAGTAATACTGCACCCTGGTAAATATATTAACCAAAGAAAAGTTTAAGTACAATGTATATGAGTGAAATCTCATATATCAGCCCGTTACATAGGCATAGAGCTTACATAACAAGATACTTCCAATTTTCTAAACAAGAAAACAAACCACTACTCAACTGATAACATATGACACTGTAGTAAGATTATTTCTAGGACCTTGAAACTTTGTGCCATACATGGCATTAAAGGCATCAAATTCCCGGAAGATCACGAACTGTTTAGCATAGTCATCGAAGTCATATTCATCATACTCATCTTCATACTCTTGGCCACCACCAAATATATTAGCGAGACTCATCAAATGGGTTAGCAACAACCTCATCTTGAATCGGACACCTCAATCTCTCCCACTTTAGAAAAGGGTTAACTCTTAGTAGAAGAGGTGAAGCGGAATAGGTTGACCATCATCATCCACAAGAGTAGCTTTCCGGAATAAGTAGTTTTCAAGCTTACCAATTTTCTCAACTATGGGAGTAGAACCAACATCCATTGTTCCCATTGAATCACTCCTGCGGTACATGTGGTGTAGAACCGTCTTATCATCCTCATTAACCTCCATTGTCGACCAATATCACATACGTATCAACACGAGATTCACGCCCGAGGGCCATCCGTACTGCTTCCTTAGAAAACCGGTAGAATCCCCAATCTTCGCCTCATCGTTAGTAGAATCAACCACGGGACTTTGAATGCTCGTGTCCTCATGCCTCAAGTGTCCCAAAAGAGTTAAGTAATGTGAGTACCTGTAGCATTAACACTGCAGCAGCGTCGGTGTCTTCTTCTTTGGGATATAAGCGTGCTTCCTAGAGCAAATTTAGGACCCTTACCCATATTAATACCGCTAGACAACCGGACCTTGTGGTTTGGCTTTCCGATTACGCACCACCTTAAAACCATCATCATTCACATCCAGGTCGAGGTGTGAGCATCGACATGATGCTCCTTAGAGACTTAGGACAACAAGCATTTTCATGCCCAAACACTTTACATTCCAAGCAAAGTGGAGGTTTCCATTCATATTCAACCTTGATACTAGTAGTAATAAAACCACTATCATCCTTCTTAGGGATCGCCATAGTTACCACATGTTTAAGATCGACTTCGATGATAACTCGACAAGAGCACGAGCAAAACTAATACGACCCCATGAGTCAACGCACATGGAGTTAGTGAATGCATCTAACATGATCGGCTTACCCACCCGAGTAGCAATAAGGCTCAACCGTCTTCCGAATATGCAAGTGGCACATTATGCAATTTAATCCACGAGGCACTTTGGTAACCTCACTTTTGGACAATAGCACGTCGTCGAGTCCATTTAGTGAGAATGATAGAGAATTAACAATTATCCAAGGTCCTCGATGAAGAACATTCTCAACACCCTCTTTAGAATCAAATTTAAAGAGAAATACACCATCATCATTCTTCTTAAGTTTCTTTAAACCAAACTTACCCCATGTATTGGTGACATAATTCTTGACCAAGCGAAATGCAATATTCTTGCGAAAAAGAAGCCAACAAGAGTATTATCATAGCGGTTAAACACACCTCCATAGCGACCTTAGGAAGAAGCGTATCATGATTATCAATTCGATTCTCATTCACCGATGAGCGGAAGTTAACTTTCCTAGATACCGTTCGAGTTTAACACATTAGCAAATGACCTCACATCATTGTGTATACTATCACTCACATTAAGACCGGTAGAAGCATTCTTACCATCCTTGAGCAACATCGGACCACCGGCATTAGTTTCAAAATTAACGTTACCCGAATCAGAAGTCAAAGGACCATCACGAGTATAAGGGTGATTCGAAGTAGCAACATTCACCACCTTGGGAGGTGCATTAGTGTTCGACTCAAACCTCCAACATTCATATCAATTAGACTTGTATTGTCCATATTTGCATCACCCCACACGAGTTAAGCGTACCATCATAATCACTAAATTGCGAACAACCTTAGCGACATTATCAAGAATCGGGACCAGGCATTCAATCAATTCCATACTCTCTGCAAGACTTTTAAGCCTAGCCTCCAGTGATTCATACGGATTAGGTTTGCCGTGTAGCACGTTCCCATCCAGTTCCAAAGTAACCTCATCTATATTAACATTGACATTCCCGATGACTTAGTAACATCGGATGCAATCTTACTCTTAAGAAAACCCTTATTAATCATCTCTAAACCCCATACAGACTAAACAATAAACGACCCAGCAGAAGAAAACCCTAGCGGAAAAGTTAGGGTTTTGAACAGCGCACAATTGAATCAACCACCAACCATCTTGATCATACAAAAATAAGATTAAATCGATTAGACCCGATTATAACCGACTTACTTGCAATTACAGAGCCAAAGAATAATCGGACAATGAGTAGCGAAAACCGATTAAGATAAGTCGCCCAATAATGTAGGTTGAAACCCTAACAAAGCGATCACAGAACCACAATAAATTTACGTTACTAACAAACAATCTGATCCAGAAACAAATGAGTAACTAGAACAAATAGAAGCAAGAAAACACAAGGATTAAGGGCAGATTTGGTGAGAAAAACGATTAAGAAAAGGTTAGGGTTTGTGTCGCCACTAGAGAGAGTCGTATAGGGTTTTATCTTATTTTCACAGTTAAAATAGTATAAGTGTAATTTGTTAGTTTAATGTTGTTAGTATTATGGTTTAATTCTTATTTAGCTTTAAAATATGATATTATAAGGTCTGTAATCCATGGTATGGTTTTAATCTGTGTTTTGTTTTGAAAAGCATCAAATCAGTCTCATAAAGTGGTGTTTGGATTTGTTAATTTATCTGTGGTATAGGTTGTTTGTATTATTGCTTGTGCTTGTCTCATATCACATTAGTTCTTAATAACCAGCAACAAAGAAAACCGGTCATTATTTATTAAAAGTCAAAATTCTCTTTAATCTCACCTTAGAACTTAAGCTGTTAGGATTTAACTTATCAAAATCATCATATTAGCTTAAAACTTGTTAACCTAGCTTAATTTAATCTTATTATAGCTTAATATAACATAGTTAATAAGTAGAATTGATTTAAACTTCATCAAAGTCAACCTAGTTCAATTTCTTAAAAGTCAAAATATACCACATACGCAGTTTATAGTCATTTTCACAAGCTTGTCACAAGCTCATAATTGAACCTCGACATGAATTTTAGTTATTTGGAAAGCTAACCAAGCCATCTTAAGGTCCCAAGCTTAAAATTCAACTTCTAGCTTATTTGGTAGGCTGCAGTGATTTTTAGTTTGTCCCATTTTGTTCGGTATACAACGAGTCATCCTCGATCAGTTTTCCATTTTTTTATAAGCTCTCATAAGCTCACGGTGAATCCCAATCGCTGAAAGCTTTAGCTTTTGGATAGCTTATCCGGTTATCTTGTTAAGTCAGGTGTTTATTTTCAATTTAAGCTCATTTAAGTGCTTAAAATTAAGCTTAAAGGTGCCTAGTAAAACAAAGTGTCCTGTAATGAATAGACTTATCTTATTTAAAAGTTGTTTAAGTGCTTATTTCTTAGTAATCTTGCTTATTCGGTTGTTATACTAGCGTATTAACAATCACTTAGCTTATTTTCGTTAGCTTGTGCTTATTCTCTAGCTTCATAGCATTTTAGCTTAATCCTTGTGCTTATTCATTCTTATTTGCCTTGTTGAGATAAATAAGCTCAACCCGAGCTTATTAGTGATTTTCATAAAATGTTATAGTTTTGAAAATTGCTTATTATCATTAGCTTAACAAGTTTGTAAAGAAAAAAATCCAAAAATAAAATAGTTTGCAAAAAAGTCATTCTTTGGGATTCGAACCTTGGCCACTGACTCACCACACACACCATACCAACTGCCCTTGGGTCTTTTTCTGGTTTAACTTTGCAAAGTTTAATATATAACCAGTCTTGTCCAGTTTAGCTTATACGAGCTTTTTAGCTTATTTCTAGCTTATTACAATAAGTTGTCACACTTTTTATATTTTTCCTAGCCTTGTATTAGTAATAAGTATTTTACAAAAAAGTTTCAGATTTTTCTGAATTGTTTTAGTATTTTTAATCATTTATTTAGTCTAAAATAGTATTTAATTCATAATAAAAAATATAAAAGTAAAAAAAATATAAATCTTTTTTCTAAAATTTTCTTTTGTCTTATAGGAAGTAAGAAAATTGTTTTACACTTGTGGGACTTTTATTTCAAAATTTTACGTTTTTACTTGCTGGCTCGTAATTTTTATACATAACGCTCGTTTTCATTTTAAGTCGCGTTTTAGATAATTTAAGTTTACGTTTAATTAAAATAGTTTATTTAAGTTATTTTATTTTATAAATCACAAAAACATCATTGTAAAAATAGTGATAGAGTTTATTTAATATATTTTAGCTTTTTAATTTTCTTTAATTTGCATTTAAGCCCTGTAATTTACAAAACTTTTCTTTAGGTATAAATAATCCAAAATCCTTCTTGATCACTATCCTTAGTGATTATTCGACATCTGAATTTGTTCAAACACCATTCATCCTCCGTGGGACTTAACGACCCAGGAATCCACTATATTCCTCTGATCTTAATTGTGTTGCTTTACGGTGTTTTAAGTTTATTCGGTTCTACCATTCACTGGTGGTTAGCTTGTGTGATTAAACTGAATTAGGGACTCAATCAACCAACAACTCCACAACATAAATATCATCAACCGTCAAATGTGCTTTCCCCATAATGTTCTTAATGAAATCACGATGTTCTACTATATCGAAAAAAGGTGGGTAAAACATGGCTGAAAAAGTTTCCAATAAATAATTTAAGTAACGGTTAATGAATTACGAACATCATCAAATATTTATACAGTGAAAATAATGAGGGGTTGACACTCTGTTGAGACATTCTTCTTGTATTCTTCTCTTGATTGATTCTTTGTTCTAATATAAAGCTCAGTTACTTATGATGTTCCATTGGCAATGAAGCTCGATCATATATTATTGTTCTTGTGCGACTGATCTAAAGTGATCTTGTTTTGTGTTCTATTGGCGCGGGTTTGTTGAAGGTTCCAAGTTCCAACAGTAACATATAAATTACTCCGTATTTCTTTAGATATCTTACTTGATAACAGAGAACTTGCTCTCGTGCATTCCCCTCCCAATACAAAGTTGAGGCTGTCATGTATTTCATGTATATGATGTTAGAAAGAAATGAATCAGTACATTTTAGGTTGGCTTAAATCCATCTTATGTCTAGTAAAACAACTATATTAATAACTAAGATCAGTTTGTGAAGCTTTTATTGTGGATGTGCAGCAAAAATATTAGCTCAAACTTAGCTCATTTATGCGATGAGACGATAAATACATATGTTATATGTACTTCCTTTTTTTTGTAGTGACCTGATCCAGACACCCATTCATTGTGCGATAACATGATAGAAGTTTTTTGTTAAGCCGAATAGTTCTATAGTAAACTTTGGATACATGAGCTTTTCGGTTAATGAATCACACCTTTTTAAAGAAACCGACAATCCAACTAATGAAACAGACACAGATAAGGTTAAAAGTTATCCACATTCTTGACTTGAGCACTCATAGTTATAAATTTCATTTTGGCAACTATTATAGTTGAGGTCAAGGTCTTTAATTGATATATACATATATGAAGTTTACATAACTTAAGTACTTAAATATATAGATCCTACACATACATGCACTACTTTCAGTTTGGACCTACGTATAGTACCCACTAATGATAACCTAGATTTTCCATCAACTTATATTCTTATACACTTTACCATGCTGAAAAAAAAAACTCCTTTAAAAGATTTAGTGCACTCTTCAGGCATTAATTTTCCTTTCTCATACTTTAACGGATAGAATCTATAAAAGAAACATGAACACGGATATTCTATGATAACAATAGCTATAAATAGTCAACTTATAAGTAACATTGGGGTGTTTGGAATAGCAAGTAATAATAGTTTGTACAAAACATGAGAAAACTATTTCATCTCACTTCATATAAGTCCATAACCATAAACACGTTAATTAGTCAAGTTCAAAAACTCACAACCATGAACTGTTTGTCGGGTTCTCAAACTCACGAATTGTAGAAGTAAACAAAATGAGTAGATTTGGTAAGACATAGCCATGCTGACTAAGAAAAGAAGAAATAAGACATTACAGTCATTTACCTTGCGCATACGGGCATAATCATATACTCGAGCATATACACTTACACGGTACGAATTTTGGCCTAAGAGCAAAACATTGTTATCCATCTAATAAACTTTTTCATAAGTAAAGAAAGAAGTCTATCATGTGAATATGAAACATAATGCTAAAAATTAGTGTTCGTTTGGGAAGATTTAGCTATTTCTTCATATCCATCATCTCTATTTGAAACAACTTCTTCAATAGCATTACAATGAGATCTGAAAAGTTTCTAGTAGCTGCAAAGAAGTTTAATCATGCAAGGTGGGAGCAAATACTTTATGTTTTGCACACTAATAGAGATATGGTTTTCGAGTTGGAAAGAGGATTTCTATTGTGTCGTAGAACAAAAAAAATTATTCCAATTACACTTCCACACATAATTCATATTCTCCTTCATATCACATACAATCTAAGGACTCACGTAGGAAGGAAGCGAGATTCTTGATTATCTCTTTGGCTTGTTTACACGACCATGTGCATTTTCTTTGTAATAATCTGTATGATCACAAATTTGGCTAATTGTAATGATATAGTTATATGTCAACTGGGGCAAACCATGAAACCCATACAAATGCATTAATAGCAGTAGCCACCAATCCTAAAATGCTAAACCAATAATCTCAATTTTACATTCAACAACAATGCAAGTATATAATCAATTACCTGTTTAGCAAGGTTGCAAGCACTGTCAGGCGAATTGAAAATTTCATAATAGAACACTGAGAAGTTGAGTGCAAGACCTAGCCATATTAATTGGGTGAGTGGAAGCCAAATCTATCACAGCGATATCCTACAGTAAAAAAAGGCCATTATTACAAGTTAGTATGTATTTGCTCATGCTAAACAGTATTGATCATGGTTAGAACAACTTTCATATATTATCGCACATTTAATTCTAAATGACTAAAAATAATATATCGTACTTGCATGTAAAGAAGCACATTGACTGCTTCATAAAGTCGGGCAACATCGGCTTTATCTCCAACAATTTCTTTTGGCATTTGTGATAATAACAGTAGACACTATAAGATGAGATAATTATTATTAATTAATTTCTATACATAGAAACTCTAAGGGTCCGTTTGGTTTGTATGTGGGTTTAGGATTAGGATTTAGATTTGGATTTGGTTTAGGATTTAGATTTGGATTTGATGTATGAGAGAGAAAATGATATTTAATGATATATATTATATATTAAAATAATATTAAAAAATAATTATATTAAGAATGAGATAAAAGAAATATAAATCTTGTTACTAAAAAAGAAAAGACAAAGAAAATATGGTAAAAAGGACACATGGTCCCACATGTGTCATAAACACCAATGCACCAGTCTACTTTCCTACATCCCTTCATATTTGGAATACAAGTCTAACCCCAAATCACATAAATATAACCAAACATTGTATTTGCATTTATTAAATCCTAAACCCAATAAAAACCCACATACCAAACGGACCCTAAGTACATATATGAAATCCCAATCTTGTTACACGAAAATGTTATTTTTGGCAAATATATATTAGATCACGGTTTACTATTAAGGTTTGACTCGTGATCTGTTAAGGTTCGAGTTATCATGTTTGTTATTCTTACTTCACAATTTATGTTTTTGTAGTTTTAAACAATTCATTGGTAGTAAATTATTTTTCGTAGACAGCATATATAGAGCTAGTAGTAGTTGAAGACTTTGACATGATCATTCCAGGTAAGTCAACACAATTAAACGTTTTGTTTAATAAATTCCTAAATATTTGATTCGAGATCTAACCATACACAGATCACTTTCACCACCACCATGATTGAGTTTTCAATATTTAAGATTCAATCAGACAGATTCCATGTTTCATAATTTTGTCTCTTCCTATATTTAAGTTGACTTCTTTAGTCTTAGTTTTAGGTCAAGTGCATACATTTCTACAGCAAAATAAAATAATAATAATAATAATTATGGAAGCTTTGGACACACTTTCACGCATCAAGATTTGTTAGTTAGCCACTCGAATAATGTTAAGAGTGGGGCTTTCATCTTTCATACACTAAGCTTTTGTATTCGAGAAAGAGTGGGGCCAGTAGTGTCCGGTTCTCATGATTTCTTGTAATTTCCCTTATTGTTTCTAATGAAGTGATGTTTACCTCCATTATTTTCAAATGGTTGAAACTCGTAAATGAAAATATTTTGTCTTCTGTGTGTTGGAGAAGTGGCTAAATTGGAAGTGGCATAGCCGTGATGGTATAATGGCTAAGATTTGGCATAGCCAAAACCATGTCCATGTCATTTTGGCTAGAGATATAGCCACTATACCCAATGCTCTTATAATCTTTTCTCACGTAAGCCATCACTTTTCTCACTTGCCAAAATTTTGTAAGCAAGAATATTAAATAGAAAGAACTTTCATTTCCCATAATTTATATATATGTCCTATGCTTCATTTCATAAAATAACAACGCATTTTACTCAATGTACCGATTTGACATGTTGACTAAAAGTTGGCTCTCTTTTTTTAACAGTTTTTAGTCTACATACCAAATCGACACATTAAATAAAATATGTTGTTATTTTATAGCGTAAACGTACTCTATGTTTGACACAAAAGTTCCCCATTATTATGAAATAACGCTTTATATAATTTAGTCACTAATTTGTAGTTATTAATTGCTAACGGTATTTTCTATGCTAACTAGATGTTAGCAAGTTAGCAAATGCTAGTAGCACTTGATTGCTACAAATGAGTTGAAAATGGTGCATGTTAAATTTGCTTCGGAATAATGTATATTCATATGAACAAGTATATTTTCTTTCTCATGCAATTACCGATTTATAATCAATTTATATATCAAAAGTAGCACAAAAACTATGGATTCTTTTTCAAGCTTAGTGTTTTCATAATTTGGCTTTTCATTATGTGAATCCGACAAGTCATCACGTTTAATACACATGACGAATATGAGATTACGACTTAGATAATGTTAGTTTATGCCAAGTAGGCAAGTAACCCAAGTTGAATTAGATATTAGTATTGATATCTACAATGCATTTCGTTGACATGATCACATCCCATGTTCTTCTTTAGGAAACCAAATATTAAGTGATGCTCTACAAAACTCATCATCATGTTACTAATTACTAGTTTATTAAATAAACTCGCCAGATAAGTTCGAAATGAAACAAATTAAGGATATTTTTTGGACTCAGTCAAAAGTTATTATTTAATTAGTTATTTAAAATAAAACTATTAAAAAGTGTTACATGTTGTGTTTTTTAAAACCAGCAACCAATTTTCTATACTTAGTACTCTAGTATTTATTATCTATGCAATGCATGCAGTACTATCTGTCGACCGACTAACAAATATGTGCGTACATGTTCTTTTTGACATCATCCTAGAAATATGCTTACTCTAGTGTTGGATAAAGGGTTTTTTCATAGATATTATTATTTCAAAAGACAGTTAAATATAATGGATGAGGATGAGTCTCATATCTTAGCATAAAAACAAGCGAACACAAACGCACCAATTGTGTTTCAGACCTAACCTATAATAAAAATGAATGACATGTCGAACTTACAGGGACGGAGCTAGGGGTGCCCGCGGGTGCACGTGCACCCCATGGAATTTTTCGACATAATGTTAATTTTTGAAAAAATTATCGATTTTTTAAAAATGTATCTTAAATGCACCCGGTGCATCAAAATGTGTTTCTAGTATTATTTGGTTTAATTACAAATAAAATAAATATAGAACTTTGCAAAAGCCCCAATATAACAAAAGCCCAAAGATAAAACAAATTTAATAAATTAAAGCACAAAAGCTCAAAGATGAAATAGGTTTATCAATGAAACAAGTTTATTCATTATCCTAACAATTTTATAAAATTCAAAATTGGAGAGTATGAAACAAGTTCGACATATATCATTCAATTGTTTATTATATCTTTTGAAGTTTTCTTTTTGATTGGCTGTTTACAATGGATAGTAAGATGATTCATTGATTTGGGATATTAGAAGTAGTATTCGATCTTTTTTTTGCTTGTTAAAAGCGTTTAATGGAATTGAATACTTGAAGTGTCCTTTTTTGTTGCGTATATTATTTATATTGTTCACCAATTGTTAGGATTAATCATGTAATAGTCTTTTTTTTTTGCTGCGTATATTATTTATATTGTTCAGCAATTGTTAGGATTAATAATTATGTAATAGTGATATGAAATTGTGTGATTTGTATTTAAAAGATTTCGTGTAATGGCTCTAATTTGTGTTTTGTTTATTGTAGGCTAAAATTGGGAGTTATTTAAAAAAAGCTTAGGATCGATAACGATAATGATACTATTGGTGAAGAATCTACAAGAGAAAATGCCATGTTGATTCTTCACAAGGACCTCAAAGCGCATCCCTGGATATTCCTTGACTTTGCACCGATTACAATTGCTTTAGACACTCTTCCTCGGATCCCGCCGATAGACCTCGAATTTTTGATTATGATCCAAACCAAAGAGAAGAAATAAGGCGATTATATGGAGATAGAAAAGCTTGTCAACAAAAAAACATGTGCACCCAGTCATATTTTGATTAAAAATGAGGGTGTACGTAAGCGTTTTTTTGCTATGGGAGATCGTAGAATCACTAATTAAAAGGTAATATGTTCATTTATTTATCGTTTTTATGAGATCTTCGTTTTATTTCACTTTTTAACTTTATTATATTATGGTTCAAAAAAAAAGTGCACCCAGTCATATTTGTTCCTGGCTCCGTTCCTGCGAACTTACGAGACCTATGACACATATTTTTTAAGTTGAACACGAAGACTAATGTCAAAAGAAGCAGCAAATGCCATTTGATCATCAATCAAACATTAATCATCAAATTCATCACCATCGTATGGGTCTTCATCATAATCCTCCTTTCATTATTCATACAAGCTCTTGTTTCCCCCTTCACTACCACTTTTACAAACTTTAGTACTCGTGTATGCCATAAAAGTGGCAGTTTCATTGTGGATCTCATGCACTTCAGTATCACTATCTGCATCAACCAGATCATCAACCTGTTTATACGCCTCATTAGAAGTACTAGGAACCGAACTCGATTCAACCCCTACCTTGTTTATATCAAGATACGAAGTGAATACCTCTTTAACTAATTTCCTACCCGCATTTGAAGAACCACCATTTGCTCCAAGATCTTCATCTTTCTCAACCGTAACAAGTGCCTTAAAAGGTTTAGCAGTAGGCGTTACTAGGCTAGACACTTCATGTGTTTTTTTCGTATAACACTTGAACTCGCACCATTCTTGTTAGAGACGGCTATCTAGACTTGTTTCTTCGGTTTAAAATGAATCTTAGAACCAACATATGAACCAAAGGAAGAATTTTAGGAGGTTGTCGGAAGCCATCATTGTCCGTGTTTTGCTTCATTGGTTTATGAACAACCCGTTTTGGACATGTCATGCCGTCATGTCTAAATATAATACAAACCATATCTAGGTGATTCCCGTTTGTACTCCACCCTCACCGTATAAAGAGCCTCACTATCATCCTTCACATTTGGAATAGCAATATCCATCTCATCCTTTAATTCCTGGTCAGCCCTAATATTGATCAAAGCATGAGCATAATCCATATGAACTTATGATTGCAAACATATAGATCTCGTATACGAATCAAGCATAATTTGGTTACCAAGATTAGTATCCATCGCACTCAATCCATCATCAGTAATGCCATTATAGAAATATGATTGAATTTTTCCTAAATAGGTACCAAATTAAGATCTTCCATAAGTAAATTAGCCTTGAGCGTCCATTTCTTCAAGATGATAGGAGCAGATCGTATAAACCATGGACCATTCTCTAATACCTCATTCATACCCTCAATTGAAGCAAACTTGAAGAAAAAGAAGCCATTTGAATTCATCATAACTCGAACTATGTCATACTTCTTCCATGCATTCCTAACATAGTACTCAAAAACTAGAAATGTTACTTTTTTACCCACAAAATAACCGTACAATGTGAAACCAAATCTAGCACGAACTTCTGAAATTGACAGCTTATGTATTTAAACTTCTACCTTAGAATTAGTAGGTTTACACGTGTCCAACGCCCTAAAGTTTACCATGTTAATATCAACCGCCTTAGTAACAAACTCGCAAAGGATTTTGGATTATTGCTCACGTTTACATTTGGCACATTGTTGTCCCCCCCAACCCACATCAACCCCACCACAACTCATTTTGGGTACATAACCCACGTTAGTAGTAATATAATTGGCATCTGTCATGGAAGCCTCGAAAATCTTGCATACGTTAACAACAACCTGTTCATGATTAATGTCCTTTTCTAGTTGGCAATGAGGTATAACATGTTCATTATTCCCTTGGTCACATTCAAACGCAAATTGTGTTTCAATGGCCGAAGCACAACTCTTTTCTAGGGTCACATTTAAATCAACCTTACCTCTACCAATCGACATAAACAATTTTGCTAGGTGAAACATTAAATATAACTTCTTAAATAATGTTTAGCTGTGATTGTTACAATTCATGATACACAAGAAGATTGTCTTCTAGAGTGAACGAAGTGGTTAGGTGGCCGCCCAAAGCCCCCTCATTTTTAAGGACCCAAATTTACGTTTGGTGTATAAAACAATAAAGATGCTATAAATTAAAACACATAATGGACTAATAGGTTTATACGATAATACTAAAGCAGTTATATTTTACGTAAATAGTTCTTGTTATGTTTTAGAAAGATACAATTTTAAGTTTAACTTTTATGTTAATGCTCCATTTCCAATTCTCGCTAAGGGCTTCCAGATTCATCTGGTTAGCCAGATTTGTTATGGGCAGAAGCAACGGTGACGGCAACATATCTGATCAATAGGTCTCCATCTACAACATTGGAGAAGAAGACACCTATGGATTTATGTTCATGACATCTGGCGAATGACGAGATGTTGAGGATATTTTCTTGTATTGCTTATTCACACATGAATCAGGGGAAGCTCAAGCCTAGAGCTATAAAATGCATATTCATGGGGTATCCTGATGGTGTGAAGGGAGACTGATTATGGAGGTTGAATGATGTTAAACCGAAGATAATCATAAGTAGGGACGTGGTGTTTAATGAGAGCCTTATGTATAAGGATACTCTCAAAGGTGCTGGTGCTGCAGATTCTAGGAAAGAAGTTGAGTTTAAGGTGGAACTTTATGGCAGTAGGGTCGAACCAACTGTGAAGCCTCATACTAGGTAAAATCTAGGGTATGAATATTAGGGACAAGATGAAGATGCAGAAGATGCAAGGCCTCAACAACAAAATATGGACAACTATGTTCTAGTGCGTGATAGAGCTAATAGAACAACTACTATACCTGCAAGGTATAGGGATGATGGTAATGTATCATTTTCTAGACCATCTAGGTTTAGGGATGAAGATGATATGACGTCTTATGCCTTTGCCATTGCTAAGGAAGAAGATACACACAAACCTATCACATTCCAAGAGGCAATTAATTCATCAAAAAAAGATGGTTGGGTTCGTGCTATGGAGGAAGAGATGAGTTCTTTAAAAAAGAATCATACTAGGGAGCTGATCGATCAACCACGTGGTCAGAAGTTAGTGAGCTACAAGTGGTTGTATAAGATTAAAGAAGGGATTGAAGGAATTCAGAAGCCAAGGTACAAAGCAAAATTTGGTAGCAGAGTTTTACAATGACGGGGATTGACTATAATGAGGTATTTTCACTCGTGGTTCGACATACATCTATTAGGGTGATTCTACCATTTCGCTTGTGAAGATTACAAGTTGGAACAACTTGATGTGAAGATAAGCGTTTTGCATGGTAATCTTGAAAAAACCATTTACATGAAGCTGACCACTTTGATTTTGAAGAAGGAGCATCAACAAGGTATGTTTCTTGAAGAAATCTCTTCTGATCTTAAGCGATCTCAATGGTGGTACAAAGGTTTGATGTGTATGGTCGACAATGGGTTTAGCCGTAGCTTGACTATGATAGTTGTGTTTACTTCAAGGAGTTTGCACTAGGTATATACATTTATCTATTGTTGTATGTAGATGATATGTTGATTTCTTGTAAAAGCAAGTCTGAGATCGAATATACCAAGGGTCTGTTGCGAAAAAAGTTTGATATGAAGGAAATGGGTCCAGCTAGGAAGATTCTTGGTATGAAGATTATCAGGGATGGGGGTAACCGAACCCTCAAGGTGTCTTAGTCGGGATACGTGCAGAAAATTCTGAATAAATTCAGAGTGGATAATGGCAAGTCGGTCTTTGTGCCATTGGGAGCACACTTCAAGGTATCTTTGAAGGATTGTCCGTCTAGTAACTGCGATGTGGAAAGAATGAGTAAGGTCTCATATGCGAATGCTGTAGGGAATTTAATGTACTTGATGGTATGTACCGGACTGTGATTTTACGTCTGTTGTTAGCATTGTGGCGGTATTTGGCGATCTGATAAAAACCACTAGGAGGCAGTGAAGTGGATTTTGAAGTACTTGAAGGGCACTGCTAACATAGGTCTAGTATATGGTAGAGATCAAGGAAAACATATAGATGTTGACGGTTTCGTGGATGCAGATTATGCTAAAGACCCTGACAAGGGTAGGTCGATAATCGGGTACGTGTTTATGGTACATGGTTGTGTTGTGAGTTAGAAAGCAACTCTGCAGCATGTTGTTGCATTATCTACTACAGAGGCGGAGTATATGGCGCTTACAGAAGCTATTTGGGACTTCTCTCTCCTCTAACAAACTCCCTCTTTTTCCCGCCAAATCCCGTCATTAAAACACCTTCAATTCCTTCAATTACACAACATTTCTTGTCCAATTTTCATTTCTAATCCATACATTAGAATCAGAATTGCATTTCGCATCGTTCTATCCGTTTGAATTTTCTTTTTTCGTTTGTTTTTGAGTTTTTTGATTTTGGCGCCAAAATGAAGACTCTGTTTTAGTGTATATGATAGTTTCTTAGATCCGCAATGTCGAACCAGAAACGATCTTCCGCAAGACAAACTAAAATTCCGGTTAGATATAGTGATCATGTAATTGGAAAATTAAGTCAAAATAAGCACAGTCATGGTGATAATGAAAAGAATGAAGAAGTTAGGGATTCAAGGGATGATTTTGAGGGTTTAATTAGGGAAAAGGAAGTTCAGCAAGGAATTGAGGAAAATAATGGTAATAAGGAGGTGCCTGTATCTCAAGTCAATAATGGGGATAAGGTAATGGAGCAGTTTCCATATTTGAGTGTTGTATTCCCAAACACTGTAAGTGCATCAAATCCTAATCCTAATTTTGACTGTAATGAGCAAGTGAATATGAGTGCTGTTAATTCATCTAGTCCTGCATTGAGCAATGATAATATGGCTAAGAATAGTATGAGTTTTGCTAGTACTGTTAGGATGAATAGTGTGTTTAACAACAAGCTATGTTTGATCCCTACTATTGAGAATGATGGAAGAAATGTTGTGATATTTGATGAGGAAATAGTGAAGGAAGGAAGTAAAAAGTGGCAGTTTACTCTATGTGGATATTTCATAGGGTATAGAATGCAATATGCTGAGATAAAGTACAATCTTGGGAGAATGTGGGGTAGATTTGGGCTCAAATACATTATTCTGCATAATGGAATGTATCTGTTTAAGTTCAAAAATGAAGAAGGTATGAAGCATGTTTTAGAAAGTGACACTTGGATGGTTAGAGATAAGCCTTTACTTGTGCAGAAATGGGACCCTAGCTTGTGTGTTCAAAAGAAAGAACCTGATAGTGTTCCTGTTTGGGTAAAATTGGTTAATCTACCATTCGAAGCTTGGAGCAATAAAGGGATAAGTGCAGTGGCTAGTGGTATAGGAAAACCTTTGATTATGGATAAAAAAAACTACTAAAATGTGTAATGAAGGAACTGGAAGACTAGGCTATGCTAGAGTGCTAGTGGAGATTAGTGCTGAGTTGGAATTGAAGGAGAAAATTGAGATATGTTATAAGAATAATAAACAAGAGAAATATGGGAATAAATTTGTGATTGTTGAGTATTCTTGGAAACTTTCAAGATGCTCACATTGTAAGGTGTTTGGTCATAACCATGATGAATGTACAAAAAGGACCAGAAGTGATGAAGAAATTAGAATTGCAAAAGAAAAGGAACAAGAAAAAGAGAAGAATGAGCAAAAGAATGATAGAGGAGTAAAGAAGGGTAATCAGTATCAAAGACAGAGAACTGAACAATTCAAGAATAGGAATACAAGGAAAGAAGTGGCTAAAAAACATGTGGAGTTCAGAGACAAAACTGTGCATGAAAATAGTAGTAATGGGAGTAATGCTAGTAATACAGAGAAGTGGAAGAATGTACAGGAGAATGATAACAGTCCCAAAAAGAAGTGGAATGTTGATGCTGGTGTAGTGGATGAGTTGAAGAAAAGTGCCAATAAGTTTGTTGCTTTAGATGAAGATAATGAGGTGGATCCAACTGAACTTTTAAGTACTGATGAAAAAGAGGTTGTGAACAATTACATTAGAATAAAACATCATCCTGGAAGTGATATCACTGGAAAATGGTCTAAGACTATGATAAGATACCTTAAGGAACAGTGGGAGAAAGTAAAAAAGGCTGATGTAGAAGATGAGATCAATGTGTTAGATGAGGATAGTGATATGGAACAAGGAATAGCAGCAAATTTAATGAATGGGTTGAGGTCTCACATCCTCCATGAGGAATTATTGTGTTAAAATGGATAGTTCAAATATGGATATGAAGATAGGGCATGGAATGTTAGGGGTATGTGTAATAAAGAGAAGCAAAAGGAAGTCAAAAGATTTGTGACTGATGGAAGGTTCAGTGTTTGTGCTTTGCTTGAAACTCATGTCAAAGACAATAAGCTGGACAAGATATGTGAGTATGTATTTGGGAATAGAGATTGGGTATCTAATATGCAACATAGTACTAAAGGTTGTAGAATCATTGTGGGATGGAACTCTAGTAATGTCAATGTAATGGTTATCCACTCTACTAACCAGGCTGTTCTTTGCTTGGTGGAAACTGTGAATCATCAACATAGATTTTTCTGTTGTTTCATCTATGCTGGAAACTTCGGAAAAGAAAGGAAAAGCTTATGGAAAACTCTAGGAGGATATAAAAATATTGTGTGTAATGATCCTTGGGTTTCGTATGGGGGATTGGAATGTTAGTCTTAATGTGAATGATCACTCTGCTAGTGTGTTAGGAATTAGAAATTCCATGTTAAAGTGTCGGTCACCCCAATTATGGTCTAGCATATGTTAGCTCGTAGACGTGTAGTTATTTACGTTATTTAGTAGTTTATTAGTTAGTTTGTAGCGTAGAATAGTTTAGTGTAACACCGTGGAGGAAGGACGGGTCTTTACCCACTGTATGCCTGATCCACAGTCCGACAGGAGGACGTAGTGTCTATAACTATAAATACCCCTTCCATCCATGGAAGGGGTGGTGCTTCTCAATCTAACATTCCATCTTTTATATAATAAAACAAAACCCCTAATGGGAATTTTTCATTTCAAAAAAATCAAACCATACCTTATTTGGTAATATTTTTTTAATTATTCATTATTTATTTTAAGTTTTTTAGTTAAAAAGACTAAATATTTCCTAATATGTTAAAAAAAACTAAAAATTCGTCTTTTACAAAACATATATTGAAAAACAAAAAATACACGTGTATTTGAGATTTAATACATGATAGTTTTGGGTGCAAAATGTAAAATTAAAAGAAGCGGAAAATCAATCCTTCCAACTCACAAAACCATAGAAACAGAAAAAGAATAAACCTAGCTTACATTAAAACACCCCACCACATCACACGACATGCATTCAATCAATATCATCATCCAATTTTCCCCATTTAATTCAAGCTTTTAACCGAACCCCCAATCAACATTGCTTAATGGCCGTTCTTTGATAGATTGAATATATGTTTTTCAACAATTCAAGGTATATGAATCTAGAACCTTTTTTTTTTTTTTTTTTTTTTTTTTTTTTTAAGTTTGTGGTTTGTGCTTTAGTTGATGATTGGGGATCTTAATTTGATGATTCTTCAATTACTTAGTGTTTAGGTTATAATATTAAGTGTGTTATTTGTTGTCATATATTGTTTGACTCAAACATAGTTAAGGTTTAGGTGAGATTAGTGTTATTATCTAGAAGCAATGTTAATTTTCAAATTAATTATCTGTTATAGAACAAAAACTTTTACCATTATGATATGCGCTAAGTATCTTATTTTTTACTATATTTAGAACCATTCCACTTTGATGTGCTAACATAGACAAATTTGTGGTAATGCACTTTTCAGAAACTGAGATTTAAGCTGTTAGTTATAGCCTTTTTCTTATGAAATCTTTAAAGATATTATTAATCTTAGAGTAAATTTTACGGAGTAGTATTCTTAGTATCTTAAGGGTATATTTGTACACGTATAATATCATGACTGTTTTGTATCTAATTTGATTATTATGATGTCATGTGATCTAATATGTTACACGATCATGTTGACATGTATCTGAAGCATAGAGTGACTAATGAAAAACCCAAGGCTTGTGATAAACAAGATACATAGCTTTTGATGGTTGGCTTGAACATATCCTTGCAAGTGTCTCTCACTTTGATAGGTATATCATGCAAATGAGACTTTTTTAGAGGTATAATTTGATACAACCGAACAATTAAAGTACTGCAATAGTTTTATATTCATATAATATCGAGGACTACATGACTACTTTGTTATAGGTTATGCAGGTTGTTGTTCAGAAAGACTGTCCAAGAGGATTACTTTACGTTGAATACAAATGTAAAAGTTTTATTATATAGAATTTATATTCAGGACCCGCGATGTATTCGAAAATGCTTATTTAAAAAATGAATAATTAGATAATCAGTTTTAATAAGCAAGCCTGAACATCCATGATAACATGATTTTTTTAGTGGTCAAAACAATGATGTCATCATGCCCATTTTATGTGTTTATGTTCATAAATGGCTAAATTTCCACAAAATTTTAGGTTCTGATTCAGATAGTATATTCACATCTTGCTAGACTAGACCATTACGTGAACTTCTTGGCCACACTCAATGCAGTTCGATGCATTTTCTTTTAATTCTTCTGACTGCAAAAGCCTTCTATTAATAAAGTAAAAATTGTATTATACTAATCACTTTGCTTTAATAAGTTTTTTGCTAGCATAAAGATTAGAGGTGGCATTCTGCCCATTTACTTATGAATTTGCTGATTTGGTTTATGTCTTATCACTAATATGTCAATCGGGTAAATTTTGAATTTTGGCTTGAAGTAAACGGGTCAAGTTTTGAAATTTAGCTTTAAATGGTATTAGATATGAACATGCTCCAAATTCTTTAAAATCTACTTGATTAAACGTGTTAAGGTTGTTTGGAAATAGGTATCTAAACTGCTTACTTTATTAATTAAGAGTAAAATAAGATGTTTTGAGTACGCATTTGGAGTTCATTATTTGAAATTGTTAAGTTAGTAATTAGTAATTACTGATAATTATAGTAACTTGATTTGATCATCAAGGTGTTTATTTTGTAAGAATCATGGATAACCATGGCAGAGCTTCCTCTCTGCATAAATCGCGAAAATTTCCTACATGCCGACATGCATGACTCATAAAAAAACTTTTTACCACCTACAACTTAGAGATCCTGCCACTGTAATTCCTTCCAAATTTTTTTCTGTTATGCCCTCAGAATCTGGTTTTGATTGCATTCCTTCCTAGACAAAATTTAACAAACGTTCAGTGAGTTGACCTATTAGGCATTTTTGCCCGCCACACCTGACTTCAACACTGTTGTATCTAAATCTATGGATCGGCTGTTGGGGTTAACCTTAGGAGTGAAAATCCATATACAGTTCCGGATGATGATAGTTGGCTAGATGGATACCAATTATCATTTACCATAGCATATAGTTATGGGTTTGGTAATTCTTTCTATTTCTTGCCACAACCATATAAGCTTTTGAACACAAACAAGACTTCGTTGGGAATGGAATGCTTCCCATTCTCTGGTAAACAAGTTTCCTCCGTGCAGCGTGACGTTGCAATAAGAATTGAAATTGAAAAGCAGAATGAGAATGGGAATGTGAATGGATGGCTTGATTGTCAAATTCTACAACAACCAATTATTTACCAAAAACCTCTCAAAAGAGGTAATGAACAGTTTATTTCCCCGCCTCAACAATATCTAGAACAATCACTGAGGGGAGGTCGTTTCTTTGTGTGAGATGATTAAGTATCGAGCATAGATGATACGACGTCACCTTTTTGTTCCATTCTAATTTGAAACTATAAAAGCTGTTATTTACTTTTTTTACTGTTAAATTCACTTATCTTTTGTTTGTGGTAGGTTATGAACAATCTACTAAGGTGGACAATGTCCAGTGGCCTGGTAAGACCAGTTTAGCGATCAAATATATGCCATGTGGCTAACGTTTGAAGGGTTTTATGGAGCATGGATGGTATTGGATTATTGTAGGCACCTGCTTGGTCATTAGGTCAGTCTCCCTCTCACTCTCTACTTTCACAATGCATTTATTATTGTTTTTTGGGTAAAAGGGTTAATTCACCTCGGTAAAATGCATTACACCAAAAATGTTGAAGTACATAGGATGAGGGTGATATCCCTCACCTCAGTCCCTTAGGACACTTACAGACTCGAATATAAGAATGACACACCATTACTATAACTTACAATAAAATGAACCTACCAATAATGACAAACGTACATAAACATTTACAATACGACTCAAGAAAAGCACTTGAGCCTTCTATATCACTATGGCGGTCCACCTTAACTTCCATGAAGAATCCACGTAGAAACATCAAGCGATCTTCAACATATAATCATTTGTAGTAACGAACACCACAAACAAAACCAACACAAGTCCCATCCACCAAGTCTGAACATGCACATAAGATATCATTACGAAACAAACTTGTGAATTCAATGGACTTGTACATACAATAGCGTTAAACCCTAACTTCCAATAATGGTCATAGGAGTTTTTGAATAGGAAATATAAGCCTCAACATCCAAAACGGCCAACAGCAATCCGAGTAGTGATTTTTGAACAAGAACCAACTAAACTTGACTTACACAAGATTACCTTGACTTCCATAGTAGTAGCTTCTATCCGTCAGCCACTAACCTTACGAACAATCCTAACTCATTAGGAACCACTTCCATGAATATACCGACCCTAATGACCAGCGAGAGCACACCACAGGGCACCATTCCACATAACATTTGTTGTAGAGATAGCGAATAAGCAAAAAATCAAAACCACAATGGTTTGATTCCGTCCAGTAATACATCACGCTTCCAAAACCCCACAACACAACTACCAATTAACCAAAACAATGACGACCAGGATTAAACAACCCTTTCATCACATAAACGATCCACAAGATAAGAAAAATTGTAGCAGGATCGATGACATAGTTAGGGTTTTAGAATAAGAGCCCTAAACTTAACTTCCATCTCTCTCAATAACCCACGTTCATCCCACAACCTTCCTGATTCGAACAGAAGATCAACAAACAACCCCTTAAGAGGTTTACGTGCCAAGTAACACCGGATCCATCATCACCTTCCACCATCACGCGCTGTGTGTAGGCACCATCAATGATAAAAATTAAAACCCTAAAATAGGATTTCATATAGCGATTAAGAACAGCATCCTCAACCAAACCGCCTCAAAAAATATTATGATGAGCTTCATGAGGAACAACCTGAACCATAGAAAGACCCAAACCCTAACAGAAACTACGATACACCTAATAAATAGGAATATCAATGGCAGCAAAAATATTTAGGGTTTCGACCAGATCGACCCTTATTAGATATGCAATCTATTTGAATGATAATCGACTAATGAATAAAGAGCAAGATCGATTAAAGTACCCTCGTCCCTAACATATATATAATCAGTATGTATACTAGGAACGATTCAGAACCCTTGAGACGATTCAAACCCTAATAAAATGAATCACCAATAAAATTGATGAAAAACGATTAGAACAATAAGGTTTTCAGCAGCACACCACCCCTAGAAACAAACACAACTCTAAAAACCGATTGCATACCAAGTATCATGGTAGAGAGGCGGCTTTAGAAATTGATTAGGCCGGAATAGTAGAGGGGTGGCGGCTGGTGGCCGGATTTCTCCCAAGGGGTGAGAGAAACCCTAATGGTCTGCATTTATTATTGTTTAATTACAGTATCCCGGAAGTATTTTGAATAGTATATTTTTTACTAATTTTAATTCTAATAATATTAATTATATTTAGTAAGTGTTGCCAAGAGATCTTAAAGTTCTCGAACAAATAGCACATTACACAAGAAAAGTAAGAACTATCAAATGACAAACTTACATGAGAGATTCTAGCCGTTTCAAAGTAAACACCTTGGAAAAATGTTCTTTCCACGAAACACACTCAGATTCTACTTGGTAAAGAACCGAGTAGTATAAGACGTGCACACCATTTGGCCTCAGCCCTCAGTTTCCAATTAAATAGCTCAACATACACGAATCTACCACGTTACATCAGAGTCAATGACTTGCCCTCCCTGGGTAGCCTCAACATGGAAAACCTCATTCGTTTGCCTCGAGTACACCATCTATACTTGACTATTAGTAACACACCTGACTAATCTAAATGCACCCATAGAACTAAAGATGTTCGTCTCTTTTATTGCCGTATACTTGTGCTCTTTATTGGATACACAAGATGGAAACTAGCTCCATGAACTGCGTTGAACAAATCTTATATTTAAAGTTTTTAAGTCCATATTCATTGGTCTGTAGAGACTTAACTCTCTCAAATGTGTGTTATGCCATGCAAGAATAGTAGAAATAACTACTAAGAGTTTGTTTGGTTATTATTGTGTAGGTGTCGAGTTTTCCAGATTGAATGATTGATAATGTTTGTGACAAGTGAAAAAATTGCAGGAAATGTTTTAGCTTTTGGATTGAAGATGTAAAGGATATAACAACAGGTAAATAAGTGGTTTAAAAGCAATCAGAGCTAGACACCCCTGGGAAATGTCTATAAATTAGTAACTAGATTTAGAAAATACTCAACATACGCAAACTTTTTGTAAAAAAACATTATGAGTACCTTCAAAATAATTGATATATATAGACTAATAGGAGATGATTACATGGTGTTAGATAATGGCTAATGTCATGTTAAGTTTGGAAGTGAATTAGGAAAAACAAACATCAAATAATTAACTTGCTATTAGTAGTCAAAAATTCTTATAGCTACGCATGTGATCCTGTAAGCAATCATTCGTACTTATATCAGTGGGGTTTACCAAATACCAATTGAAGCATTTACCGGAATGTGTAATATGTTTTGTCTACAAATTATAGATCTCTCTATATTTGGTGTAAACTCACTATTTTACTGATATGTAGATAATAAATTACAAGATATGGATTACACAAGGTCTTACATAGTCAATTAGTACACATTATGTGGTCTGATTGAAATTATACATCTGTTATGCATTAATATGTATTCTATTTATGTGTTAGTGACTGGCACGAGAAAGGTTGGGAGACTCAAGCTTGGACAGTTGAACATGTCGAGCTACCATTCCGTGAACGATCATATATAAAAACTGATGCACGCTGCTTTTAATAACCAAATTGTTTCCTAATTATTAGTTACTTTTCTGCTGGTAATGGTTATTTATCCAAACTTACATATTAATTATCCTAATCATTTATTTATGAAAATAATACCAAAAAAAAAATTATTATCCGAATCATATAATTATAAATTATCTAATTATTTACTTCATATTGAGATGAGATTAACATATATCACAAATTTTTCAAAGACAAAAAAACAAATTTTAGCCATTTATTTTTTATCAGAAAAAAAAGAACGACTTTCATCTTCTGTTTGAAAATAAAAAATATCTTACCAACGGTATATCGTTTAGCGTCAAAAAATAATTCATCATGACGAGAATTTTTTTTAACCTTTCAGTAGACTACTTCGATATACTTTTGACAAACTTTTTTTTCAAGTTTTCTTTTAGTGCCGAAATTTATGTCCTGAAAGTTCACATGTAATTTGGCTTTTCAAAAATCACGTATGATTTCACAAATCACATGTGATTTTTAAAATAACAAATCAACTCCAAATTTACAGATCATGTGTGTTTTTTCAAGGCGTAAATTTCAGCACTCACAAAAAAAAATCAAAATATTTTTGTCGGAAGTATATAGAAGTGCCCTTCTTTAAAAAGATAATTCAATTTTCATCGCAATTAATTGATTCATTTCGCGTAGTGATTAACGGTTTGTAAGATATTTAAATTTAGAAACAAATGATGGGAAGTGAGTTTTTTAATTTGCTTAAAAAAAGCTTAGATTTGAATATTTGATCTTTAGAAAATATGTGATTTACAGTAAACTCTATGCACTTCTTATTAACCTATTTTAAATGCTAACAAAACACGGGAGTGTTATACTGTTTAGGCAATGGTAATTACGACCTTAATACATTTAAAAGCCGTGCGGCAATGAAACATAATCAAAACAAATCAAATTTACTAACATTGTATTAACGTAATGAATATATATATATATATATATATATATATATATATATATATATATATATATATATATATATATATATATATATATATATATATATATATATATATATATATATATATATATATATATATATATATATTTAATTTGGGGCATTTACATATACCCCCAACGAAACTTCATTAATTACATATTTTCCTAAATCATGCTTTGATAACATTGTACATCATGTATTGAAAACTTGTGTTTTGGGAAATATGTAATTTTTTAAGTTTCTTTGGGTATATATGAAATTCCCCTTTTAATTTATAAGAAAAATTTATGTCAAAACCCCGTGCGTGCACGGGTTTTATAACTAGTTATTTCTAAAGCAAGTCTCTACCAAGAACACCCTCTCTTATCTTTCTCTCTCTAAAATGGCTAACATGTATTTCCATCATCCAAGACCACCCGAATCATCAAACACATAATATTTACGATCCTACAAATGGTATCAGAGCCATTGTTATTGTGTTGTGTTGATTTATTATGGTCTTTTGATTCTTGTCATAACTGTTTTGGTACTTTTTGATGGCTGGAAAATTTGTTTTCCTATCTTTGTTGCAAAACAGTTTCTACATATTATTTGTATCCTTGTTTTGGTCAAGAAAGTCTTATGGTCTTTTTATCTTGTAATATCTGGTTTGTGTCAATGTTTTGTCCAAAAAGTTCTTTTGAGACTATCTTCTTGTTCCAATATATTCCTGTGTAATATATGTGGTCATATGGTCAGATTTTTTAAGGTCCAAACAGTAGTCAAATGGGTTACATGTATATTGGTATGCTGTGTTATGGTCTAAATGGGTTAAAAAGAAGCAGTTTTTTTTGTCATATTTTCTGGGTAAGTATGCAGATAGATGAAAAATTGGTCGGAAAATCTCGCCGGAAAAAATAAAATGGTCAAATCTTGCTGTTTTTCATGTAAGCGAGTTGTCTCAGGTGTCCAAATTCATTGTATTTACAGTGAAGCGACTTGTGTATCTGAAATAATCATAGCGACTTGTCTTTACAAGTCGTAGCGACTTGGTCTAGCGACTTGAGAGAAATGATGAAGAAGAATTGACCTCTAAGACAAGACCATTAAAACCAAATACCATAATAACATCACGACCTCAATATCCAAACATCATCAGTCCGTGAAGATCCAACAACAATTCCCACCAATCCTACATCTAGACTCATCAAGAACCCTCACTATCACTCCCCATATCTCATTCAAATTCTGGGCTCAAACAACATATATGAAAATCTAAAACAAAATGAACAATCTCAGCTTCACTTCTGTTTGTGTCTCGTTCTCAAAACACTTAGACCATACAAGATCTATAAACACAAGAAGATTTCATCACAGATCTCACTTTATATAATTTTTGTTTGTTGTTCGAAAATCAAAGCAAGATTAAAACAAGATTGTTTTATCTTGTTTTTCTTTCGGTATAAACAAAAACAAGAACCATATGCTCGTTATTAATACTGTTCAAAACATGAAACGTTTTTAACAATTAATGTTAAAACGATTTTCATTAGCTCGAGTATTCTATACTAATCAAAGTGATTAAATGGATAAACCTACCCGATCTTAATGTTATCGCATTTCTATTTCCTTGGTCCAATATCCAAGCCGGCCACTCAGCCTTAAGCCAAGCCGTATGCCTCATGCCATCCCTGTGGCGAGGACATCATGAATGTACAAATGATTTAGTGGGTAGATTTGATTGTTGAGTACTCGAATATGAAAGTGGGTTTGTTGTGACAAGTCTAAGTACCAAGGGGTTTTGTTGTATGGTCATTCGTGTGTTTTAATAAGGATGTGATGATAATAATGTGATGAGAGGTGAGAAGTCTCTTTGATGGTGTTGATAGGAGCTGCGTTGTGAGAGCAGATATGAGATGGGGGCGCTCATGAACTGGTATCACGTTTTAGGTTTAGGGTTATCACCTAATCTTTAGGTTTATGTGATATATATAATGTGAGACGTTTTGTTTCTTCCGGATTCTGGTCTTTTGATGTTGGGTTTGATATGTTGGATTAGGCCTTGTGATTCGTTAAGTGACATACAAATGAACTGGATGTGGACTTCTCAATTGGGACTTGGGCCAATCGGGTATAGATTTTCGTTGGGCCTTGTGATTAAATCAATCGTGTACTGAAATGTTGTACCGACTACACTGAAAATTTAAAATCCTAAAATGTTGTCCGAATGTTTTGTTATATAAAAACATTTGATACACATTTTTGAATATATTCGGTTAAGTGCGGTAATTTTGGCATGGTAAAATTGCACTGAGGGATAATTCACGGCTTGAGCTTAATATTTGAGATAAGGATTATTGAAGCTGATAACCTCACTTGGGCTTTGGAGTTTGAATGGAAAAAATCACACTCTTTGTTTGGAGGTTGATATACAATTTGGAGATTGATTTACAATTTCAAATTTATTATAACGGGAGTATAAGTGATTGTTACACAAGTTCATTTGAACATTGGGCCATGATGCTTTGATTCAGATGACATTCTGATGGGCTTATCAATATGAGATCGGATTTATGAGATTTGGATTGATGGGATTTGTTGAAGCGACTTGACTATGAAAATTGTTGTTATACGGTTTGATACTTTGGCTTATACGTCTTCACAGAGGTGATATGTCCGTAATGTAGGCTTAGGAGTATGTGTATGGATAAAACCTCAATATCGATATCAAAATAATCACGAAGATAGATTCAAAATTCCTTTAGGAAAAAGAATATTAAATCAAATCACGTGTGTGATCGTTGATACGGATTAGTCGACGAATCGTTTCCCAACGAGGCGTGAATTATAACGTCGTTTTTGGTTTGGAATTTAATGCTCGATGTTTTGATTAATGATTTTGATTTTATTAAACTACGGGAAAAGGGAAAGTAATTAAGGGAAATTAAATCTACGGGAAATCCTAAGTGCAAAATTAACTAAAAATGTAATAAACGAAACGTAAATAAAATGCAACTACGTCTAAATTATATCCTAAAAATGCCTAAAATTACTTTTACTCTAGAAATGCAAGCTGAAAACTATTTATGAATTAAAACTATTTTTTTAGGATTTTTCTGGATTTTATTCAAATTAAAACTAATTATTAACTTTTAAATCTAAGTTAAAATTCTAAAATTATGAAAATTAAAGGAAAATTATGAAACTATTTTTATAAAATCTAAAATATCCTAAGAGAATTTTCAAAACTTATTCTTTATTTTTCTAATTAATTTTCTATTTTCTAAGAATTTAAAACTATTTAAAATAATTAAATGGCTAAAATTACAAAATAAGCTAGGAAAATCTAGAAAAATTATTTTTTTGTTTTTGTATTTATCTTAATCTATGAAAATTGAAAATTATTTTTGGAACTTTTTACGAATTAATTGCAATAAAAGCTATTTAAAATACCTAAAAGCTATTTTAAATTGTGAAAATACCAAACATGATGAAAATTAATGAAAAATTTAGTTAAATTCTAAAATATTATTCTAATTCTAGGAAAATTATAAAAACTATGGCCTATGTGTAAGGAATGAGAGGTGAATGTAAGCTGCTATGAATAAGTTTATTATGAATAAGCTAATAAGCACAAAAAGCTACCAAACCGCTACAGAAGATGATTTATACTAAAACTATCTACCAACAACTAATTACTACTACTCTAATCTCTATTAAGCAATCTACTAAGTTTAGAGCTAATTAACTACTTATCCAATCGGCTAAGCCCCCATGTTTGAGCTAATCCACGCTTATTCAATAAGCCAAACTAAGAACCGGATGTAGGATCCTATATACCACTAACTAGAGAACAATTGTACCAAGTTTCGAGTTCTACTCATCTAAAATGAACCTTGTGCAATAAGTGCAAATTGGCTTGATTCACTTTCGATTCTTTGAGTGTGAATAGATAGAATCATTATTTTGAACAGTGATTTAGTCTTAAAATGATTTCTAAAATTTGAAAAAGATCAGATATCAAAACTTGACCAATTGAAGTTATAAATCCCAAAGTTTCAACAGTTTAAGACAAGTAATGAATCCTTGAAAGATCTCCACAGTTTTGTAAAAAACAGATTTTACACTTTTGACTTTTAAGACAAATTGTGAAAGTTTGACTAAAATGAGATTCTAAGCTTATGAAATGGAATTTAAATGATGTTTAATGACTGAATTATCCAGACTTAAGCTAGATTTGCTACTTCTAACCCTATATGCAAACTTTGATTATCTAATTCTTACTGATATGCAAATGAGACAAGTCTCAAATTGATTTTGACTTTTGTGGATTCTAAATGACTTATGTGACTCAGAAAATCCTAAGAGTGACTAATGCAGTAACCATGAACCATTAATCCTCCCTCTAACTTAGATCAATCATCTGATCCAAACACCCTTTAAAATCTGATAATGCACATGTATTCTAACAATTACTAGATACAATTCAATAACAACTACTAATTATGATCTAACAATGATAAAGGAGCTACTGAATGTAATCACAACACTATTAGCTAACAGATAACAAGGAAAGCTAATTATGCAACAAGCAAATAAGTAAGACAGATATGCACTTACATAAGTCCTGTCACAATGACATGCTCAACTGAGATCATTTAACCACTAACCTAACTCTGATCTCAACCCAAAACAACTGATATCAACCCAAATCCATGATCAAACCAAAGAAATCGGATCATATCTACGCTTGATTGACTTTTGTTGACTAGAGATTTGAGAATAAGTCTGAGTGTGTAATCTAACAAACACTCAATAAGCTATTGAGAAGCTTATGAGATCTGGTGAAAACAGATTTGTTAACTGAAATCAATGAAAACTAAGATTTAACATATTTTTTTATTTTTAAGAGATTTTTTTAATATTTTTGTTATTTTTGATAAACTGAATTTGTAAGCTAAAGTACGTTTTGAATAAGCCTCAACAGTATTGAGAAAGCTAAATAAGCTAATAAACAAAACTGAAAACAGAATTTATAGTGCAAATCAGAAAGTAGCTAGAAATTATTTTTTTACTTTAATAACAAAATACAAATTAGACTTTGAAATACTGAATGAAAATACAATTAAACTGAATTACTCTACTCTCTCTCACTACACTCTACTTTCTATCACTAAAAAACTACACTCTGATCTGTGAGAAATCCGGGGCTTTTTATAATTGAGCTTGAGGCCTTGGAAACTTCTGGAATGTGCAATTCTGTGCTTCTTTGAGTGGATATCAACCCTTTGATCAAATCCCACGTATCCCAAATGATATCAACCCTTGGATTAGATCATCCACGTTGTTTCGACCAATCGAGACAAGGATTAGAATGTAGCACACGGATTGATGACCGGACACCCCATGTGTCGGGTGTCGATTAAAGTACATTACTACCCTTAATTTCGTTAATTTGACCACTTTGGTGAAGGGTAATTAGGGTTCATGTAATTCGAGGTTGGGGGTAAAAAGCGCAGTTGGTTTTTAATATTTGTTTGAGTTGTTTGACCGGTAATTAATAAGGGTTGACTTGGGTTTGGATTTCGGGTTTGGATTTAACCGGTTGGGATATTAAAGGACTGGGTAATATTTTACTTGGGCTTGGACCGGGTATTGTATTTTGGGTCGTGGGTTAGGATTTGGATTTAGGACTAGTAATGAACCCAAAGTATATTTTAAGGACCCAAAGTGTAAAATCTGAATTTCCAAGGACCAATCTTGTGCATTCTGAAAATCTCTTTCAAGGGCCATTATTGGCAATGTCAAATAATCCAAGGGTTGAATTTGCAACTTCTGCAACTTGAGGGATCACTTTTGCCAAATGCTCAAAGATGAGGGACTGAACTTGACAATTCTTCAAACTTGATTATAACTTCTAAAAATCATCCTCAGAGAATAAGATCTTCATAAATGCACAATCTCGACCTTCCTACCATTTCAAACTCTCTTGATCTCTCGTGCTCGGTTCGTCGATTTGGCTTCTTTTTGTGTGTTTAACATATCCGCACTGCACAAGCACAAACTCAAGAAAACCATAAATATTAGCAATAAACGGCTCTTTCTTGGTTATTTTGGGTTTTATTTGATAAAGAAATGATATGTGTTTTGCACATATCAAAATACCAGACGAGACCATTGTCGTGTCTCACGCAATGCAATCAACTCACGCTTCTAAAACCAAGGATTTCAATCTCTTCTGCTAAACCTATGAAGAAGTAGCAAAGATTCCTCAAAAGAGATTAAGAAAGCCTTAATTCTAAAAACGCCCTGTTTACCTTTTAATTCACATGTATAGATATTATGATTAAGCACATTCCAATTATGAGTGACGGTATGTTGAAATTTCATGTCGATCAATAACTCCAACATTTTTCAACCGACACGTTAGGATCACGGAGTAAGAAACACAACACAGCGTGAAGTGACCATACGGATAGAATACATCATCCCTGATTTTTCACATGTCCCCAAACTAAGCGTAAAATCGAAATCATTGTTAAGTATGATTCTAGATGCTAACACTACCCATGGAAGTTACTTGTGTAATTACCGTTTGTTCCCATTTTCCTATTTTCCTCTAGATTTTTTTATTTTTGTTGAGAATTGAATTTCATCAAATTTCTCGTTTCGATAACTTTTATTCCGATAAAGATATAAAGCTAAGTCGATAATTAGTTATCCATCTTCTCTCAAGAACCATTGTCCCAAAAATGAGGTCCACATCAAGGAATTTTTATTCACTTACATTTTGGTCTTTTTCATTTTTTTTTCATTTTCATCACTTTTCATCAATTTTTTTTTTTTTTTTTTTTTTTTTTTTTTTTGAAACTTATACTTTTTACTTATACGAGCTATGAACTACGGAGCTTCAGGGGTAATTCCAAGACTATAGGCTTCATGAAATGAGGGTCCCGGTTGGCTAGACTAAGAACCTCACCAATCACGGCTAAAGATCCAAGGATCCGATCTCGACACACTCATAACTTTATTTATTACTTTCACTTATTACTTGCTTATTTATTTATTACGGATCCTTGATGTGTACCCAATTTTTAAAACAAAATTCTTTTAAGAAGATAAAGAACTAACTATCGCCAAAAACTCAACATCTCTAATTATTTATTAGGCAGATATGGGGTGAAACAATTTTGTGGGAACAAAAGCCATAAGTACCTTGATGGGCTCTAAAGAGAACCTACTACTCCACGCTTAGCATCTAAACTCATAAGTAACTCTATCATTTCTCGATCTCATAAATTTAAAATCCCAAATAATGAGATCCATGGATGCTTAGCGATAATTTTTAGATTACCTATGGTTAAGGGAACAAGCTAGGGCTCAACACGGGTTAAGTCGAATTCCATTCCTACTCTCACCAGTGGAAAGTCAACAAGGTGTCAAAACATATATTAACTTAGCAATTGCTTCAGTAAAATAATCTCAAGTCTCGCATTTTAAAGTCACTTATTAGAAACTAGCAAATTCTTGTTTAAGCTTCGCATATTTAAAATCACTTAGGGAAGCTTGCAAATTCTTGGTCTTGTGAGCTAGAATCGCATTTTATAGCCTCTTGTCTAAGCAATTAGCAAAGGCTATTTTAAGAAAAACGCATATTCAAAGAAACTTCTAATAGACTAGCAAGAACTTTTCGATCATAAAACTAACAAAAGCTTACAAAATTTTAAATTTTCTCATTTTTGCACAATTTTTCATTTTCTAAGGAAAAACGGGGTTGCGAGAGTACACGACGAAAATAAGCAAGTGCGGTCAAATCAAATCGAAGATTACCCTACCCCAGACTAGAACGAAACATTGTCCTCAATGTTTAAAGCAAGGTATCAACGAAAATCTAAAAGCCGTTTATTAAGTATGCTAGAAGATAAGCGTTAGTCGATAAGATTAAGGATATCGGTTCCCAACAAGACAGCGATCATGAAACTCGAGTGGAGAAAAGACAAACTTGAGCACGAGTCTTCATATCGGAAAATCTACACACAACATCACAAACATCCAAACACGAGAAATCGAAGAGGCTAACCCTTCACGTCACTTATTAGAAAATAGAAAGAAGATAGAGATAAGCATGGGGTGCCTCCCGAAGCGCTCTTGTTTTTGGTCACCGAGTCGCTAGCTTGACTCGGTCCCGAGTCAGTTGTCCTTAGGAAAGTTTGGAGATCCGGGACAACCATAGATGGGATGTCCTCCAAAATAATGTTTCACACGATGACCATTCACCTTGAAATTTGGGCCATCGGGTGAGAAAACTCCACCGTTCCATACGGGAAAACACGAGCAACGGTGAATGGTCCGGACCAATGGGTTTTGAGTTTGCAGAATATCTTCAATCGAGAGTTAAAGAGGAGAACTTGATCACCAACGTTGAAAACGCGGTTTTGATTTTAGCATCATGAATCCTCTTAGTCTTCTCTTTGAAAATCAAAGAATTCTCGTAAGCCCGATCCTAAGCTCATTTAATTCATTCAATTGAACTTTTCGGTGATCACCGCGGTTTTAAGATCAAAGTTTGCATGTTTCAAGGCCCGAATGCCTTATGCTCGAGCTCGATGGGCAAGTGACAAGCTTTTCCATACACCAACTTAAATGGGGTGCACCCGATGGGTGTCTTGTAATGATGCGGAAAGCCCACAATGCATCATCTAACTTATCGACCCATAAAGCTCGATTTTCTCCTACGGTCCTTTCTAAAATCCTTTTCAAACCACGATTCGAGACCTCAACTTGTCCGCTCGTTTTGCGGGTGATACAGCGTAGAAAGGCGATGGGTAACTCCATATTTAGCCATAACTTTAGCGAATTGTTCATTCTGAAATGGGTACCGCGATCGCGATGATAGCACGTGGTGCTCAAATCGGAAAACAAATTCTTCAAGAACTTAACAACCACTCGGGCGTCATTGGTGGGGCGCCTTCGCTTCAACCCATTTAGACAAGTAGTCGACGACACGAGGATATACTTATTACCCTAGATGATGGAAATGGTCCCGTAAAATCGATGCCCGCGTCAAAATCTCACAAACTTGAATAGCATTTTGTGGCATTTCATCCTTTGTGAAATTTTCCCTTGACATTGGCAAGAATCACAAGATTTGACTAAATCATGAGCATCTCGATATATGGTAGGCCAATAAAATCCGGAATCAAAACCTTCTTAGCGGTGTAGCTTGCACCATGATGGCCACCATGGGTCCGTTATGGCAAGCATGAAGAATATCAAGAGCCTCTTGGCCATGAACACACCGCGGATTACTTGATCCGCACAAATCTTAAACAAGTAAGGTCGTCCCAAAATAATGCTTAACATCTTTGAAAAACTTTTCTTTTGTTGGGACGACATCCCTTTAACGATGAAATTGCCCGCATGGTAATTTGCAAAGTCGACAAACCATGGGGTGTTTGGGTCTTTCTTAGCAATCATCCCAAGTGTCTCAAGAGGAAATGTTTCCGTAATCTCCTTTTCTCGAGCACACTTTGATGGGGATTCTCAAGTCTAGAAAGGTGATCGTGACAAGGTTCTCCGCTCCTTTTTGTCAAGAATAGTAACATCAAACTTTTGAAGGAGGAGAACCCACGAAGTAATCGTGGCTTAGCATCTTGCTTTGCCAAAAGATACTTTAAGGCGAGAATGGTCGGTATACACTATGGTCTTTGACAAGACAAGGTAGGGTCGAAATTTCTCAAAAGCATAAACAACGGCCAATAATTCTTTTCGATGAGTCGTGTAATTGTGTTGGGCCTCGAGACAATGTCTTACTCGCATAGTGTATGGGTTGAAAATGTTTCGATTCACGTCGCCCAAGCGCCCCAATTGCGTAATCACTTGCATCACACATAAGCTCAAAGGGCAAATCGATCGGGGCAACTAAGATCGAGCCTCGGTTAATTTCTTTTGAGAAAATTAAGCGCTTCAATGCATTCATCGGTGAAGATAAGCGGAGCATCCTTTTCAAGGAGATGGGTCGGGAGGCGGGCTATCTTAGAAATCTTGGATGAAAGCGATAGAAACCGGCATGACCCAAAAACTCAAATACCTTTGACGGTAGTGGGATGAGGAGTTTAGCTATAACGTCGACTTTAGCTCGGCCGACCTCAATCCCGATTTCGATATCTTATGGCCGAGGACAATGCCCTCTCGAACCATGAAATGGCACTTCTCCCAATTCAAGACCAAATTGGTGTCTTCACACCGTTTGAGCATGTGGTCTAGATTAGAGAGGCAAGAAGTGAAAGAATCTCCATAAACCGAGAAATCATCCATAAAAACTTCCATAGACTTTTCGATCATGTCATGAAAAATAGCCATCATGCACCTTTGGAATGTTCCAGGAGCATTGCATAAGCCAAATGGCATTCGATCGGAATTTGAAAGTAACCGGAAAAACCATCGAGAAAGCAATAGAACTCATTCCCTGCTAAACGTTCGAGCATCTGATCCATAAAAGGTAGCGGGAAATGGTCCTTTCGTGTAGCATCATTCAACTTTCGATAATCAATACACACCCTACATCCGGTAACGAGGCGTGTGGAAATCAATTCGTTATCTTCATTGGTAACGACGGTCATCCCTCCCTTCTTTGGGACACAATGGACAGGGCTAACCATGAGCTATCGGAGATTGGATAAATGATTCCGGCGTCGAGGAGTTTCAGAACTTCCTTTTTTATAACCTCATGAATTTTTGGATTAACCCTACGTTGTTGTTGAATAACGGGTTTACAATCGTCCTCCATTAAGATCTTGTGGGTACAAAAACGAGGGTTTATTCCCTTAATGTCGGAAATTTGCCAAGCGATGGCACTCTTATGTTTTCGAAGAATATCCAAAAGTGCGGTTTTCTCCTCATCTTTTAAGTTTTTAACAATGATGACGGCAAATTTGTTCGATTCTTCAAGAAAAGCGTATTCAAGATGAGGAGGTAAATCCTTGAGCTCGGGCTCTGAAGGTTTTTCGTTAGACGTTTGTACTTCTTTGATTTCTTCAATCGTGATTGCTTTCGGAGGGAGTGACGGTAATGGATCTTCATTTAACAATTGCTCAAGATAAAGGATATCTCCCTCCGAATCATAAACACCATTCCCGGTGGAATCGATTCATCAATAGCAAGAAACTCATCGATCTCTTCCAAAAGGAAATCACCTCCCTCAAACGGAGTGAGAGAGGGGGAAGAGTCGGCAATGATTTTTAGCAAAACCGAGAACTTCTTGAGCGTACTCCTCACAAGAAACATCAATAACGTCGATTCGATTGATGGAAGCATCGTCGAAATTTGAGGAGTACCTCGTCGTTTGATTAATGTTGAATGTGACTTCTTGATTAACTCATAACGTAATCTCTCCTTGAACACATCAATTAAGGCACGACCGGTCCTTAGAAACATCTCCCAAGAATAATGGGTACTCGAGGGTCGGCATCGAAATCTACCACTACAAAATCAGCGGGAATATAGAACTCCCCCACTTTGACAAAGACATCCTCGGCTATACCCTTTGGACGGGTAGTAGAACGATCGGCTAGCTCGAGGGTCATACACGTTGGAGTAAGTGGGGGCAATGAAAGCTTTTCGTAGATTGAGTTTGGCATCAAATTAATACTCGCGCCAAGATCGGCCAAGGCGGAGCATTGAACAATTCCTTGAAAATCACACGGAATGAGGAATTTGCCGGGGTCACCTAACTTTTCGGGAAGTTTCTTGAGGATAACCGCCGAACAATTCTCATTCGAGAGATGTCGTAAGCAAGCTCATATAGTTTCTCCTTATTCGTAAGCAATCCCTTAATCGTAGAAGCAAGTTTGGGCATCAAGAAGGGCATCCGCAAAACCGATCTCCACATTCAAGTCTTTGAAGATTTGGAAAACGTTTCCATTTGATGATTCGACTTCTCACGAAGAGTTTGATCTTTAAGGCGAGACGGATATGGGATGAGCGGTTTGATTAGCTTTCTTCATATTAACGGAGCATCTTGAACTCGAATTTTGAACAACCGTGGGTTGGACATTCACAAGATACTCCCTTATTAGTAGGAAGCACCGGGTCCTTTGTCACCCCGGTCTCACGGTCTACCACACGAGACGAAGAAGAAGAATTAGTGGTAGGAGCCGTAGGTCCATCGTAAGCAACACCACTTCGGGTAGTGATTGCTTTCATGTCACCTCTCGGGTTAGGAATTGTATTACTTGGAAGAGAACTGGAACCCGAGGGTTGAGAATAAGAAGTAGACGGTTGATTGGCTTGAAAGAAACTAGCCATCATATTCCTTATTTCAGTCATCTGCTTGTTACTCGTAGCTTCAATTTCCTTTTTGAAATCCGTCCTCATGCCGTTAATTTGATTCTGCAAACTTTTAATGGTGTTGTCGGAGTTCTTCATGTAAGTTAAAAAATCGTTATTTGGAGCAACTTGATGAGAAGTTTGTTGATATTGTTGTTGAGGAGGTGGTGGTTGTTGGTAAACTTGAGGTGGAGGAGCTTGGTAGTGTTGATTTCCATGATTAACTCCTCTGTTTTGATTGTTGTTACCATTGAAACGGTTTTGATTATGGTTTTGTTGTTGAGGTTGGTTGAAACCGGGAGGTCCGAGATAATTGTTTGAACGGTAGCTAAGAAGATTTCGATCTCCTTGCGGTTGATTGTAGTTCCCTGTAGCAGCATAAACATTCTCATGTGCGTAGCCACCGATGGCTGGGCACTCGGAATAAGAATGTGGACCTCCACAAGTCTCACAAGTCGGGTGTACCGCTTTCACTTGTTGATGTTGATTCTGATTATTCAATTGATGTATCCTCAAGATATCGTCCATCTTTTTGTTCAGAGTAGCTATTTCGAGAGAAGAAGACGTATTTGATCGAGACGATTCACCCCCTTGCGGTAGAATCCCAATAATTATGATGGCGGTCATGTTCTCAATAAGATCGTAGCATTCTAGGGACGTCTTTTCATGAAAGTTCCACCGGCGAGCAGCATTGATTGTATCACGATGTCTCAACGTCAAACCATTATAGAGCGTATCAATTTGGTGACAAGCAACATGTTATGATTCGGACATCGATCAATTGCAAGCTTATATCGTTCCCAAGCTTCAAACAAAGATTCGTCGGGATACTGTCTAAAATTGCGATATCGTTCCTCAACTTCGTCACCATCGGCGGTGGAAAGTACTTTTCGAAACTTGAAACCATTTCCTCGAAGGTATGAATCGAATTCTTGAGTCGATCAAACCAAGAAGTGGCATGATGAGTCAAAGAGTATGGGAAAAGATAGAGGCGAAGGCGTCATCGGAGACCCCATTTTGTTTCATACTACGGTGACGGTTAAGAATTTATCAAGATGCTTGTTTGCATCGTCATCGGGTAAACCATGAAATTGACAACTCTTTTTACTTGTTCTATCATATGATGTTTCAAGCTAAAATCGGTAGCTTGAATATTAGTCGGTGCAATGGGTCCTCCCTCCCGTACATTGTAGGTTGACATAGCTCCTCCATCGTTCGGAGATCGGGAGCTACATTTTGATTAACGGGAGGAGGATTAGGACCGGGGTTTGGTGGTACATTGGTAGCGGCCATGTTACGTAACTTCGGTGCGTTCGATTACGATTCAAGTCGTCTTGATCGAGGCGAGTGCGCATGCACTTAAAACCAAGGCAATTAAAGAGACCGGTATTCGAAAACACGGTGAACTTAACCAATAATCCCAAGTGAATAAATCACCTCTATAAGACAAACGCACAAGCGGCGGAGAAGCTTTGTAGGTCGTGCGAAGCTTATTAAAACCCGCTTCTTTTCACCAAGCAATTTAATGTCGGCCGTCCTTATACCCACCACACGGTTTGTTTATCCGATAGAAATAAATCAATTCACAAGCGACACAAAGGCAAGTTTTTGATCTTTAGTTGGGAACTTATTAATGATAACACCTCCGTTGAGAATGTTATATAATTGGTGTCTTCTATTTATTAGCAAAACACAAGAGAAAATTTTTGTATTTTTAATATGATATATATATACAAAAGAAAAGGAAAATATTTTTACTTTTTGATTTTTAGAAAATAGTAACTTCACGAATGAAGGATCTCGAGTCACTAATCGTCAAACCTCTAACGATATTGTCGTGACACAACCTCCCCGTGGCGCCAAAATTTGATATGTCCGTAATGTAGGCTTAGGGGTATGTGTATGGATAAAACTTCAATATCGATATCAAAATAATCACGAAGATAGATTCAAAATTCCTTTAGGAAAAGAATATTAAATCAAATCCCGTGTGTGATCGTTGATACGGATTAGTCAACCCGAATCGTTTCCCAACGAGGCGTGAATTGCCAACGTCGTTTTTGGTTTGGAATTTAATGCTCGATGTTTTGATTAATGATTTTGATTTTATTAAACTACGGGAAAAGGGAAAGTAATTAAGGGAAATTAAATCTACGGGAAATCCTAAGTGCAAAATTAACTAAAATGTAATAAACGAAACGTAAATAAAATGCAACTACGTCTAAATTATATCCTAAAAATGCCTAAAATTACTTTTACTCTAGAAATGCAAGTTGAAAACTATTTATGAATTAAAACTATTTTTTTAGGATTTTTCTGGATTTTATTCAAATTAAAAACTAATTATTAACTTTTAAATCTAAGTTAAAATTCTAAAAATTATGAAAATTAAAGGGAAAATTATGAAACTATTTTTATAAAATCTAAAATATCCTAAGAGAATTTTCAAAACTTATTCTTTATTTTTCTAATTAATTTTCTATTTTCTAAGAATTTAAAACTATTTAAAAATAATTAAATGGCTAAAAATTACAAAATAAGCTAGGAAAAATCTAGAAAAATTATTTTTTTGTTTTTTGTATTTATCTTAATCTATGAAAATTGAAAAATTATTTTTGGAACTTTTTCAATTAATTGCAATAAAAGCTATTTAAAATACCTAAAAGCTGTTTTAAATTGTGAAAAATACCAAACAGTGATGAAAATTAATGAAAAATTCAGTAAAATTCTAAAATATTATTCTAATTCTAGGAAAATTATAAAAACTATGGCCTATGTGTAAGGAATGAGAGCTGTAATGTAAACTGCTACCAAATAAGCTATTATGAATAAGCTAATAAGCACAAAAAGCTACCAAACTGCTACAGAAGATGATTTATACTAAAACTATCTACCAGCAACTAATTACTACTACTCCTAATCTCTATTAAGCAATCTACTAAGTTTAGAGCTAATTAACTACTTATCCAAATCAGCCTAAGCCCCTATGTTTGAGCTAATCCACATGCTTATTCAATAAGCCAAACTAAGAACCAGATGTAGGATCCTATATACCACTAACTAGAGAACAATTTTACCAAGTTTCAGGTTCTACTCAGCTAAAATGAACCTTGTGCAAGGTCGCAGAATTGGCTTTGATTCACACTCGATTCTGGCGAGTGTGAGCAGCAATCATTATTTTGAACGGTGATTTAGTGCTTAAAATGATTTCTAAAAATTTGACAAAGATCAGATATCAAAACTTGACCAATTGAAGTTATAAATCCCAAAGTTTCAACAGTTTAAGACAAGTAATGAATCCTTGAAAGATCTCCACAGTTTTGTAAAAAACAGATTTTACACTTTTGACTTTTAAGACAAATTGTGAAAGTTTGACTAAAATGAGATTCTAAGCTTATGAAATGGAATTTAAATGATGTTTAATGACTGAATTATCCTGACTTAAACTAGATTTGCTACTTCTAAACCTATATGCAAACTTTGATTATCTAATTCTTACTGATATGCAAATGAGACAAGTCTCAAATTGATTTTGACTTTTGTGGATTCTAAATGACTTTTGTGACTCAGAAAATCCTAAGAGTGACTAATGCAGTAACCATGAACCATAAATCCTCCCTCTAACTTAGATCAATCATCTGATCCAAACACCCTTTAAAATCTGATAATGCACATGTATTCTAACAATTACTAGATACAATTCAATAACAACTACTACTTATGATCTAACAATGATAAAGGAGCTCTGAATGTAATCACAACACTATTAGCTAACAGATAACAAGGAAAGCTAATTATGCAACAAGCAAATAAGTAAAGATGATATGCACTTACATAAGTCTGTCACAATGACATGCTCAACTGAGATCATTTAACCACTAACCTAACTCTGATCTCAACCCAAAACAACTGATATCAACCCAAATCCATGATCAAACCAGCAAATCAGATCATATCTGCTTTAGTTGACTTTTGTTGACTAGAGAGATTTGAGAATAAGTCCTGAGTGTGTAATCTAACAAACACTCAATAAGCTATTGAGAAGCTTATGAGATCTGGTGAAAACAGATTTGTTAACTGAAATCAATGAAAACTAAGATTTAACATATTTTTTTATTTTTAAGAGATTTTTTTAATATTTTTGTTATTTTTGATAAACTGAATTTGTAAGCTAAAGTACGTTTTGAATAAGCCTCAACAGTATTGAGAAAGCTAAATAAGCTAATAAACAAAAATGAAAACAGAATTTATAGTGCAAATCAGAAAGTAGCTAGAAATTATTTTTGTTACTTTAATAACAAAATACAAATTAAACTTTGAAATACTGAATGAAAATACAATTAAACTGAATTATTCTACTCTCTCTCACTACACTCTACTTTCTATCACTAAAAAACTACACTCTGATCTGTGAGAAATCCGGGGCCTTTTATAATTGAGCTTGAGGCCTTGGAAACTTCTGGAATGTGCAATTCTGTGCTTCTTTGAGTGGGAAACTTCTGGAATGTGCAATTCTGTGCTTCTTTGAGTGGATATCAACCCTTTGATCAAATCCCACGTATCCCAAATGATATCAACCCTTGGATTAGATCATCCACGCTGTTTTGACCAATCAGAGACAAGGGATTAGAATGTAGCACACGGATTAATGACCTGGACACCCCCATGTGTCAGGTGTGTTAGACGAAAGTACATTACTACCCTTAATTGCTGTTAATTTGACCACTTTGACCGAAGGGTAATTAGGGTTCATGTAATTCCAGGTTTGGGGGTAAAAAAGGGCGCGGTTGGTTTTTTTAATATTTGTTTGAGTTGTTTGACCGGTAATTAATAAGGGTTGACTTGGGTTTGGATTTCGGGTTTGGATTTAACCGGTTGGGATATTAAAGGACCGGGTAATATTTTACTTGGGCTTGGACCGGGTATTGTATTTTGGGCCGTGGGTTAGGATTTGGATTTAGGACTAGTAATGAACCCAAAGTATATTTTAAGGACCCAAAGTGTAAAATCTGAATTTCCAAGGACCAATCTTGTGCATTCTGAAAATCTCTTTCAAGGGCCATTATTGGCAATGTCAAATAATCCAAGGGCTGAATTTGCAACTTCTGCAACTTGAGGGATCACTTTTGCCAAATGCTCAAAGATGAGGGACTGAACTTGACAATTCTTCAAACTTGATTATAACTTCTAAAAATCATCCTCAGAGAATAAGATCTTCATAAATGCACAATCTCGACCTTGGCTCACTCAAACTCTCTTGATCTCTCGTGCTCGGTTCGTCGATTTGGCTTCTTTTTGTGTGTTTAACATATCCGCACTGCACAAGCACAAACTCAAGAAAACCACAAATATTAGCAATAAACGGCTCTTTCTTGGTTATTTTGGGTTTTATTTGATAAAAAAATGATATGTGTTTTTGCACATATCAAGAGGATACTATTTCACGGCTTGAATTGTCTATTTAACAAAGTTGGCTATGGGGTTGTTTGTACGGTATTTCTTATTTGAATTGGAAGTGAGGTTTTTCGGAAGCGTCTACTTATTTCATCTTCTTTCTTTCTACCCTTCTGCGAAGATCACATGTTTGGGCATTTACAGAGTGTGATAAAGACTTGGCTATTAGGTACGGTTGTGATTCTTTCTCACTTAACCCACAACGTAACTATCATTTCGGTGTCTCATGTAGTTGAGGATACGTCAAGAGGTTTTGTACATTGGGTACACCGTTTCTTCTTCACAAGGATTAGCACAAGTTTAAGTAACAAATATGGGAATTTTACTTCATGATAAAGTTTGGCATATCGGGTTTACTTAACCAAGTGATCACAGCAACAGCCGACAGAATATGTGGATGATGTGTTTACCAAAGTGTTTATTGGATGGTTGATAACATTGTTGATATTGAAGTAAGAATCATTGATGAACCGCTGCATGTTCCCCTAAAACAGATATTCACCGAAACCAAAGTTGTCATAACACATTCTGTCGACATTGTTTACTGATTGTCTTGATTTTGTAAAATCCATGAAGAATCTATTTCTCGATTTAAATCATAGACTTGTAAAATCCGTGACAATGGAAATATCCCAGTAATTGTAAAGTGCATTTCTGGATCTATCTTACGGTTTATTCTTGGTTTTGTAAAATATCGCGAAAGAAACTATTTCTCGGTTTAAACCATAGAGTTGTAAAATCCCGTGATGATGGAACCATCCTGGAGAAAGGAAAGTGTATTTCGGGATCTTATTTGATGTTGGTGCTACGGTTTCTGTTTCGAAGAAGAGATAAAATAGTGTACTTCATAAATTGGATGTGTGTTTGGATATTCGTCATGGCAGTTTGGTTATAACAAGGTTTTACGGGGTTATGTGCTTTTAACCATGGTCGGGATGAAAACCATTATCACAGTTCACTTAAAACGTTAAAGGAGGCTAGATTTGAGCTTTTAACCAGAAGATGTGACAACGGCGTTAATTCAATATTATTTATTTGAGGTTGAAGTGAAATATCACGGGCGAGTGTACTTAGTATCTGAAGGTATCGGGGATGGTTGGATGAAGATTCTTTAAGATCCTTGTTCGAGCTTATTATCAAAAACGAAGAATTGGAAATCTAGTTATTGTTGGGTGTCTTATACCTTTTCTTTTACCATTTGGGAATTGGGCTCTTACCACCACAAAATAACTATCACTTTAAGGAGTTACGTTGTAGTGCTCGATGTCACATTCAATTGTGGATTTTCAAGAGGTGATGTCGTCTATTACTTGATGGTTGGTTGCATGAAGAGTATAGAGTACTTAGAGATTCAATGGAGGATGAAGTCTCGGCACCGCTCTTTGTTACATATGTGCAAGTTTAAGTCACGAGTTCGGGTTAGTTTACTTCAGGGTCAAATTCATTATATTGAGTTTTCTCCATCAGCTGTCACTACAAAGAGCTTACTGAATGATAATGGGGTTGATTAAATGTTTTGCCAAGAGAGCTGAAAAGAGAGAGATTATGACGTATGAACACAACATTTCATGCCTCGTACTTTAAAGAAGAGAAAAGTGTACGTTTCAGTGCGCTTTATCTTCTGAAGAAGAGAAATCTTCTTATGACGTTTGAACACAACAGTTCAAGCCTCGTTCTTAAAGAAAATAAAAGTGTACGCTTCAGTGCGCTTTATCTTCGGAAGAAGAGAACTCTTCTTATTATGACCATTCTCATCAACATGCTTCATGCTTTTTCCATGCGCTTCAGTCATCAAGTGAACCGGACTACTGATAATTACTCTTATTCCACTTGCTCAATATAATGAAGATGGCGACATCATGTGCTAATTTTGCAGGGGAGAAGTGTTTATAGAATACATTTGGATGATAATCACTTGTTTAATCAAGAATGTCATCTCGTATGCAATTCTTGAGGGAGAAAAGTGTGAATTTTACGCATGGTTGATTGATATTTGAGAATATATGGTCAAACGGCTCTAACTCATATAAGAACCGAGCTTCTTCTTATCGGATCATCTTCACATGTAGTTTCTTCTAAGAGCCGTTGGTTGACATCTTCACACGGGCTGATGTGATTAAATGACAAAGTGCTTCTAGTTGCTGGGCTGATTTCTTTGATGAACATCTTTCTATTCTTGTTTGATTGGGAGGGATCTTAGTTAAGGAGATTTGCTATTTGTAACTTAACGGGAATGCATTTGGTGAGTTGAAGATGTTGACTTTCTATTCCCCAATTGGACAATCTTGAAGAAGGTCGAGTCTACAGTCGGTTCTACATTTTCTGCTACATGTTAGAAGACTAAAAGACGAATTGCATTTAACGATCTAAAGACTTCTTCTTATTTCGGGCATTTATCAAACAAATTATCGATTTAGGGGAGAGCACTAATTGGGGGAGAGTGAAATGTCGAATTTAATCCCCAATTAGACTTGCTCACATTCTACTTCAGCACGTTGATTCTCACAAAGCCTTCAAGTGGTCTTCTCAACAGAGTTCTAGTATACGGGCGTATTATGTGTTGTTGATTCTGAAGTATCAAAACCAGCAAGGGGGAAGGAGACACGCATCTAAACACAAAGCGAGTAAACTTGATAAACTTAATTCTTCTAAGTGATTGAAGACATCCCGGGAAGACAAATGTCATGACCGCAGAGAAACTCAAGGTTTTACTCATCAAGGCTTTTAGTGTTATAAAAGAGGTACACAAGTGTGTGATGATTTCGATGTTATCGCAATCATCAGGGGAAAGAGAATTGTGTACATTGGGGCGCTCAATTGTTTCACTTGAGTGCTTAATCGGTGATTCAGAGATATAATCACTTATTCCGGAGTTGACGTCCGCAGAGATAATCAGTGATTCGGCCAGCTTCTTCAATCACTACTACAAAAAATCTCACAGAAACCGGTCAAAATGGCCCATAAAAAGTGGTTTTGGAACCACTCTCTGAAGGGGGGTATCTCCATGATCAAAACATATAGAAACCGGTTTGGCAACCTATCTCTATTAGAAGCATCAACACTGGTTTTCACCTTAAAATTAGTCTCCCTTATAGAGTAAACAAACATTTTTATTGGACATTGATACCGGTTCTTACACAACATGTCTTTATAAAAGTATCCAACCTATCTTTATATAGAATAAAAAGATATGTTTTTAACTAAAAACCTGTGTTTTTAGTAACTATTTTATTAAAAAATAATTTCTAAAATTTTCCAATAAATTAGAAAAATTTAAAAATGATTTTTTTATTATAAAGAAACAAATATAAATGCAGCAAATATATATAAAGTGATTAAAATATACCACAAATGTCGAAATGAACAAATTAAATTAAGATAATACGTCAATTTAACTAAACATAAGACAAAATCCAAATTAAAACACTAGAATTTAACAAACTATAAATAAAAATACTAGAATTGAACATAATTGGAGACTAGAATTGAACATAATTGAACATCATTATCTGGGATTAATCGTGCCACAATTCAAGATACACAACAATAGTTAATGGGCAACAGTAAAAAGAACATCTCCAAATTATCGAGAACGGCGGCTAACTCATGGAGCATACTTTACGCTCAAAAGGATATTTGTTCAAGTCATCGGCCTTTAGTTTCTTGAAAGTTGGTGAGCAACACAAGGCCTCACTAGAGTCTTGGAAGGACTGGACTTGCCCTGCAAAGTTAACAGATAATTTCTCATGTTAGGAACAAATTAAGCGTGATATTGCCACTTTCATTTCGTAGTTCTTCTATAATTTCATTCCTATCAACAACAATGTTACTTTTTATAATTCTACAAGAATAGCAGTTGGTTTGCAACTCAATAATAAAGAGGGTGTTAAATAGTCAATACTCCTCATAGAAATACTCGATTATCATCATTACAAATAATAGAATATATTTTTTTAATCATCAAAATATTTAGTTCATGGTTCATAAGGTAAAAAAACACATGATAACAAGATGTGTAAAATGCACCTCAGAAAGTAAAGAAACAACAATAGTAGAAATGCAAGGACTTTCATCACAAAGTTGAAAAATAACACGAACAATAGTTTAAACTTGAATATCCTTCGGCTGTAGGCAATATAACAACATGAAATTATAATATGAGAGTATTAATTAACAAATAATTTACAAACACTATCATAATTATTGAATAAAACTCATAACAACCTAGATAGGTAAGGACACAGCAGCTGCAATTCCTAAAACAATATCTCAGTACCTATATATAGTATGAACCAAATTAGATCAATCTACTACGTACCTGAGACGGTATCCTCAACGATTATAGTGTTGAGTACATATAAGTCCTCAACGATTCATGGGCCGCAGAAAGCTGCTCATTCAAGTCCGAGTACATATACAACGTATTGTAAGCTTAAAATCTTTTAACCTACTGCAAAGTGCAATGTTCCTGACGGATGGTAGCTCTGCAATGTATGGCTGCATCAAACAAAGGCTCGTCTCCTTTGACTACAACACAGTCCTGTAGCGACAAAAGGAGCAGTTTGGGTCAAAATGGGTTAGGTTGACCCGCTGACACTGTCGTTTTCATATATTATGTATTTCCAAAAGTATTTAATGTACTGAAATTGTGAAGTGAGTAAAGTATCTTTTATGTGTGTTAATTACCAACTATTATGTACATCTGTGAAATGGTGCTATATAGTATACACAATCAGGTCACTTAAACCTTTTATTTTATAAAAAGGTACGAATGTGCAGCAACTTATGACCCTTGGTAAGAATGAAGAAACATTACTACTCTATTACTTATAATCAAAGACAAAAGGATTACTATTACTTGTAAAACCAATGTAACCATAAAGAAATACATACTATTACCTATAAGCAATGACAAAAAGATGATTAACATACCTTGCGCCAATGTAGCAGTTAACACCAAATGACAAAGATTGTATACTTTTTTTGGTAAAGAATTAGTTAATACAAACCTCAATAATGGGTCACTTTTATTGAAGTAATGGCAATAATAACTGGTGGACGTAGGCGATGTCATCCTATTTGTTAAATGAGTAAGTCATGTCGTCTTTTAGTGTTGCATCGATTATGTTTCTCCTTACTGATAACAATACCTCATACATTATTTTTAAAATGTAATAATGTCAAAAGAACATGAAAATAATTTAATTACATGTAACTGAAAATTTAATGAAAACCTGATATTTTTCGCATGCGTGAACTTTATCCAAACTCACTTGACCACCCACTGATGATTGAAATAAATAGGAACAACTAACTGCCCCATACCTGGTACAAATGCTTCGTCAATGTATTGGCCAACTCGTAAATAAATGGATTGGTCATAATGATGCGCGAACCACACATGAGAACGAATTGGTCATAAGGCCCGGTCATGTAACAAATCAAATTGACATATTTCGAGCTAACATGATACACACTAGTTGTTATAGCATTAATAAATACTATGAACTAACAACGAAAAGGTGTCAAAACTTACTGTTGTGTAGAATGAACCTCCGGTGTAATTTGTCTTCACGGCAACTCCTTTGTTTCCATCCTATTTACACGAAAATATCACTTTACATAACCACTTAACTAATTACAACACAACATAGTGTATATAATCGACACTTAACAAAGGGGGCTTTATTCCACATTGTGAAGTAGTGTGTGAAATTGTGCTTATCATATTAAATCGATTGAAACGATAATATGAAAACTGATTCAAGCAATGTTACGGTATGCTAATTAGCAAGTTTCCAATGCTAAACATGTATGACACTGTTTGCAATATAACACACTGCTACTAAAAGAACTCTATTAAAAGGATCTTGTTACGAGACAATATCTAGTCAGAAACATATTTAAATAATGATCACGGTATACAAGATAAAAATGGGAAGGAGGATGATGAGCAACTGTTTGTGATGCCAAGCACCAGATCTTGCCAATCTCATGACTTTGTAGGGGTTGTCTACAACAGGGTATCTATTATCATTCTCAATCACAGCAAACTTGCTGATGGTTATTGCATTACCCTTTTTTAAATGGTCATCAAACTTTGAGATTAAGTTGGAATTTATGTTCGATTCAATTTTTGAACCCTGGTGTACATTGAAAAATAAAAGTACACAAATCAAAAGATATCAAATAGAATGTAAGTCGTATACAAAGAGATCCAATTAAAACAATAAGCATGGAAATAAAGAAGGAACAAGAACCATTTGATCCATTAAAATCATATGAACATTATTGATTTTACTTTTAGTTGTTAATACTGATTGCTTCCAAAGTCTAATGATTCAGACATTCATTTTCATACTTTCTTTGGAACAATTAATAGATTCGATAGTGTATTAAACTAGAGATAACAACTAAGCTATAAACACCCATATAGAACTCTAATTCATAATTTTGGCTTAGGGCCAGGAACCCTAATTTTCGATTCAAGAAAGTATTTAAAAGATCATATGAAATAGAAAGATAAGACAAATTAAAGTACCTAAATTATAAAGAAATTGAATCGGAATGGCAATAGTTAGATATCGACCCACGATCATAGTGGAACCAACATAGGTGTATGGGTGGTTTCTGGTTTTTGTGTGTTGAGAGAAGAAGAATGAAAGTGGTTTAAATTAGTGAAAGTGATAAAAGAGGGGAAAAACCCCGCTTAAAAATTTTGGTACATAGAAACTGGGTTTTGTGAAAGGACTAGTCCTTTAATCTTAACAAGTTAAATCCCTATGTAAATTTTCTTTAAAAGACAGGTTTTTCATTAACGAGTCTCTATGTAAGGATCTCTTTGACCTTTTGTGTAGTAGTGAATGTTATCGATTATTCTCTCTTTGGGCATTCGGGTACTTTGGGTTCTTGAGCTTCATACACTTTCTTTAGGGGAGAGAAAAGTATACATAGGGGTTATTCTTTGGCTATTGGACTTAATCTGCTACTTCGATGGTATAAGTTTCTCTGTCTTCGGGTATATGTGTATTCGGGTTCATGAGCTCTAGTCTAAGAGACTGACTGCATCAATTCAACTACGTGGGGGAAGTTGTCTCGTGACACCTTTTGGAATGGACTGCTTCAGACTTCAGTGGAAAAGGAATTTTTGAGAAGAGTTATTTAAGCTTGGGATGAAACGTTGTTGTTCTTCTATTGGATGATATAACCCCGAACGATGAATCACGGTGATTATTCTTAAAAAGAGCACAAGTTCGATGATAATGGTGTGCTTCTTTGTGCACTGCTAAGAGAAGCTTGTAAGAAAGCTTTGAATCTGCCTCACTAAAGGATTTTCGGTTTGGGGGAAGCGCCAAAGTCTCACTTTCAGATTGTTCAATTTCTTTCTTCAATGCAAGAGCCTCGGATGCTTTGGTGGTGAAAGTTTTAGGGATGATGAATTCTATCTTCTATGACGTAATGCTCGATATCCTTATCTCGGTACTCGTATCATCATCTTTCTTAAACTATATCATCTATTCTATCTTTGTATATATTTATCAGAAAATCAAAATACAAAAATATAAAACCAACAAAATGTCACAATTCTCAATTTTTGGTCATTTCTCAAACTCTACATTCATCATACTAGTCATGCATGGGTTTTGCATTTCACATTAAACGCATAATTTCATATTAAATAAACGTTATCGCGTAATAAATTATTTTGAACATTTGATCCGTTACTTCCAAAAATTTATCACAATATATTTTTATACTCATACTAAGTTTATAAAAATATTATTATTAGTTTACCCGGTGTTTTAAATTTATTTCGTATATAAATTGTTATGTTTATATAAATTACGATGGTTTCCTTAAATTCAATCCGATAAATATTTATTCACTCAAATCTTTCAAGAAATATATTTTTATAATTTTATGACCTCAATATATTTTATCTTGACCCGTGAAAATTTATTTTATCTAACGCTACCCTAAATACTCAAATGTGTATACAATTCAACACTTAACTTCAATTAACTTACATTTGATAATACTTATACATTAAATTACTATAAACTACAACTTGATCATTTTTTCTTATACAAGTCGACAAGGGGGATGACTCATGGGGCTTGCAAAATATCTCACAAGTATAATTGTATTATACTACATAATATCTCATAACACATAGTAACACACATACACAAGGTGAAATCAAAAATCTCTTTCTTCTCTCTTCCAAAACCGCGGATTACTATAGATCAAGCAAGAGGATCACCAAAATATTTTTCAAGACAAGTTATTTAACAATCTAGTATCACTTGTTGTATAGGTTTTGCAATAAAAACCTCAAGTGATTAGGAAAACCCTTTGTTCTCATAAACCTCATCAAGTATTCTTGTAAGCATCTCATGTCTATTTTTTTTCATTTTTCATATTCATTTCTGATCCATTTCATCATATTTGAGCAAAAACATGCAAGTCATATGATGTTGTACCATTTTTTTCATTAATTTTCAAGGGTTATATATATCTAAATCATCCTATAATTACTCCTTGTTATATATTATTTTTGGTGATGTCTAGGAACCCATGACACCCTAAGAAGGTGTATGGTAGGATTAGAATAGCCGGAGTTGTTTTGAATGGGTTAGAATAGGTTTGGCGAGAAAAACTCATTTAAACAAGTTTGCAAAAGGGTCTGTCCTTATTTTGAAAATTTGGAAAATACGACAGTAGGTAAATATTTTGGCCTAGATATTTGGAAAATATACTTTAAAAGCAGCGTGCCGCTTGAGCGGATTAAAGCGGAGCTATAACGAAGAAGTTATGAATTTTTCAAGTTGGCACGAAATCTATTTGTTTCGAAAATTCAAGCACGTATTCTCAACTTTTACGAGTCCAAAATGGGTCTTAAGCGTTATGAAATGTGGCGATTTACCAAAAATATATAAGTTTACTTTAATATGAAGCTAAGACAATCTCTTGGAGAACAAATATTTTGGAGAACAATCTTTTGGAGAACAAATATTTTGGAGAACAATCTTTTGGAGAACAAATATTTTGGAGAAAAATCTTTTGGAGAACAAATAATTTGGAGAACAATAATTTGGAGAACAAAAATTTGAGAACTAAGGTGGAGTACTTTCTCTTTTAAAAGTGATGTCTTCTAATAAAATTAAATACTTGTAAAATAATTTATAAATTGTCAAGACTTTATAAGATTATTTTTCTTTCCTCGACGATAAACTTTATATTTCAAAAGTGTACAAGTGGTATGGATATCATATGAGTTTGCATGCGACATTGTATCACGTATCACGACAACATATCATAACTCAAGTCATGACATTCATTTTAGGTCGCGGATAGTTTCTGAGCCTCATTTTAGTGCAATTCATTTTGTTAGCATATCAATCATACCAGGTGAGTTCATATCCCGCTTTTACTCGTTTAAATTCCTATAAACTATTTGGGGCGAGATACATGCTTATTTATCAAAAACATATAAACTCTTTTGCCAAACAACAATACTCATACTTTAGACTTGGTGCGTGTAGTGACTAGACTTAAACAAACATCCCATCATTTATATGTTGGAAGGCCATTTATTTGGATACAGCCCAACGTGAGTCGTTGGAGGAACATCCCATCATTTATATGTTGGAAGGCCATTTTTATGGATACAGCCCAACGTAAGTCGTTGGAGGAACATCCCAACACGAGTTGTTGGAAGACCCTTGTGGTGACATTTATACTTTTAACTACCTAAATGCGCATATTCATCATTGTCATTCTATTTTAGGCAATGGGTTGTGAACACACACAGTTGCAAGTTTTGTATGGCGGAACTTGAACCGAGTGGATTTACAATGCCTTTCTTTGTGTGAACATTCTCAAAGTATTTCGGATCATTTTATTACAAACTTATGAACTCACCAACCTTTGTGTTGACACTTTTTTAGCATATTTATCTCAGGTCTTAAGGCGATAGCATTTCATGGAGCTTTTGGGTCTCATGGGATACATTGGAGTCTAGTGTTTTTATCAACTACCATTCGACATGTTTTGTAATCCTTTATGCATTATCAAACTTTGGATCTCATGTGTTGTAAACTTTAACTTATTTAATCGAATGGTAAACTCTTTAAAACGTCTCATTATAGAGGTCGTTTTCTTTATCCATACTTTGTGCTATGACGTCATACCCCAATGACACTATCGTTCATTGCGATATTTTGGGGTGTGACAGATTGGTATCAGAGACTTGGTTATAGAGAACTAGGTTGCATTTTAGTTCCTAGACTATAACCGCTTTCACGTCGATCCTCTCTTTTCCTATCGCTTTATACACTTTTTGTGCGCATATGTTTTCTTAAATATTTCTTCTAGAATAACCTCATTGGATAACGTGGTTTCCTTGTACCAATGGGGGAGTCCCAAAATCTAGTTGGGTCATCAAAGATATGGAGCTCAGTAATGAGCACTTATCTAACTTGATCTCGTGACAGTTCTTGTTTGATGAGATGCGAGATCGAGCTAAATAAGTGTTACTATATAGCTGTATAGATTTGATGATTTTGTCCAAGGATGGGAGTTCTCTTGAGGATACTTTGGGAACTGCTGGCGACCAAACCTCGTAGTGACTTTAGCACCTAAAGGAATTTCCTATACACCAAGTGCGACTCTCCTTAGATACCTACCCTAAATTCCTCCTCCACCGTTTAGAATCGGATGATAGAATGGCTATCTATTTCAGTAACAACAATCACCGAGACGTGTATGCTTGGTGGTATGTACACGTGTGAAATGAGGCAGTTATAATTATGGTGGCCAACATAATTATAAATGCGCCACAACCCACGTGGACATATGTGACCACGCATACGTAGATCGGTGTGGGCACATCTTAGGAACCAATTTGTGGCGTGGTATTATGTTTGAGGACGTTAAGTATAGGTATTGGGAATTCAACAGTTCTTTTCCTTGCGAGAGATCATGGCACCAAAGAGGGTAACACGCAAAGACCGGCCGGTGGTGCGGCGCAAAGGGTGGAAGGACGGTGGCGTGGAGGTAGAGAAGGCGGTGGCGACATGGGTAACAATGACAACAACAGGCGAAAACCCGATTTTGCCGCCATCATCGCTCAATAACTTCAAATCTTGCTTCCCACTATTGTCACACAAGTTGGAAACCATATGAATAACTCGGGAAACCACGGAAACGGTACTGGTGAAACCAACAATGTAGTTGGTAGTGGCAACAACAACAACACCACCAACAACAACAACAACAGAATCGGATGCACATATAAGGAATTTTCGGCATGCAAACCCATGGAGTTTGATGGTATAGGAGGAGCTTTGGCGTATACTCGATGGGTAGAGAAGACAGAGTTAGTGATCGACATCAGCAATTGTGCCATACATCAGAGGGTAAAGTATGCCGCTTGCTTGCTATCGGGAAGGCATTGACATGGTGGAACACACGACTACTGAGCTAGGGGCGGAGAAGCGACTCTGGTATGACATGGGACGAATTCAAGGCGTTATTGAAAGAGAGTCTTGCCGGACAATGAAATGCGGCGGAAGATGAATTTTATCACCACTCCATAATAGGGGTTGGTCACGACCTACTGGATCGATTTCATGAGTTAGCCGGACTAGTTCCTCATCTAGTTACCCCGAGTCCAAGAGAATCTCGAGGTACATATATGGTCTTGTCCCGAAATCCATGAGCTGTGAAAACTCTTGAGCCGTCTACAATACAAAGTGCAATCTCGAGGCGGGAACCCTAACGGATGAGATGGTCGAAATGGGACTTTGAAGAGAAGTGACAAGAGGAAAGAATCGAGTGGATCGAGTAGGCAGATGGATGTGGTAGCGAGACAACAAGAGAGCAAGAGTTTTTGTGGCAACTGCATCGAACAAAGAGAGTATGCGGTATACATCCCAAATGTGCCAAATGTGCTTATCATCACCAAGTCCAAGCCTTGCCGCTTATGTACAATTTGCAATCGGTCAAGCCATTTTCAAGCCGATGTAGAGGCGTGCAAGACCGATAACAACGGTTAACGGGGCAACATGAGGAATAACCAAAGGACTTGCTTTGAATGTAACACCGAATCACTCCGAATAATTGTCCTCGGTTGAATAAGCCACCGATGCAAGCTAATCTAGCTGTGGCAATTGAAGGAAATAACCCAAACCACGTACTCAATATCAGTCCACCCGACCTCGAGCATTTTATTTAGGAACTGAGGCAGCCCGCAATGCGAATCTGATGCGTTTTTCCTAGACCGTTAAGTGATCCACCGTATTATTCAGATTCAGTTAGTCTCATTAGATAAGAAACCTAGACGCGTAAGTTTTGGCGTAAGCACTTTGACCATACACTTGGTTTCGCGAAACCTTAGGGTAGAACTTTATGTATTATCGATTGAATCACGAGGACGTGATTCCTCGACATGGGAAGAATGTCACAATTCTCAATTTTGGTCATTTCTCAAACTCTACATTCATCATACTAGTCATGCATGGGTTTTGCATTTCACATTAAACGCATAATTTCATATTAAATAAGCGTTATCGTAATAAATTATTTTGAACATTTGATCCGTTACTTCCAAAATTTATCACAATATATTTTATACTCATACTAAGTTTATAAAAATATTATTATTAGTTTACCGGTGTTTTAAATTTATTTCAGTATATAAATTGTTATGTTTATATAAATTACGATGGTTTCCTTAAATTCAATCCGATAAATATTTATTCACTCAAATCTTTCAAGAAATATATTTTTATAATTTTTATGACCTCAATATATTTTATCTTGACCCGTGAAAATTTATTTTTATCTAACGCTACCCTAAATACTCAAATGTGTATACAATTCAACACTTAACTTCAATTAACTTACATTTGATAATACTTATACATTAAATTACTATAAACTACAACTTGATCATTTTTTTCTTATACAAGTCGACAAGGGGGGATGACTCATGGGGCTTGCAAAATATCTCACAAGTATAATTGTATTATACTACATAATATCTCATAACACATAGTAACACACATACACAAGGTGAAATCAAAATCTCTTCTCTTCTCTCTTCCAAACCGGTACCACCATAGATCAAGCAAGAGGATCACCAAAATATTTTTCAAGACAAGTTATTTAACAATCTAGTATCACTTGTTGTATAGGTTTTGCAATAAAAACCTCAAGTGATTAGGAAAACCCTTTGTTCTCATAAACCTCATCAAGTATTCTTGTAAGCATCTCATGTCTATTTTTTTTCATTTTTCATATTCATTTCAGATCCATTTCATCATATTTGAGCAAAAACATGCAAGTCATATGATGTTGTACCATTTTTTTCATTAATTTTCAAGGGTTATATATATCTAAATCATCCTATAATTACTCCTTGTTATATATTATTTTTGGTGATGTCTAGGAACCCATGACACCCTAAGAAGGTGTATGGTAGGATTAGAATAGCTTCGGAGTTGTTTTGAATGGGTTAGAATAGGTTTGGCGCGAGAAAAACTCATTTCGACAAGTTTGCAAAAGGGTCTGTCCTTATTTTGAAAATCTGGAAAATACGACAGTAGGTAAATATTTTTGGCCTAGATATTTGGAAAATATACTTTAAAACGAAAACGTGGCCGCTTGAACGGATTAAAACGGAGCTATAACGAAGAAGTTATGAATTTTTCAAGTTGGCGACGAAATCTATTTGTTTCAGAAAATTCAGCACGTATTCTCAACTTTTTACGAGTCCAAAAATGGGTCTTAAGCGTTATGAAATGTGGCGATTTACCAAAAATATATAAGTTTACTTTAATATGAAGCTAAGACAATCTCTTGGAGAACAAATATTTTGGAGAACAATCTTTTGGAGAACAAATATTTTGGAGAACAATCTTTTGGAGAACAAATATTTTGGAGAACAATCTTTTGGAGAACAAATAATTTGGAGAACAATTATTTGGAGAACAAAAATTTGAGAACTAAGGTGGAGTACTTTCTCTTTTAAAAGTGATGTCTTCTAATAAAATTAAATACTTGTAAAATAATTTATAAATTGTCAAGACTTTATAAGATTATTTTTCTTTCCTCGACGATAAACTTTATATTTCAAAAGTGTACAAGTGGTATGGATATCATATGAGTTTGCATGCACGACATTGTATCACGTATCCACGACAACATATCATAACTCAAGTCATGACATTCATTTTAGGTCGCGGATAGTTTCTGAGCCTCATTTTAGTGCAATTCATTTTGTTAGCATATCAATCATACCAGGTGAGTTCATATCCCGCTTTTACTCGTTTAAATTCCTATAAACTATTTGGGGCGAGATACATGCTTATTTATCAAAAACATATAAACTCTTTTGCCAAACAACAATACTCATACTTTAGACTTGGTGCGTGTAGTGACTAGACTTAAACAAACATCCCATCATTTATATGTTGGAAGGCCATTTATTTGGATACAGCCCAACGTGAGTCGTTGGAGGAACATCCCATCATTTATATGTTGGAAGGCCATTTTTATGGATACAGCCCAACGTAAGTCGTTGGAGGAACATCCCAACACGAGTTGTTGGAAGACCCTTGTGGTGACATTTATACTTTTAACTACCTAAATGCGCATATTCATCATTGTCATTCTATTTTAGGCAATGGGTTGTGAACACACAGGTTGCAAGTTTTGTATGGGCGGAACTTGGGCGAGTGGATTACAATGCCTTTCTTTGTGTGAACATTTCTCAAAGTATTTGGATCATTTTATTACAAACTTATGAACTCACCAACCTTTGTGTTGACACTTTTTAGCATATTTATCTCAGGTCATAAGGCGATAGCATTTCATGGAGCTTTTGGGTCTCATGGCATACATTGGAGTCTAGTGTTTTTATCAACTACCATTCGACATGTTTTGTAATCCTTTATGCATTATCAAACTTTGGAATCTCATGTGTTGTAAACTTTAACTTATTTAATCGAATGGTAAACTCTTTAAAACGTCTCATTATAGAGGTCGTTTTCTTTATCCATACTTTATGCTATGACGTCATACCCCAATGACACTATCGTTCCGCTGCGATATTTTGGGGGTGTGACACAAAAACCCATAAAAAATTATAAAATTTGAAAAATACCAAAAATATTGTTTTTCAAAGACATGTCTTCTGGTATCGATAACATCTGCGGTCTTAGAAATGTCATTCAATAATGGCACGGGACTATAGATGAAGTTCGAGCAGGAGGTGTAAATATTTTTTCTCAAAACATGTCATAAATCAAATGGCTTACAGTTATTTTAGACTGTAACCCGCGCTTCAAAAATGGCCTGCTGTTATTTCAGATAGCAACCCGTTTTTCAAGAAAGGAAAGTGCTGCGCTAAACCAATTTTCAAAAATTTCGTGCACTTATCCTAAATACAAAACAAGGAATGCATGTCGTCAAAAAGACTGTTGTTCCTACACAAATGTTTTTCCATCTAAAATTCTTCAGAAAAATATTTGCTTTAACAAAATGGTGGTAAATGAGTTGCTTGTAAATCAATCAGATTCAGAGTTTTCGTAAAAATTGAAAACTTAAGCAATGACTTCAGCGCTTTTAAACTTTCCAAAAAAATAAGTCATTGATTGAGGGGGAGAATGTTTTCAAATCTATATCTTCTAACGAGCTTATCTAATTATCCTATATGCTTAACTGAAAAATGATGTTAACCTACGTTGAAGGACTAGGTGCTTAGGATATGATTGTTAGGATTATATGATTAGAGTTTGATGAACACATAATTCCCATACCTTTATATGATCTGATTGATATGTTGAATTGACTTTTATTAGTCGATTGTTGTTTGGGTAATGTCGACCACCATATATCTGTATGTGTGTTCACTAACGTATGCATGTATATTGGTATATAAGAATGTTCCCGATCCGGATCCCACAATTGAAGATGATTGGATGCCAAAAGGAAAGGGCAACTATATCTTGGGTCGACAAATGAAGAAACGGAGCTTAATTTGACTTCTATGGAGAGTAGGCATAAAATGCAACGTAAGAGGTCTCACTGCATCAACAGATGGTTTTCTTCATCATCAAATGAAGAAACGAAGCTTAATTTGAGCTCAGTTGGCATGAAAAAATACAACGTAAGAAGTCTCACTGCTTCAGTAGATGGTTTTCTTCCAAACTTCCAGCAACAACAACAAAAGCAGCTCAACCACCTAACGTATCTTTGTGCAGGATAATAGTGATGATACCATTTTTTAAAACAATTTTTGAATAATATTGTTGTGAAAAATGGAAAAATATTGTTTTGAAAATTAATTGGACTTAATCTTGGAAATCACCGGACTTCATTTTATCAAAACTTAAGTCACTCAATCATCGACTACGGTCATCGATTGAGGGGGAGAGTGATTTAAAATAAAATATTTTCAAACTATATTTCATCAATCAAGTCCGTTGGTACAATAATAAGTGGTGATCTAAAGATTTAATGTTATGTCATGGAATGATTTTCTTTAAAATTCAAAGATCTTTCAAAATGAAATTTTTTCCTTTCTTGTTTGATTGTGAAATTGTTTTATTTTCCTAAAAGATCTCTTAAAACAATCATACGACACTAACAATCTTTAATGTCTTAAAATGGTCCTTATCATCATTTTCAAAATCAAATCTTGCACGTCTTTCCCAAAATTTTCTAAATGATTTAAATCAATGGGATCCAAAATCTCAATTGGTTTGAAATTTTTGATCGGGGGAGAGATCGTGATTTAAATCTCAAATCGGTTTTAAAAGGGTGATTGTTTCTAAAGCACTCCTTCCTTCATGTGCCAAACGATTTTGAAATACATAATGCACATGATTGTGGAGGAGCATTTGACCATAAACCAGAAGAGCTTTTAAATCAGGCACATATTCTCCCATATTTTCAAAACCTTATTAAATCACTTGGGATCCAAAATCTCAAAGGGTTTGATATTTTTGATCGTGGGAGAATTTGTGATTTAATAATGAAATTTGATAAATGATGATCGATTTAATTCAAAAAGTGCAGGCGCTCTCCCATATGTGCTAAACGCTTCGAATCTCAAAGCACATATTGAGGGGAGCATTCAAAAAAAATAAACTTTCAAGGTACAAAGATTTATATGTTTCAACATAAAGTACCTTGATTGATTTTCTAAAGGTTTTCTCTATGGAATTCGTGATCGTGGAAGTACTTTAAAGAACTCCTGCCTCTATGTGATAAAATGATTTCAAATATCCAAAGCACATATTGAGGGGGAGAATTTACCAAGAAAATCAAATGGTTTTTTCTATGAAAATTGTGATCAAAGAAAATATTTCAAAGAACTCTTGCGTCCATGTGCTAAACAATTTCAAGATCATATGCACATGTTGAGGGAGAGCATTTCTAAATGATCAAAACTATTAAGGTACAAAATGCTTTGATTTTATATCACAAGTACCTTGATTGATTTTCCAAATGATTTTTCAATTGGTTTTGAGAAGGAATGAATTGTACCAAAAGACCGACCATTTAACTTTATGAATGGAGTTATAAGGATGGTGAGGTTAGGTATTAGTTCCCACGATCCGCCGAGCGGAGGGATCTACCGGGACAATACACTAGATAGTGTAGAGTCCTTAGGCATGATGAAAAAGGAGAAAAGTGAGATATGGGAAGAGTGCGGATGAGATAGAGCTAGAATGGAATAAACCCAACAAGGTTCTAGTTATAAAGTCTCGATAAGCGAAGGGTTGAAGAATGAAAAAGAAATGAATGTGAAAAGGGTGAAAAGAAATAGCCTCCAATAATTCAACCTTAGGGTGAAACCGGGTTCAATACATATACTCTTGGTGGTTACTTAGGTAACACTTGGTATTGAAGACAAGACATCATGGACCCGGTGATGCACCGCACTAAACTTCCCAAGCTACTCAAGTTCCTCTTCAAAGGACTTGTTTTATTCTCACGGGGAACCTACATAATATATCGACTTTCTCTTAGAGATTGTTGATATTGAAGAAGGAGACCCTCTCCTTCTTCAAAGGACTTGTTTCATTCTCACGGGGAACCTACATAATATATCGACTTTCTCTTAGAGATTGTTGATATTGAAGAAAGAGACCCTCTCCCTAGTCTCCGGCATAGGAAACCAAATGTGCACTATTGAGTCTGGAGCCTAGAGATCATCCACAATATCTCATTAGGACACAAAATTAATGAAGACTTGCTGTTTCACACAATGTGGAAAGTAAGAATATGTTAAGAGTCCTACGCATTATCCTTGTGGTATTGCCAGAACATCCAAGTGATATGTTAAATATTCACAATGAAGATGGAAATCCTTCTAGAGCCAATATCAAACAAGCTCTTGGTGGGTGACACGTGAGATCTTGCAAAAGATCAAGCTTGTGACAACTGGATAGAAACAATGGGACGATTCAATCTTGAATCAACCTTGGTCCAGGAAATGGATTGACGGATACTTTTGGAAAAACCGTTCGATTTGCAAATCTTATTTTCTCTAGCACATCGAATGTGCATTCATTTTCAAATTCAAAAAGTATCTCTGATTGAAAAAATTCTTTTGGAAAAACCGTTCGATGTGCGAATATGTTCTTTTCTCTAGCACATCGAATGTGTACTATTTTCAAATACAAAAAGTATTTCTGATTGAAAATTGATCTTTCTCATAAAACCTTCGTCGTATTGCAAAACTCTTTCTTCTAAGCAATACGCGATTGTTTTCAAATCATTTTCATCAATCGGTGAATCTCAATTCTTTGGTTCACTCACTCCGTGTTGTCTTCTTTGAGGCGTTCGGTTTGAAAACAACTAGAACAGTTGCGAAACCCTGTCGAGGAGATTATTAGGAATCCTACATGATCACAGGCGTACTTGTCTTGATCAGCGGGGAATCGTGGGGCGTGTACCTCAATTCAACGAAAGTGATCAAAGACACTTTCGTGTTTTAGTGCTAGCTGTTGTTTGCGGTACATTTGACGGTTGCGGTGATCGAATTGAGGAGTCAATCCAAAGCCGCATGCTCACAACATCCACACTTAATTAAATAAATCATGACAAAAGTGCTTATCTACATAACCTGGCTCTGATAGCTTCCGCTACTCTGATGAAAAGATGTCATGATCTAGAAAGTGTGAGCATGTCGGTCCGAAAGTCACAACATCACATGATGGCAACAATACATAGGGTGATCCAGAGATTTACTGTGGCTGATGATCTCAAAGAAAGCTCGAAGATCATCAAGATGTGGATCAGTTCAAAGACCTCCACTCAAAGTACAAAACTATGCGGACTTTAAAGAATCGCTACTAATGCACAAAGATTGCGGAACTTGAAGAATTGAAGTCTACGAGCTCGAGAACTAAAGACAAAGAAAGAATGCTAGGATACAAAATGTATTTCATGGGGTGACCTCCCTTTGGGGGAGATTGTTAGGAATTGGAAATTCCATGTTAAAGTGTCGGTCACCCCAATTATGGTCTAGCATATGTTAGCTCGTAGACGTGTAGTTATTTACGTTATTTATTAGTTTATTAGTTAGTTTGTAGCGTAGAATAGTTTAGTGTAACACCGTGGAGGAAGGACGGGTCTTTACCATCTGTATGCACGATCCACGATCCGACAAGAGGACGTGAGTGTCTGTAACTATAAATACCCCTTCCATCCATGGAAGGGGTGGTGCTTCTCAATCTAACATTCCATTATTTCTAAAGCAAGTCTCTACCAAGAACACCCTCTCTTATCTTTCTCTCTCTAAAATGACTAACATGTATTTCCATCATCCAAGACCACCCGAATCATCAAACACATAATATTTACGATCCTACATGGTGGATCTTGTAAGACTGCAGATATGGTTGATTTCCAAGAATGTGTTAAAGAAATTGAAGTTGAAGATCTGAACTACTCAGGATGTCACTTTACATGGGTCCAAAGTAGATTGAATCCCTCAAATGGCATTCTCAAGAAAATTGATAGAATTATGGGGAATTCTGATTTCACGGATTGATTCCCAAATGCTCATGCTCAATTCCTACCTCATCTTACTTCTGATCACTGCCCAGGAGTTTTAACTATCCCATGTATAGTTAAAGGAAAGAAAAAAGCATTTAGATTTGCTAATTTTATTACTAATAATCCTGAATTCTTGCAGACTGTTAGAAGAGAATGGGAACATCCTGTTAGTGGATGTGAAATGTTCAAACTTGTGAAGAGGCTTAAAGTTTTTAAATTACATATGAAGAGACTTAGCTGGTGTAATGGAAACATATATGAAAGGGTGATCAAATGGAGGACTAAACTTCAGAAAATTCAAATCAAAGTTGATAAAGATCCTCATAATACATGTCTGAAAAGTGATGAAGCAATGATTTTTAGAGAATATAATGTAGCTGTTAAAGATGAAGAAAGTTTTCTGCAACAACAAGCTAAAGTGAATTGGTTGAGAGATGGGGACAAGAATAGTAAGTTTTTTCATAGCATTCTCAAGGAAAAGAAGCATAGAAGCATAATTGCCATCATAAGCAATGATCAAGGGGATGTTTTTGAAGGGGATCAAGTTCTAAACCAGTTTGTAACACACTTCTATAACTTCCTTGGCTCTAATTTTCAAATTCAAGACATTGAAGACACTGACATTAGCATAATGCAGCTAGTGGATACTAATGATGTTGATTATATGGTTAGAGCAGTCACATATGAGGAAATCAAAAGTGCGATGTTTGATACTAAGGATACAAAAGCTCCTGGTCCAGATGGATACTCTTCTAGATTCTTTAAAAAAGCATGGGAGGTCATTGGTGCAGATGTATGCAGAGCTATAAAAGAGTTCTTTGAGAAAGGAAAATTACTTGGAGAGGTCAATTCCACTCTTATTTCTTTGGTGCCCAAAATAAGTAATCCTACAAAATTATCTGACTTTAGGCCATTTACTTGTTGCAATGTGATATAAAAATGTATTAGTAAGATCATCACTGATAGAATCAAGAGTACTCTTTGCAAAATCATTAGCCCAAACCAAAGTGCCTTTATACCTGGAAGACAGATAACTGGTAATATCCTTCTAAAACATGAGTTGTTAAGAGGCTACGATTGGAAAAATGGTGCTAAAAGGATTTCTTGTAAAATTGATATCCAAAACGCCTATGATACAGTGAACTGGGATTTCCTTGAAAAGGTGCTCATCAAATTTGGTTTTCATGGGAAAATGGTGCACTGGATTATGACTTGTGTGAGGACTGCATGATTTTCTATTTGTGTTAATGGAGATAGACATGGATATTTTAAAGCTGGTAGAGGACTCAGACAAGGGAACCCTATCTCTCCCTATCTTTTCACCATTGTTATGGAAGTTTAGAACATTATTATGAAACAGAAGATTAATGAAAGCAGTCAGTTCAAATATCACTGGGGGTGTAAAGATCTTACAATCTCACATTTGTGCTTTGCTGATGATCTCTTGGTCTTTTGTCATGGTGATGTGGCTTCTGTTAAGGTGATTAAGCAGGCTATGGATATTTTTAGTAAGGTTTCAGGGCTCATTCCTAACCTTGGTAAAAGCACCATCTTCTTTGGGAATCTAAGTGAACAAGTAAATGCTCAAGTTTTGGAAGTTATGCCATTCAAAGTTGGTAATCTCCCAGTAACATACTTAGGTGTCTCACTCATATCTAAAAATATTGGAATCAATGAATGCAAATGCTTGGTGGATAAAGTGAGAAACAAAGTGTTTAATTGGAAGAATAGACTCTTGACTTATGTATGTAGGCTGCAACTTATTGCTTCTATGCTGGCTTCAATGCATTTATACTGGGCATCTGTTTTTATGATTCCAAAAATGATTGTAAAGGAGATAGATAAGCTTCTTAAAGGTTTCCTTTGGAGCCACAGTGATAGTGCTAAAGGAAGGGCCAAAATTTCCTGGAAACATGTTTGTAAACCAAAGTCTCAAGGAGGTTTAGGACTGAAAGAGTTGGGGAAATGGAATGAAGTTCTTATGGCGAAACACCTATGGAACATTGCATGCAATAAAGAATCTATATGGGTTAAATGGATCAATACTATGAGGTTGAAAGGGCAAAGTATTTGGACAGTAAAAAGTGAAGCCAATTCTAGTAGTGGTTGGAAGCAAATTTTGTCTCTTAGGGATGTAATCAGACCTCATATTCTAAAACAACTTGGAGATGGCAGATCCACATCCTTTTGGCATGATAAATGATGTGATAAAGGTCCTATGAGCAGTTATGTGAACATAGAGATTGGCGTTTTTGATGATGAAGAAAGTAAGATGAGTGTATGTAGCATGATTGGTGATCAAGGATGGAACTTGCCAAGATGGTTCAGGGATGATAATATTAGAAATTCTGTTGTAGTACCAAATTTGATAAATGGTATAAAAGACAGGATTATGTGGGTAAACAACAATGGTGATTGTGTTCCTTTCACAATAAGCAGAGTTTGGCAAGATTTAAGACATGATGATCAAGATACCCTTTGGAGTGAAATGGTCTAGTTCTCACATTGTATATCTAAACATGCTTTTATCCTGTGGCTTGCAATCCATGGTAGGCTTGACACTCAAGACAGAGTGAGAAGATGGCTCCCTAACTGTGACTTAAAATTCCCATTGTGCAAGGAATGCATTGATAATCATTCTCATCTATTCTTTGACTGCTCTTTTTCAAGGAAAGTTTGGAGTAAGATTATCAATTTCTTGGATCAAGGTGATTTTAGCTATGAATGGGAAACTATTGTTTTAAAAGTTTGTTCAATGAAATGCAACAACAACATAGCAAGCATTATTAGAAGATGGGTAGTGGCTGCTTGTGTATACCACATATGGCAAAAGAGAAACAAAAGATTGTTCACTGATGTGCAGAGAGGATATAAGGAATTGGCGAGACTATTATGAATGAGATTAGATTCAAAATGACAGGTTTGAAAGTGAAAAAGACTAAACAAGTTCAAGAGATAGGCAAGTAAATGGAAAGTGCATATGAATATCCAAACTGGTCAGGAAAACATTATGGATGAAGATAGCCTGCAGCTATAATCAATATATGTGTAAAGTGGTCCCTTGAGGGGAGTATGCAGCTTTAAGAGTATCAAGAGGGGAGTATGATTCTGAGAAATTCTGTATGTTTTAGCCTGTTGAAATATGGGGTCGTTGCTTATTTGATTTTCATCTGGTTCTGCTTCTTACAAAAAGTGCAGATGAACCAATCAAGTCATTACAATGGGTAGAAGTCTTGTATCTTGGAGTTCTAACTGGTTAATCTTTTCCTATGATAACCTCTTGTCTGTGATAATTTGGCCTTGGGAGGAAATTATGCAGACTTGATAGGCTATATGGGAGGATTAATTGGTCTGAATGTACCATAAAGTAGATTCTCCCATTGTGAAGGGTAAATGGCTTTGGAGGATGGTATATGATGGGTGGAATAAAGAGGAATGAAAGATGATCCTTATTGGTCCACCCAATATATCATCATAGGAGGAAAAGGTGGTCATCATGGGGGGTGTATGTTTCCTTTCAGCTGAAGCCTTTCTAGAGAAGGAAATGTAGGTGTTGGGAATTAAGGTAAACTCTCGATTACCAAGATTACGAAGAGATTTCGAAGAAGAATGGATTCACTGAAGTTATACTTGACGAAGTGTTAGCGAATATCGTGTTCTTGCTGAAAGTGCATATCCACGTAGGAAAGATAAGCTCGTTATAGAGTAAAAGTCGTGCCGTATGTATAGGTTGGCGCCGTATTATGTAGAGCTTAATCGAATAAACAATATGATTAACAAAACAATATGATTAGTTGCATGCTTGTCTAGATGCATGCTTGGTCTATGTTAGTTTTAGGAGCGTACATTGTCAACGCTCATTAGGGTTTCTTGCCTATATAAGGAACCATGATAGTTTGTAATAGATAAGTTTTTTTTTCGAAAGTCTTTCAAGTCTTGTAATACATCCGAAACATAGAGTTTCTATAATTAAAAGATTCATAGAGGATCAAAGTGTTCTTAGTTATTATAACTTGTATTTACCTTCCGCTATATAATACGAGTTGTAGAGATTTTCTATTAGTTTGCTTGTGATTACATAGGCAACACTAACGATCTCCAGTGCTTAAGATCTATCAAGGTGCGTGTGTTTAACAAGTGGTATCGAGCCTCGGAAAGTCTCTACGATACTAAGAACCATTCTCACCCCATACAATCAAACATTCATTCATCATGCCCGGATCCGATAATGAAACCAAGTCACCAACACAAACAACACCAACACCACTTCCATGCAATGACTCGGTCTCTCAAACGAGAATGGAAAATTTCCTTATTTGAAAAGGGAAGAGTATGAACTTTGGACTATGAAAATGGAAAGCGGATTTCCAATATTGATTGGAATCTGTGGAGGTTGTGAAAGGAAACGATCTAAAGAAATGATTCTGACGGGGATGGGAAGTTTATCATGGCTCCACCAAAACTAGCGAAGAGGTCTTGGCTATGCGAGAGAGAACATAAAGTAAAACTATTACGCTTCAAGCCATACACGAAGATCATCGTGTGATTTTCACCATATGGATGATGCAAAGGACATATGGATGGCTCTCAAAGCAAGGTTCGTGGAAATGAAGAATCAAAGAGAATGAGAAGTCCATCTTTGAGACAACAATTTGGGACTTTAATATCTCCGAAGAAGAAGGTATCCACAAGGGATCTGACGGGTTTCATAGGATTTTGAGTCAGCTAAACCGGTGAATGCAAAACTGATAATGATATTGCAACTCAAAGTTCCTTCGATCTTTACCTCCATCATGGTTACATGTAAGTATTGCTCTCGAGGCTAAAGGTGGGTTGGACATGCTTACCTTGATGAGCAGTATAATGAGACTCGAAACCTTGAACACGATGTCGGAACTCCCTACCGTACATCTTCTTCTAGCCATGCAGCTTTTGTTGGAACATCTCACTCCAACATGATGGTGCCTGCTCCCATCTCCAACTATTTTCCATCATCTCCTAGTTCCAACTACTTTCCAGCATCCTGCTCTCCCACTCCACCACATAACACTCGTCCTACTCCACCATCTTCTCAAACTAAGACTAGTAGTGTGATGGAGGATGTTCTTCATTCGTTTGTTGCTGATTATGATACTCAGCAGTACCTTGCATATGAAGACTTTGATCGGTGGATCCTCTTGAAATGGAGGAGATGAACCGAAAATGCAGGTGGCATTCTTGTCGATGGACATCAAAGGTTTGAAGAGAAGTGCAGGAGGAAGTTTGCTTTCAAAGGAAAGGAACCAGCTCGCTTTGATAGGAGAAAAGTCAAATGTTTCACTTGTCATCGGATGAGGCATTTCTCAAGAGAATGCAAGGACGTAAAGAGTGGAGATGGAGCTAACTACCTTTCATATCGTGTAGAAGCAGGAAGCTGGAGCTTGACTCTCCTCACCATGGACGAACAGGTCAATTGGTGCACATGAACACAGGAATGAGGAAGCTCATGATCTTGATAAGCTTGGATTCTTGGCAAGGTGCACCGATGAAAGGCATGATCAATTTGCCTTGATGGGACTATCTCGGTGCACAATCGTATATTTGGTTGTAGTCTCGGATACAATGAACTTAAAGAAGAGTATGATGCTATGAAACCTAAGTTTGATGAATGCTATGTTGAAAATGAAGCTCATAAACTAGCATTAAAAATAGTAGAAAGACAAAAAGTATGGTTTCAAAAGAATCAAATAGCTTATGAAGAAAAGATAAAGGTGTTGCAGTTTGATCTAGAAGTTGCTAATAATTACTTAAAACTATCTGAGAAAGCAAAGGATGAAGCTGTGTCCGAAAACTTAAGACTTAAAGAAAAACTAGATGAGGAGATTGCTAAGAATAATGAATGGCAAATGTCTGGTAAAAGCTTAAATAGAATTATCTATTCTAGTCAATCTCAGACATATCCTATAGGATTAGGTTTTCAAAAATATGTAGGTCCAGAAGCTAAGTATGATGGACGTAAATCTACCCTAGCTGGCCTAGCTAACTATGTTAAGGAAGGTGATTTGCATGCTGTCCCTGGACCTATAAGAGGTGAATACATGCCCATTGACCTATCCATTACAGTTGACTTTGATGGATCACATCATTTATATGGCAAAAGTCAAAAGACTTGCGGACCACGATTCCTCATCTAATGACTTTGTCTCTTGCTCGACGGTGACAATTCATCGGATCAAGGTCTACTTCCTATGAAAGATGTGATTCAAATGAGAAGTCGACCTTCCCAAGCCCGATCCTACACCCAAGCCTCGCACCCTAGTCACTTACAAGCCTTCTAAGGAAGCTGAGAGAATCCACCTCCAAGATAGTTTCTTAGAAGACTTGTCTTTACATCTTTGAATAATCGATCTGTTAAAACAATTCCTTGAATGTAAGCTGTTTTAAGTACTACGCATGTAATCAAACATCTCCTATTTGAATAAATCTTCCAAGAAGAAGACTTGTTTTGTATGTGGAAGTAAATTTCATTTGATTAAGGATTGTGATTTTCATGAACAAAGATTGGGTGCATGTGCTACTCACCGAAACACAAATCTCTTTGGACCAATGTTGCTAATATTCCACCTTATGTCCCTTGGCACCAATCGACTCTCATTGAGAAGTTCGATTACTGACCTTATGTCCAACCATCTAGCCCATACTTTAAACATGGTTGTTGGCCTACATATGTTGACTCTATGTATCTTTGGGATGGGATATGGAACCTTCTTGTGAAGCCCTCGTGAGTTATTCTTGGACCAACAAGGGACCCAATTATCAATGGAGGACCAAGAACAATGGTGGATCCTCTAAGTCTTCATGTCCTAAACACATGATCCAAGGCGGGTTCAAGTCGTAATGACTTGAACCTCCATCAAATTCTAACCGTTGTATATATTTTGTTGTTGTTTGTAGGATCATCCCTTAAGCATAAGAATATTGGTATTGTTGATAGCGGTTGTTCGGAAGCATATGCGAAGCAGAGATATGATGCACAATTTTGTTCCTATAGAAGGAGGAGGCAATGTGACTTTTGGAGGAAGTGATGGAAGTATCACGGGAAAGGCACCATAAAGACACCTCATCTAGATTTTGAAAATGTGTACTAAGTTAAGGAACTTGACATTTCAACATGTTCTCTGTTTCACAAATACGTGACACTAAGAACAAAGTTCTCTTCACGAGAGAATGAATGTCTTGTCTCGTCTAAAGACTTCAAACTCCCGAAGAAACTTCAATTCTGAAGGTTCCTCGAACTCACAATTTATACACATTCAACCTTAATGAAATTCAAACGATGGTGATCTCACATGTTTGGTGGCTAAAGCATCACTTGATGAATCTACTAAATGGCATAGGCGGATGGCGCATGTGAATTTCAAGACCATTAACAAACTCTAAAATGGGTCTTGTTGAAGGTCTTCCACCAAAGTATTCACACATGATCATAATTGTGTCGCTTGCAACAAAGGAAAACAACACGTAGCTTCTTACAAAGCTATCAATGCCATGAGCATCATTCTTGAACCTCTTGGTTGCTCCACATGGATGTTTGGTCCAACTCAAGTCGAAGCATTGATCATAAGTACTTACATTTGGTTATCATGATGGCTATAGCGATTTTGTTGGGTTTTCTTTCTCGAACCAAAGATGAAACATCTCAAGTCTTGTTGAATTCATCACTCTCGTTGAAAATCAGTTGAACAAAAAGGTCAAGGGTATTCGGTGTGATAATGGGATGAGTTTAAAAATGCTATTCTTATAGAACTCGTGGGTCAAAAGGTATAAAAGGGACTATAGTAATCCAAGAACCCGCAACAAAATGGGGTGGTGAAAGAAAGATAGGACCTTGATAGAAGCTGCAAGATCAATGCTTGCGGACTCTAAACTACCCACTATGTTACGGGTGAATTGTTGCAGCGTGTTATGTGCTAAACAGGTCTCCATTACAAGACCACAACTCAAAACACCATATGAACTTCTCTTTGGGAAGGTTCTGTCATTCACTACCTAAAACCTTTTGGTTGTCAAGTGACCATTACGAACACCGTGATCCGTTGGGAAAGTTTGATGAGAAGGCGATGATGGTTATATTGTGGGGTATTTAGCTCATAGTAAGGCATACAGGGTGTACAATTTGCAGGCCAAGAAGATAGAGGAGACGTTGAACACGAGATTTTTGGAAGATAAGCCTAATGTTCAAGGACGAGGTCATACATGGTCCTTTGATCTTGACTATAGCGATTATCGGGTTACCACGGACATTTGACCAACCAAAATGCGGGTCCTCAAAAGTCTCCAACTAACAATGCGGAGTCCCCTCGATGATGACTCACGAAAATGAGTTTGAAGATGATGAGCAACCCATACTTGTGCCTTCTTTCTCCCCCAACAATATTGCATGTACCATCTCCAAGGATGTTCTTGTACAGTGATGAAGATGACTCTCATTATCTTTGAGGACCTTGCTAGGCTGCAGACTCAAGAATTCTTTGTAAGCTTGAAGCGAGAAACCGAATGGGGAGGTGGTTAATGAAGGAATCGATAGAAACCGGTGTCTGTTTGAAGTTGACTCTGTCACCCTACCTTCCCAAATCTGCTGAAGGCTATGCTGTTCCTTCTCAAGTGTCTTCAGACTTTGGAGAACCTCATACACGCTTTTCAAAACCCTCCGATCTTGGAAATCATCAACCCAAAGCTGGCATTTTCACCTCATCCTCTTATGATGCTGAATTTGAACCAACAATCACTAATCTTGATTCATCCATTGAAGTCATTACGGCCACTCGGAGGATCAACATTGCTCATCCTTAATCCAACATCATAGGTGATCTTCGGCTCTGTTAGAACTCGAAGGGCTATAACAAGTCCTCAATTTGGGCGATTGCTTTTTCTCTTATGTCTCCAACCAAAGAGACAATCACACGGACTTCAAACATTGTCATTTGCTTGTTTTCTCTCAAGTGGAACCAACTAGTGTTTCTCAAGCTCTCAACGATTCAAGGTGGCTCGAAGCAATGCAAGAAGAAATGCAACAATTTCACAATCAGCAGGTTTGGATTTTGGTCCCCACTCACGATGGCAAATATGCCATTGGGACAAAGTGGATTTCAAGAATAAGAGAGATGCTAGGGGTGTTGTGATCAAAAATAAAGCAAGGTTGGTAGCTCAAGGCTTGAGACAGAGGAAGGGATTGATTATGATGAAGTGTTTGCACTGTTGCGAGTTGAAGCAATTCGCATTTTCTTGGCATATGCTTCTTACATGGGTTTCATGGTGTATCGGATGGATGTCAAGGTGCGTTTACGTATGGTGAGATTGAAGAGGAGGTCTATGTCACTCAACCCAAGGATTTGAAGACCACGATCACCCAAATCATGTCTACAAGGTTGTTAAAGCTCTTTATGGCCTACATCAGGCACCAAGAGCTTGGTATGCTCGGCTTTCATCATTCCTGCTGAAGCATGGCTATAGGCGAGGTGCTATTGACAAAACTCTGTTCCTAAAGAAGAATTACTCAGATATCATTCTTGTACAAGTTTATGTGGAAGACATTATTTTTGGTTCTACAAACGAAGCTTGGTGCAGGGAATTTGAGGAACTAATGAAGGGTGAATTTCAAATGAGTGCTATGGGAGAGCTTACTTTCTTTTTGGGTCTCCAAGTTCGTGAGAACAGGAGGCATCTTTATCATCAAGATAAATATGTGAGGGACATTTTGAAGAAGTTTGGCATGGAAGGTGTTAGTGCCACAACACCTTATGAAGTTCAAAGACTAAAGCAAATAATGAACCAGATCTACACGTGAATGTTCATACATGCAGGTCCATGATTGGTTCATTGATGTATCGATGACTTCAAGACCGATATTACATATCTTTGTGAGTGTTTGTTCTCGACATCAAGTCACTCCACTTACTTCCCATCTAAATCTTTGTCAAGAAGATCTTTAAGTACCCGAAGGCCAACCTCTTTAGGCCTTTGGTACCCAAAAGAGTCTCCTTTCAAGTTGGAAGCATATAGTGCGGTGATTATTTTGGTGCAAATCGGATAGAAGATCCACAACCGAGGTGCCAATTTCTAGGCAATGCAAGAAACAAACCATTGTGGCTGCCTCAACCATCGAAGCGAGTACGTTCTTTGCCGCAAATTGCGTAGACGGGTCCTTTGGATTCGTAACCAATTCTTTGGACTATGGGTACAACTTTATGAACACTACAATTCATATAGATAACCAAAGTACCATCTGCATAGTCAAAAATCCAGGTCTTTCACAATCAACTAAACACATTGAAATCGAGGCACCACTTTATACGAGATGCATATGAAAAACATTTGATAAAAGTGGCTAAAATTCATACCGATGATAATGTGGCAAGACACTTAACAAAAGCGTTTGATGGACCAAGGTTTCAACACCTCGTGGTCAATATTGGAATGTTAAACCCTTGACTGCATAGTTTAAAGGAGGCATAGGCCTCAGGGGAGGCATATGCCTCAGGGGAGGATTTGTGCAAACTCTGCATATTTTGTTTGTGTCATATTTTGTTCAATAAACAGTTTTTCTTTTTCTAAACTTGTCTTCTATCACTAGGTCTGTAAAAACATCATTTTGCCCATAGTGATAGCGTTTATTTAACATAATTTATCTTTTTAATTTTCTCTATTTGCATTTTTGCCTCTGTTATTTATTATTCTTAGTTTACACTAACTGTCTTATTATTCGTTAGCTTGTTTTTGTGTCGTTCTTGTGTAGTGTTGTGTCTGTTTTGCAGTTGTCTGGATTGCAGTTTGTCCATTTCATGATCAAGTTCAAATTCATCAAGTGTGACTCAATGGTACATGGTCAAGATAGCTAAAAGATTGTTACTTGTTTCTTTGAAATTAAAATCATGAAGCAAACAATTTGATTCCACCGAAGCTATATCTTTCAAGAAAAGGGCACATCAGATGCTCCAGGATGAATGCACCGTGATCCAACTAGGTCTCCCTCTACCTCTTCAAGTCCTACCACAAATGTTCAAGATGAAAGTGCTCCCTCTGGGAAAATTTATAAGCCTGGTAGGAGGAAGAAGAGAATGGCCACCAGATCTCCCCTGGATCTTGAAGCAGATAACTCAACTTTCATAATAGAGGGATCTGCTGCTGAGTTTCCTGAAGAAGATCCAAATGCATTGGAAAATTGGATACTGAAGGATGATGAGTTGAATGTCATTCATCGAAGGAACTCTCCTTCAATGGAATTCACCTTTCTGAAGGAAATTCTACACTTGTGAGCAATGCGGACTTGATTTCTACACACTGAGTTACCTCCCATTACTGCAACAAGGAACCACAAGGTTCTGGGATGTTTTTACCAGGTGATCTTCAAGTCCTGTTAAACTCTCATATTCCCAATAGCAAGGCTCATTCCATTTGGGAAAACTCACATAGATGGAAGGTTGCGTCCTGGAGATTCTATCCTCTCCCTCGTGCGCATGTGCTTGAGACTAAGGGTGGAATTACTATATGTATGCTTGCTGAAAGAAAGTACCCATTGCCCAAAAGACTTATGGAACGAATGCTTTGTCAAAAATTGGAGATTCCTCCAGATCCAGTGGGCAATGAAAGGCTGTCTGCTTCAACATTGGTGGGATTGATCAAGTCACAACTTCTACAACTGCAATAAGCCTCAATCTCATCCTTATCATAATACTTGGTACTCTCTGCACTACCTTGTTTTGATATATTTATTTGTGTTATTTGTCAATTTCTGTGTTACTTCTCAATTTCTTAGTTATTAGTTAAAAAAAAAAAAAAAAAAAAAATTAACTTTTCGCAGTTTGTTGTACCACTCGATGGTTCTTAACTCACCGATGTACATTGTGTATGTCAAAGAGTTGACTAGTCCAAAGTGCAGCTTTGGTAAAGACACAACAAACTGTTGATAATTGTAATGGTTTGCTCAAAATCATAGGTCAAGAACCACCCATGCTTCGTTCTTTGAGGTTGTATGGTCATCAATTCACCATGGTCTATTCCTCTTTGGAATCCAAGAATTGGCTAGCCCACATGTATATGGCATGTGGTAAAGGCAACTCAATCCATAATTGGTTCTCAATTCACCAATTCTAAGAATTGACTAGTCCCGAGCAAACGGCTACGGGTAAAGACAAGACAAATCCGTTTGTATGGTTTGGTTTGCCAATAAATCGATGGTTATCAATGTACCATAGTTTTCGAACTCAAACATATGGCTACTCCAGTAGTAATGGCTATTGGAAGAGACATCAAACCCATTAATTTCAATGATTCACCTCTCACAGGAGTTAACACACCGGAAGTGATGAGAATAGTATGAAACTTATATGTTTTGATGTACATGATGTCATATGTTCTTTGCAAAGATCCGGTGTTTCACGATTGGTCATCATAGAGATGTTCTTCTTACGAATCTTTGTTCCGATCCTCAAGATACCGCCACTCATAGCTCAACAACATTATGGTACAATACTAAAGGAACCGGTACAAACCTCGAGGGGATCTTGCTTGGAAATATTTCGTGAAATGGTACAATCCTCAACAAGATTATCGATCTATCAAGGAAACCGGAACTTAACCTAGTCAAATTCCGGTTTAGGGAGGATTGTTGGAATTAAGGTAAACTCGATTCGCCAAGATTCTAGTCAAGAGATTCTCCGAAGAAGAATGGATTCATTGAAGTTATATCCAGAAGTGTTAAAGCAGTATATCGTGTTCTTCTTTGAAAGTGCATATCCACGTAGGAAAGATAAGCTCGATATAGAGTAAAAGTCACGCCGTATGTATAGGTTGGCGCCGTATTATGTAGAGCTTAATCAGAATAAACAATATGATTAACAAAACAATATGATTAGTTGCATGCTTGTCTAGATGCATGCTTGGTCTATGTTAGTTTTAGGAGCGTACATTGTCAACGCTCATTAGGGTTTCTTGCCTATATAAGGAACCATGATAGTTTGTAATAGATAAGTTTTTTTTTCGAAAGTCTTTCAAGTCTTGTAATACATCCGAAACATAGAGTTTCTATAATCAAAAGATCCATAGAGGATCAAAGTGTTCTTAGTTATTATAACTTGTATTTACCTTCCGCTATATAATACGAGTTGTAGAGATTTTCTATTAGTTTGCTTGTGATTACATAGGCAACACTAACGATCTCCAGTGCTTAAGATCTATCAAGGTCGTGTGTTTAACATAGGTCGTTTAGGAAGAGCCCTTCCATGGATGGGTCGTGGTTCCTAGTGAAGCCACACAATTCTTACATCTTGTTGTGGGTGATGGTTGAATTGCTTGATGTAGAAGTGATGTGGAAATGTAGCTAGATGGTTGGTGCAAAATGGTGATCTAATGTCATCTTTGGCATGGTTTGATCAAAATGCGGCATGGTCTTTTGAGCATTTCTTATGAGAAAGATTTGGATATTGCTCGCTTGGTATTTCGGGACAAGTATTATCAGGTCATAAGGAAGTTTCATATCGTATGATTAGATGATTAGTTGATGTTGTTTTCGGTTTGTATTCGGTTTATGCGTATTAGATTTGGGATATGTCCAAATCTGTTGTTTTTATCCTTATGATGTAATTCATTGGAAGTAATATAATTTCACCATTTGCACCCAAAAATTTGCACCCAAAAAAAAAAAAAAAAAAAAAACAAAGAAGGCATTTGGTCTAAAGGTCGCTAATCGAGCTCGGAGTAAACCTAAGGTCAAGTGGTTGTGAATTGTTATAATCAATGCAATTCATCTCAAGAAATGTAATGTTTCATGAGAGGACGAAGCATATCAACGTGAGGTATCACTTCATTAGGAGATCGTTGAATCTAGAGAGATTTAGGTGGCAAAGATAGGCACGTAAGATAATGCAGCTGACGCTTTTACAATGGTGGTTCCAGTTCTGAAGTTCAAGTATTGCATGGAGATACTTGGTGTCGGGGCTAACTAGTCTTGCCACTAAGGTGGAAATTATTAGTTTATTTTCAAGTCTAGTTACATAATATTAAGTCGATTAAGTAGATGGTAGTTAAGTGTAGTTTTCTTTATGTTCGAATACTTGCCTTGCAAGGCAAGTTACATGTTTGAGTCGGTTGTGGTTTGCAGCCCAAGTCTAGCTCGGTTAGGATGCCCTTCATCACTATAAATAGAGATGAGGGGTGAAGGTCTCTAACATCCCATATTCTATTCTTTCTTTGTCGAATGGTATTAATAATACATTAATCATTCAACTAATCTTTGTGGTTTATTACTTATGATTTCGTTTGTATCCAACGGGTTTCTTTGGTGTTGCAGCTCGTCAAACTTCTTCGAAGTGTTCTAGGTTCCGCGATATCGATCTTCGGGTTTGTTGAAGCTTCCATTCCAACATATCACAATTACAAAATATTAAATACGGACACATTTTTATATGTCTATATGCTAAATTAAAAATTAAAAATAAATTAAATTCATGTGTAAACCCGTACGTGCAAAAGACTTATAACCAATAATTACATACATGCTTTTATACATTTTGAAAAAGTCTTCACGGTGTATTAAAAATTCCTTGAGTTGCGTAAATCATCACAATTTTTTAAATTATTTTTTACTATAAATGACGTTTCGAACAAGTAAAATCAGATCTAGTTGTTGCCATGAAGCTAACTTTGCAAACAAAACAATTAGCTCTATTGGTTTTAATTCTTATACGTGATCATCTTTTTCAAGCTAATGCCACTTCATATGAATCACATTCAGGTAACTTTATTACGTAGTACTTCTTATGTTAATTACTTTCCGTTTACATTTTTATTTATGAATGAAATAAACTCCTTTGGTTTGCATTTTTCGTACAGGAGATGTGCTTACTACTCGAAGACAAATGCTTAGATTGCGGGTAATAACACTCTCCGCGTCCGAGCTAGAACAACCACGAAGTAACATATTCACTCCACCGTCGCTAACACTACAAGTACGTAGAAGTTTACGTAAAATTAAGAAAAATAGCCTGCCACCAGCACCAAATCCAAACAAAAATCGGCAACAACGTTATTTTTTTCCACCACCACCTCCGCGTTATCGACCACCACCTCCGCGTTATCGACCACTACCGCCACCACCACCGCCGTCGCCGCCACCACCCCCCCGCCGCCAACACCCCCACCACCGCCGCCACCAAAACCGTGTCGTCAACCTTGGGTTTTCCCTTTCTTTTGCTTACCACCACCGCCACCACCAGAAAGTTAATTATTATGATTCATTAGCAGCTTTGTGTTATCAATAATTAATAGTATGATATTTCTTAATGTCACGTTTCTAGAGCATATGCTTGTATTTTGATGATATTTACATTTGTTTTTTTTATAATACGAACATTTGTAATTTAGTACGCTTAATTGTCTTGCTAATAAAAACACTTGCATCGTTTGCTTTTGGACTTTGGAGTCATGAAACTTAAGTTATAGACGTTAACATCGCACATCATTATCCTATTGTTATATCAATAAACAGTTAAACACATACAATATTCAAAATATATATAGTTGCAAGATGCACAACTAGCTAGTTTACAAACTAGCTAGGGGTGAGTAAAACCGACCAAAAACCAAATCGACTCGATGTGTAATACCTGAATTTCTAAAATTCACAAAAAGACCAAAATACCTTTATGATCAAAAGTAAGAATAATTAAATTTAAAAGAATACCAAATAAGTTATGTAAATTCAGAAACTTTATAAGAAATATCACACATGATACAAATAAAATTTAAAGACTTTGTAAAGATCATTCTTATAGTTTCTAATATTTATAAAATCATTTTTGTATTTTATATATAATAGCCGAATATATTTAATTAGTTTTATAAAAGAATATAATTAATAAAAGCCCAATAAAAATTTATAAAAGTTAGATTCCATTTATTATAAGTCCATTATAATATAAAGCCCACAAGAAAAATTAGAAAATTATATAAATACATAATATACGGTTTTATTCCATCTTTAATCACCGAATAAACCTAAACCGACTCCAAAACCCTACAAAATTCGACTTCCAGTTTCCAAGGCCTGAAGCTATTTTTCTTGGACGAGTTTGAAGGTGAAGAAGGTGTTAAAAATCGTGTTCGAAGTCCTAAGGTGCTGGTGTGATCGTGATTAGTTTTTGGTCGATTAGGGTTTCGCCGAGAAGGGTTTTTGTGTTCTTTTGTTCTAACGTCCAAGTCTCATCAAGGGTATGTTCCTAATGTTGCTTTCAGTCCTACAAGTCATATAGAACCTGTAAAAATTGGTCATGCATAATTAATAAGTCACACGAAATTGTTTTGGATTGATAACTCTAAAAACGTATAAAATAACGCATGGGCGTATAATAAATTTTGAGACCATGAATTGATTTTTCCAGAAGCTCTTACATGTTATACAACCTGAATAAAATACATGATTGTGAATTCGAAGCTTGTGTAAATTGTCTTGGGTTTTCTTGTTCGATAACGCATAAAAAAGAAAAGGATTTAAAAAGGGACGATTAGGGTTTGCATGAATTAGGGTTTGCTTATTATAACTAAGGGTAATAAATGCAGTAGTAATGATGGATTAATGATGGGTTAAACCTAGGTTTAGGGATTGTACTTGAATTATGTATATTCGGTTCTTAATAAAAGTTTTGGGTTGGTTTTGTAAATTATGAAACTTAAAGGTTATTTTTATGAATAGTAAAATAAAGGTACTAAACGTATAAAAATAAGTGTGGGGGTTAAACATGTAATTTTGGAGATTTAGAGGGCCATTCGAATTGTATTTAACTTAAAAGGGTATGTTTTGTAAATTCTAAAACCTTTGGGCCAAAATAGTAAAATCTGATAAAGTAAGGTTAGATTGTGAAATTAAAGATGTTAAGGGTGTAATTTGTAATTCTGAGTAATTATGGGTTCGACAAGTGTGAGTTGATTTTTGTAGAGACACGCATGAGTTGAGATAACTTCGGTTTGTTATCATTTACGTTTTAGGTCAAAGTGGAAATCATTAAAAGAAGTAATATGTGAATTTAATGTGTATTTAGTAATATTTAAAGAATATGGGAAACCCTAGAACCTAAATAGGAAGTTGGTTAATAAATGAGGAATATTCTAAAATGTTGTAATTCCGTCTGTCACTAACATGGGTATATTCTGACAAATCTAAAAGTATTAATGCGACAAATCCGTTATAACATTAATGATGCTAATAAATATTAAATAAATCATAATCCGTGTAGATTCGTTGGAGGAGACGCGACGTTACATCTTCATATTCCTACATTCGTTACTTTTCTCTCATTTGCTTTAAGGTACGGATATTCATCTTACTTTAAGACACTTATGTTATCGTCACGAGATATTCTCGACCTTTTCAAAGAAAGGTTCCTTATGATGTTCTTTCGTTAGTCTTTCCATTTTACTTATTAGGGTTTCCGATGCCATTGCTATGAACCCTTTCCTGATTGTGTGATCTATTGCTTATCTAAACTTATGTTCTATTGAATCATGCGATACTTGATTTGAACTTTATGTTAGGAAGACTTTGATATGTATAATTGTTGAACCTTATTATATTTGAATATGAACCTTATGATATGAGTTAGTGATATGTTATTTGCTGAACCTTGTGTTTGACTAAGACTTGTGTCATAATTGAAATTCGGTTTGACCTAAGTTAGTTTGACACCCGAGCCAAATAATACCTAGTCATGGGGGTTCCATGTCCGTGTCGATGATGCACCTCCGACATGACTCTAGAGGTCAGAGTGAAGTTCGCCACGTCCCTTATTTGTTATCCGTTATGAGCTCAAGTCATATTATATGACCAATGTATGTTTAAGGGGCGTATGGATGCATCCTAGATCCGATCGTTATCCGATATGATTTGTTTAGATGAATGATGTCGGTGCACACGCATCTTCATAAAACTCGAGCTAGCTACTCCGACTTATTTTGAGATTGTTTCTATATAGTTATGATGTTTTGATATGATATGTTCGGGCTCGTGGTAGTTAACTAAATCTTTATTTGTTATTACTATGTTAAGTATTCTGATTTTGATTTGGTATGTTCCAATGATTATGATTATGATTAAGTGCTGGGTTTGTTATATGATTTTACATATGTGTATGCTTTTGTATGTTCATGTGATTACCGTCTACTATGCTAGGTTATGATTAACATGTTTAAATGGGATTTGCATGCTGTCATCTGATGTCATGTTAGTTTTTGTTATGTAAAGTCGTTGATCTGCATGATGAATGTGCTAGTGTGAAAGTGGGTATCCTATAAGTTTAGTATGTATAATTTGTTCAGTTAATGTTTGAACTCTGCTGATGTTAGGATTTGATCTTAGAACTGGTTTAGCTTATGATAGTTATTTTGATAATTGCTAATGGTTATGCTATGTTTTGTTTGGTCTATTTAATTATAGTTTGTCTACTATGTTTCTATTTGTTTGTGACCCGCCATGATTTGATTTGCTATTTCCATCACGCAATATTGAATTAAGTGTGTTAAGTGAAGGTTAATTAATTTGTTGAATGCCATGTTTATTTTCTAGAAGGTGTTTCCGTTAGCCTTAAACTTTTCGTTTGGTTTATATGTAATCTTTTGTTCTTGATATGCTGAGTGATTGGTTGTTCAAATGTGTTTGTGTTTGTGTTTTGTGTCATTAATGTGCTATGAGATGTTTTAAATTGTTACGTGGTTGTTTGGATTTCTGTATATTTGTGCTTCCGCAGAATCCTAAAAGATCCCTCTTTATCATTTCATTTTGATTTCGTTATTTGTATATTTGTATTGTTTAGCTTTTGTTCGTTATATCTGTTCACTGGCCTTTGTAAGCTCACCAAGACTTTTCTTTTCCGGCGGTATTTTAGCATTCAAGATGAGCTTGTGGATGGGTGATTTGGGTTAAGAATAGAGTCGAGAGCAAGACTTGACCTTTAGAGATCTTAGATTTATTCAAGTTTAGTTATTTATGTTTTCTTTTGAGTATTTTTGAAAGGCTTTCGCTATTGTATATTCTTTAAAGTTCGATATGAAACCGTACAGATATCTTTACCCTTGTCGGGTTGGGGTGTTACAATTTATGGTATCGAGCCTAGGTTTTAGGACCCTGAGCTTAGGGCTATGACCCGAGGATTGGGTAGACATTAGGTTTCCGCCTGCTGAGATATCTTTCGATTCCTTTTGACCGTCGCTCATATTTGACTCGATATTCGCTTGTCTTCACCGCTTTGGCCCTCCTTTCGCATCGAATTTTGTTATTTTGTTTTCGCTCGTCCGTTTGTCGATCGTTAGACGGAGACTACCCGCAGAGCCGAAGAAGATGGTGTCGACCCTGCGTTGCTGCAACAGTTCCTATGCTGGAGAACACAATAAAATATATTGAAGTCATAAAAATTATAAAAATACATTTCTCACAAGTATTGAGTGAATAAATAATTTATCGAATAGAATTTACTAAAACCGTCGTAATTATTTATATAACAATTTATATACCAAAATAAATTCAAACATCGGGTAAACTAATAATATAATTTTTATAGTCTTAAAATGAGTATAAAAATATATCAGGATAATTGTTGGAAGTCTCGGATCAATTATTCAAAATAAATGATCGTGCGATAGCGTTTATTTAATAAATAAACATACGTTAATGAAATATGCAAACCGATGCATTAACTAATATGAAATTGATGTTACTGATGATATGTAGACTAACTCTAGTCTATATGAAATGTTTTCAATGATGTTCCATGAATACGCAGCTAAACCCTTATGGTTAGGCGTATTTGATACTCGTAAACCTAGTTTACGAAAAATGATGAATAGTGAATCATGAATAGTGATTTTTCTCCGGGATGAATAGTGTTTCGTGAATAGTAAAATTTTGAAATAACCTCTCAAAGTCTCAAACCGACTTCAAAAACGATGAATAGTAAAATAATGAATAGTACTAGTGAATAGTAAATTCCCGAGATGAATAGTAAATTTGAGAAATGACCTGAAATTACGAGTTGTCACAAAGGGTATATCGGTCATTTTTCACGTTTTTACTCTTCACCCTCAAAATTCAAACGCACATAACTTTTAAACGGCAAAGTTTTAGAAAAAACCGATTTCATCAAGATTTCCAAAATTTAATCCCTTTTAAATTTGGTATAAATCTTGTTAAATATTTTGAAACCTTTTTTTTACATATTCATTTGGTCTTGATTTTCTTGATGTTTTTGACGTTTTCGACCTTATTTTTTTCTTTCAAAATTGTCGAATCATGAAATACTTAAAACACGAAAGTTGTAGTAGACTTTGGTTCCTTAACCCAGAATTTTGAATCATTTAAATCCGATATGATATGAGTGAGATATCGCACGTTAAAGATGGCGTTTTAGTCATATTTGTTGCACACAAAGTGTTTGATGAAATATCTAGCATGAATTTTTAGTGTTAAAATTGCGTTCAATGCTCTAATTTTTGTGCCACAACCCATCATGATACATTTTAGTGTTCTTCAGTTAGTATTGTTTATCAGTTAGTGTTTTTCATCAATTGATCTTGTCCAAGACTGATGAACAAGAAATGTTAACTGATTACTGTTGTTCATCAGTTAATCTTTTTCATCAAAATATAATTTTGTTTATTAACTTTCTCTCCATATTACTTTTGTTTATGAGCTTCACCCGTTTTACTTTTGTTCATTAAAAACGAAGTTTTGTTTATGAGAGATTTACCTTTTTTTATTAAGACTCATGGCATTAACAAAATTCTTACCATCGCAAAAGATTTATTTTTCAATTAATAAAAAGTGTTGTTCATCAATATAAAAATGTTGTTCATCAATAAAAAGAATTGTTTATTTATTCATCAATAAAAAAGTGTTGTTCATCAATAAAAAGAGTTGTTCGTCAGTTTATTAGTTGGTTGTTGTTCATCAGTTAGTCTGTTCATCACTTTGTTATCAGTTAATCTGTTCATCATTTAGTCTTTGTTGATCAGTTAAAAAAAACCTAAAAGTAACAAAAATAACAAAAGATGTATTATAATACACCAATTAGTGCATTTAATGTATTTTTATAAGATAAATCTCTTTTAGGCATTTTATCAAGGGCTAATTACCTATTAAATCACTATAGTTGTCATGAATGGCAGTTCTGCGTACCGAACTAAAAAAATAACTCTTTTAGACATTAATGTTGACATTTTTGTCTTTCTTTAAATATTATGACCATTTTACACTTCGAAAAATATTTAAAAAAAAAGAATTTCGAAAAAAAAAATCATTTTTTTTAATCTAAAAAATAAAAATAAAAAATCGCATGTCACAAAAAAATTTAAAAAATTATTTCAGAAAAAAATTTTCAAAAAAAAATCAAAAAAAAATCATAATTTTTTTTAATCTAAAAAATAATAATAAAAAATCGAATGTCGCAAAAAAAATTCTAAAAAAATTATTTCAGAAAAAAAAAATTCAGAAATTTTTCTATACGTTTTACTCCGTTTTTTTTTACGTTTTCACATGTTTTTTATTCACTTTTGATTTTTTTTTTTGTCACAAATGAATTTTTTTATCGAAATTTTTTTTATTCCAAAATATTACAAGAAAACATTCAATTTTTTGTGTGTCACAAAAAATTTAAAAACACATTTTAAAAAAGTAATTGAAAAAAAGGTATTTCAAAAAATCGAAAAAGAAATTGGAACAAAAATTTCGAAAAAAAAAAGTATTTCAAATAAAAAAATTCAAAAAAACATTTTGGAAAAACAAATTCGAAAAAGATTCAGAAAGGGTAAAATGGTCATAATATAGTCATAATACTTAAAGAAAGACAAAAATGTCAACATTAATGTCTAAAAGAGTTATTTTTTTAGTTCGCTACGCAGAAATACCATTCTTGACAAGTGTAGTGCTTTAAAAGGTTATTAGCCCTTTTATCAAACACTTTGTGTGCAATAAATATGATTTAGATATCATTTTTAACGTGCGATATCTCACTCATATTATATCGCATTTGAGTGATTCAAATTTTTGGGTAAAGAATGGCCAAAAAGCTACAACTTTCGTGTTTTAAGTTTTGCATAATTCGGCCTTTAAACTATACAGAACTAGAGCCGGAAATTTCAAAAAAATCAACACCCACTTAAAAAGCTGAAAAACAAAAGTTGCAATTCACATATCAAAATGCATAACAAATTTTGGAGAATTGAATTATAAAAATTATGGTAAAATCGGTTTTTGTAAAAAAATTGTCTTTAAAAGTTATGTACGTTTGAAGTTTAGGGTCGAATTAAAAAGGGAAAATTGTATAAAAAGTCATCATACTTTTGACTTATCATTATTGTGTGAATGATCTATTTTTTTATCATTGCGACACCAACCTTTTAGATCGCTATGCTATTGTGTACCGGTGACCCGCTTAACTTGTTGGAGCCGGTCATGTTAACCATCGTTAATTTTTTATTGCACCGTTAGTCCTTTTCGTCTGTTTTTAACGACCGTTATTATATTATTTCACCGTTAGTCATTTTCGCCCGTTTTTTAAACGTTTTCGTCCGTTTTTACACTTTTTTGTTCGTTTTTGCATGGTTTTGTCCATTTGTAAATACCCTAGACTTTAGCCATAGGAGATTTTGACCAATTAGTCCAACTATAAAGCATACGAGCTCTAGACTTTAGCCAAGAAAAGAATACAAATGAATGTTATCAAAGATGTCACTTTTACTCATAAAGTGAGAGTTGAAAGTGACACTATTATGAAACCGCCAAATTCACCAAAAAGAAGTCGCGATGATGACATACATATGATGAATCTTCTCTTTAGAAATGCGTCAAGAGGTAAGTCGATCTCTTCAATGGATGAGAGATACAAATAAAGGCATGGAAGCATCACACCAAGTACAAACAAGCCTCCAAATATCTTTGTCAATGCTCGAAAGGATGTTAAAAGAGCTTTTGGTGGGTTAAGACAAATAATCGTCTAAAAAAGTTATTTCTATTTAACGATATTCTAAGTTTTAATAATGACAAATATAAAAATATTAAGTACGATTTCACGTAAACATGTTTTATACTTAAGTTTTGATTGAACGAAAATCAGTAAGGTATAAATATGGTATATTAGAACTTGTACAATGATCAAAGAACATTTTGTCGTGTATCCTAGTCTACACTTACATCATTTTATAAATTATTGCATAAACTCTCACATGTTTACTTACACTTATGTAAAAATGTTTTTTAAATTACTCGTGATAACAAGACAAAAAGCTCATTAGTTAGAACTTTCCCTTTTGGGAATGAAATTAATGAGATTGTTGGTTTGTGGGAGTTACGAACACACGTATATGACTAGAAGTGTGTGAGCCGATGGGGGCACACACGATAAACACGAGTATACGTGTCGAACGTATTTATACTTGAATATATACCCGTTACATGCATGCAAACTTGACCCGATAACTATTGAGATCCATGGGCTGTTTTGGATTGAACATGGGTCGAATTGTGACAGCCTTGGGCCTTGGGTTCACTGATCGGGGCAAGGATGAAAAGAGGCAAAGGTTTTGGCTTGGGCTTGGTGGCTTGTCAACCAAGACAAGGCTCAAATATAGGGACGTTTGTTTTAAGCTATAAAATAAATGTACTCTATAACTCATGCATGGAATATACGATATATGATATCCCTAAAACATCATCATAACTGATCCATAGTTTTCTGCTTAATTCTTAGTCGACATATGTCCAAGTTGACTTAGGATTTTTGGCTTTATTTGATATCTAAACTTGCATTAATTCAACTTGGTCCAAGTGTTTAGATATTAATCTATTGGTGATAACTTGCTCCTGAATTCCAGCCGAATAGCAGCAGTAAGAAGTGGGTTTTGCCTTCTGGTCGGGACTCTTTTCCTCGGACAGAAAGCAAAGGATATCAGACTTTTTATGTCCGATATCGGGTAATATCAAATATGCTAGTTTAGCAGATTTGGTTTTCGTACAGTGGAAACAAGATGGTCTCTTGGTGTTTTCCTTGTTAAAGTTAATATTCAAGTTGTATCACTTGTTGATTGGTTTATATTAATGCGTTCTTGACTAGCCATTAATCGAACGTATACGTTATCGGGTTTGTGTGTGATACTCTTCGAGGTATCTATTTTAGATACTTAAGGTTTCGCTTTGGTTTCTTGTTCACATTAAAGATCAATCGCTAAACAAGGTTAGGGTTTCTTTTATCCCTTTTAATTAATTAATATTGTATTAATTATTTGTTTATTAATTACGTGTTTAACATAATTGCATTAACTAGATCCAATATCCGATGCGCATCAGAGGTTAATGGTTAACCTGCTCTAAAATCCCAACAGTGGTATCACGAGCCAACTCGTTTTTTGCGATTATGGGTTACACGTTTCTGATATTAATAAACATGTTTTAAAAGGCTGCATGAAACCTTATTTAGTTATTTGTTTTATTTTATTTTGACAATTACATGCAATACTTGTCAATTTTTAATAAATAATAACTAGTCACACACAAATTAAAATTATACTGATAATTAGAATTAATTTGTTAATTGGAATTACTTGTTAATTAGAATTTAATTTACATGTGAATTATAATTACTTTGTTAATTGAAATTAAATTGTTAATTAAGAATTACATGTTAATTAAAATTACTTGCTAATTAGAATTAAAAGTTAATTTGAATTTATTAATTGTTAATTAGAATTATTATGATAATTAGAATTACATATTGGTTTATAAATACATAAAATTGCGTTATTACTTGTTAATTGAGATAGCCATGAGTTTTATGTGTTTTCCGGCCACAAGACCCACTCAATTGCTTTTCTAAGTGATGTATGGGGCGATCTAGGTATTACATCCTAGTAACGGTCTTATGGTTCTCCGTTTGAGGAAGACTCGCAAGAGAACTCGGAACAATATGTGGTTATTTATATTGATGTTTATGCTTGTATGTTTGTGATTCCTATATATGCATTATTACTTGCTTTGACACCTAATTGTATGCAATATGGAATAACACATATCGTAACCATAACTTTAATATTGATCATTATTTACACGCCTAAATACCATGCTCATTGTGACCGCTATTTGATTCGTGGAAAATTGTTTTTGTAAAATAAAGTGACCTAATATATGAAACACGCCAAGAATTTAAAACTAGACGATATGGACACTGGGATGTACGGCTCACCCACTAGAACAAACTCAAAAGGGGTTCAAAGAGGTGCGCATACCGCACCGAAGGATGTCTAGGTTATGCTTCGGGCCACCCGGTCCTCCGCCTCCCCGTATGCTCGATTGAGCTACCGTGAACCATGATGATCACTACGCTTCATTACTAAAAGTTTTAAAATTAGTGTTACAAAGTTTTTTTGCATGCTTTTTGTACACGACTTTTACCACATTTATATGTGCATACCTATTTTAATTTTAAGTCTATGCCATCCAACTATGAACACGAGCACTTGATTGACTTCTCCGGTCGATCTAAGGGCCTTCCAACCCATGGTAATTATTTCTCACCGGGTCGACCTCCGTTATTTTTACACGCTCATACTTGGTCGACTTATATCGAGTTAACTCCGGTCGCACTCGACCCGAGGCATAAGATGAGAACTAAACATGCTTTTGACATTATTACTTGATGCTAATGCCTTAAACAGCCTCATAAATCTAAGAGTTGCATTTTGCAATTAACGCCGTCGCTACCTCTTGTCCTATTTTTTACACATCCGTCGCATTCCTATGGTAAGTTGGGTTGTAAGATGGATCTTAGTCTTAATTAGTAATTAATTGTAGTTAATTCTTTAAGAATGTAATTATCGAATATACTAGATTTAAACTTTTTATGTTCTGATTAATGTGTTATTGCAACATAATTCGTAAACAAAATTTGTTTTTCTTCAAAGACAAACTTAGTCTCTTTTCCTAGTAAGAAGAGTGAGACTTATTCTATCTTTTCTCCTTAGTTGACTAACCAAGATAGGATTCCAAAATTGATAAACTGCTTATGATCTTTCATTACCCTTTCGTGGTCTAGAGTGAATCGAAAGATAGAATATTTTGTGTAATCGAAACATTGTGTTTAGAGCTACTAAAATAAATAACATCCCGCACTTGTCACGATGTATGAGTTTAAACCGAAAGAGTAAAGGAATTACTAGCATATTTGCTAGGTAATTTTCTTGGACTCTTGTTTATTCCTAAAGTGCTAAATACCCTTGGGGCTTTATAGATTTATAAAGGAGGAATTTCATGCTAAAGATTCAAGTTAATTAAATAATAGAATGGCTAGTCCATTGTCTACATAAGTAAAACTTCATATACTCTGCTCAATACCTAAGTACATGCTACTAGTAGGCAATTGTAGAGAATAGGAAAGTATATAAAACTGCTATATGCTTTCTACTAGAAATGTAACACTTGTAATGTTGACAAATCCAAAGGGAGCAATTGCATTTTATTATCGAAATATCATTCATGTAATGTTGTCAATTTCGCTGGAGCTACGGGATTTATTTCGTTAGTCACCCATATCATTTCAAACTAGCTTTGAAATAATCCATTACTTTCCTAATATGAACAACCATTGCTTAAAGGAAAATTGCATTTTATTTTATAAGATAACACGTTGCCTTCAGGCCGCCGCTCAAACGTTATCTATAAAATAATAATCCACATTCCTTATTACATGTTATGGTTCTAAACTACTTATGATATCTATGACATTATCATATTGGTTGAACAATCAATCACGTGTTGTTTGTTTTCATAATATGATGTTGTACCACAAGTGGGAGAAATCTCAAAGTGTGTGCAAGGAACAACAATATTATTGGTATCTCTTGACCGTAGGTAAAGGAAACTAATAATTCTACTAGGACTTAAGCACATTAGATGTTTAATGCCCTACTACATGTAAAATAAGAATTCTACTAGGACTTAAACACATGAGATGTTTATTGCCCTACTACATTCTAATAATGATTCTACTAGGACTTGAACACGCTAGATGTTTGTTGCACTACTACATTCAAATGTCATGATATAGTGTAAAGATACTTCAACAGTTGACTACATGTTTTAGTCAACATAATTATGGTTATATAATAATGATCATAATTCTGAAGTATAAAATTAATTTGAAATTACTATAGAACCCAAGAGTTCATGCTCATGATTACTTTTTGTTACTATAATTATGCTTACATGTTAAGATAATTATAAAGTCCTTGAAGTAGTCAATGACTTATAACATAAAATATATATATAGTAAATGTGTTATGTCTTCTCGCTAACACATAAACATGAGGCTTTGAATTATTCAAAGACCGATAATGTATTATTGAAATGTTCTGCTTTCTTGTTAACACATGAACATATAATCCTTGAACAGCCTCCTTTCTTCTGAACACGCGAACATAAGTTTCTTGTATTGTTCAATAAATATACATTATTGCATGCACTTGGTTCATAATACTTTATATGCAATTTGGCACCACCCAATTGACAAGTATTTAGTCCAAAGAGAATTAGTTATCTATAGAATTTCGATATAGTTTCACAATTTAATAACTTATAGGATACCACTTCATTATGGTATGTCTAATGTGTTGGATCAAACCTTATTCATATAGTTTGGTTACTGATAGCTTTAATTGCTCTACCTCCAAAACATATCAAGGTTAGAAAAATTGCATGTGTCATGGATACACTCAATAGAGTTCAAACATAGAAGGTATTCAAGACAAACTATAACTGAAAACCCTAATTCATTAGGGATTTGAGGTTTTACCACTCAAACCAATTGAATCATAAACCCTTTTGGATTTTTGATTTTTCTACACTTCCTAGCTTGAAAATTGTAGTTTTAGTGTTCTTCCTAGCTTGACGAAACACAAAACTGCTGCAGAGCTGGTTAAAGAGTGATACTAAATTAGAGTTTTCTATAAACCCTAATTTGAGAAGTTGGAAGGAATTCCATTATGTCTTGATTTAAGTTCTGAATTTGTTAAAATCTTATGAAGCATTTTATTAACGAATCTAGAAATGATAACTTAAAATGTATTTTGTGGTTCCCAATAAAGAACAATTTATTGTTGCTTAAATACTAAGTATTTAGAGAATTATCTCTACTTACAAAAGTAAGTGGGAGCATATACAAATCTCAAAGTTATTTGAGAACAAAATACTTAACCTTCTAAAATCCACTTATTAATGTCATACTAAGGTTAAACATGAAAATGACGACCAAAGTATAATGATTACTCTCATTCATAAATCCGAAAGGATGCCTCATCACTTGAGTGATATTTTATATAAATGCTGAGGGATATAAGTTAGAAGATTATTGTAAATCAGCTAACTATTAAAATACATTATCACATCTTGAATCTGATAAATATTTTAGAACTATGAATGACAAGATGCAGTCCTTAAAAGGAAAATCGAGCTTTGAGCTTGATTGATATTTCGCCTAACAGTTAACCTATGAGGTTGGAATGAGTTTCTTTTGAAGAAAGACTCACAAGGACAAAATTGTATACATATTAATGTTTGACATTTAATAAGAAGTTTTTAATCATACTTAAGCAATTGACTGTGATTAATTTTTCTTATATAATACATGCATTAATTATATAAAGATATTTAATTGTCATACATGTGATTTGTATGTTGAATATGACAATTAGATTTTATAACTTTTTCTTTATGATTACCTTTATGCGAGGACAGTGTAATCAAAAGGGTTATGAATCAAGATAATCTTTATGTAGTATACAAGATTTATGCAATCCATATTTTGATCGATCATGCATCTAAGAGCTGAGATCTTGAATTTAATTACAATATGATTCTAATTGAATTAAGATAACTCTTGAGTATATCTGAGATTGAGTGGGAGCATTGTGTTTATCCTTAAAATTTACATGTTGAAGATATCATTCTATTTAAGCTAGATATTGATCCTTAAGCTTGGAATGAAACTTCACTTGGAATTTACGGAATAAAACAAACAACCTTGGAATAAATGTTTATCTGGAATAAACAAATGCGGAAAATATTAAGTCTAACACAAATGCAATATATCATTCGAGCAAGTCTTAAATGATATATTTCACTTGGAGTAATTTATTACATGGATGGAAACCTTATGTTGTTTTAACTAAGGATTCATCATGTATATATTATATTGTGCATAAGACTAATTGTTGTTTTTGTACAAGAACAAAATGAGCTAACAACAACAATATCTAATTGAGAGTGTTTGGATTTTTGTTTTCATAAATGTTTACGAATTATAAAGCATAGTGTTGTATAAGTACAAATGATGCTAGAGGATTATTTATACTAGTTGTAGTAGGATTTCATCTTTTATGATAAATCTGCTAACTAGCTAGTTATGCTCAACATAGAACATTGTTGCATTACACATTAAGGAATGAGAGTACTTTACACTTTTAGAAACCAGAATATGACTGCACAAGAAGTTGTTGACTTTTCTACCTCATGCAAGGTAAGACAACATTCCATACTATAATTCTTGCAATATTATGAGCATATGAGATAAGACACTCATCTTATATTTCAAATCACTCACTATATGTGATATTTGAAATAAGTATTCGAAAGTTTACTCGATAACTATTTAGTTTTTCTTTAAAGAAAGGTTGAGAATGTTGAAAACATTAGGTTCAACTTACTAAATGAGTTTCATGCATATCTGTTTTAGTATTTGGATAATTGGGATTGAAAGACAATTGTTGTTTTATGGTGAATAAAGATACTTGGTATTTGTTATTCATTCATATAATAATTGTTATCCTATATTTGCATGTTTAATCCTTGAATGATTTTATTGTTCTAAATATGTCCATTGTCGGTTAACAATATGGGAATATTGTTATGATAAGGCAAATGTGAGTGTTGGTTATAATTCTAATGAGAATTCAGATTGTTCCCGCCAAACTTGTATGTATTCACTAGAGATGCATATTGATTCCCCAACTTTCAAACATTTACTTTTGGATCCTTGTCATAAGTAAAATATTGAAAATGGTTTGTTATCTTCATCCTTAGACTTGAGATACAAGCAAGTTCTCATATGCGCGGATATCATTTTTGTAAGTATACTAAAAGGCTATCCGAACAAGGTAGTTATAAAAGCTATATTTCGAGTGATGCGGCAAGATCCACAACACTTGTAGTCAATAAAGGATTTGTTACTCCACTTGATATGTGCGAAGATACCATGGCGCCTCCGCATTTAATAAGATAATTGTTCGGCCGAAGCCAAAGGGTAATGCAAGATGATACTTGATTACATTTGGTATATCTAATTAAATTCTATAACGAGATTCTAAATGGTTAAACTATATGGAATGATTTGAGATCCATAATCCATGGTTTAACGGTATCTATAACAAAGGATGATTAGAGCAAGACATTGAATGACCATGCTATCGAGAAACTTTTATTTAAACTATTCTCTCGCATAATTTTTAGTTAAAAAGCGAGTTGAGAGCGTCATAGGCGCCTGTCAGAAGTTTTAGCGCTTATTCGACACACCAACTCCCAAGTGGGAGCTCGTTGGTTTGGGAGTTACGAACACACGAACGATAGTAAGTGTGTGAGCCGATGGGGCACACACGATAAACACGAGTATACGTGGTTTAACGATTATACTTGAATATATACCGTTACATGCATGCAAACTTGACCCGATAACTATTGAGATCCATGGGCTGTTTTGGATTGAACATGGGTCGAATTGTGACAGCCTTGGGCCTTGGGTTCACTGATCGGGGCAAGGATGAAAACAGGCAAAGGTTTTGGCTTGGGCTTGGTGGCTTGTCAACCAAGACAAGGCTCAAATATAGGGACGTTTGTTTTAAGCTATAAAATAAATGTACTTATAACTCATGCATGGAATATACGATATATGATATCCCTAAACATCATCATAACTGATCCATAGTTTTCTGCTTAATTCTTAGTCGACATATGTCCAAGTTGACTTAGGATTTTTGGCTTTATTTGATATCTAAACTTGCATTAATTCAACTTGGTCCAAGTGTTTAGATATTAATCTATTGGTGATAACTTGCTCCTGAATTCCAGCCGAATAGCAGCAGTAAGAAGTGGGTTTTGCCTTCTGGTCGTGACTCTTTTCCTCGGACAGAAAGCAAAGGATATCGGACTTTTTATGTCCGATATCGGGTAATATCGAATATGCTAGTTTAGCAGATTTGGTTTTCGTACAGTGGAAACAAGATGGTCTCTTGGTGTTTTCCTTGTTAAAGTTAATATTGAAGTTGTATCACTTGTTGATTGGTTTATATTAATGCGTTCTCGACTAGCCATTAATCGAACGTATACGTTATCGGGTTTGTGTGTGATACTCTTCGAGGTATCTATTTTAGATACTTAAGGTTTCGTTTTGGTTTCTTGTTCCGTTACTAAAGATCAACTGCCAAACAAGGTTAGGGTTTCTTTTATCCCTTTTAATTAATTAATATTGTATTAATTATTTGTTTATTAATTACGTGCTTAACATAATTGCATTAACTAGATCCAATATCCGCTGCGTACTCGTAGAGGTTAATGATTAACTGGTTCTAAAATCCCAACAGAGATCACGTACATGTCATACAAATCTTTCCATTTTAGTGTATAAAGATTTTGCATCTACAAGTAATCTTTTGTTTTGGGCTAATATTAAACATAATCCTTTTTGAAGAATATTTTAAGACCCATATTGGTAATGAATATTTTGCATTGATTTGACATTCTACTAAGATCTTATCCGTGCAAATTCCATGCATGACAATCTTAGGAAGATTCAAATTCAAGTAGGATTGCATACTCAAAGAACGTATATGTTTTTTTGGCACTGTTAGAGGGACGACCCCCTAGGATGGCATTTATTCATCCACAAAAGAAGCTAGTGTTTGTACCAACGAGGTTACATAAATTAAAAGGCATGAAGGCTCCTGTTAATGGTGATAAATTGAATACGGGGCATGCTTCCTATGTTGATCGTATAAATGGTTATCAAAGTAAGGAAGTTGCTAACTTTCGGACCTTAATTGCCCTGGCTGGTAATTGGGCTGATGTTACAGTTTCAATTAAATTTGTCCTATAGGTAACGGAGCGCCTTTAGAACTTTGTTAATGGGTTCTTTCTGGGTTAAAGGGTTTCTTTTTCTTGTGGTTGAGTATTATGTTAAGAATGCATGGAGCATATTTTGTCTAACACGTACTATGATGAATTTCAAAAGGTATTTCTCCTTCAAGTTCAATTCTAAAAGTGGTATGGATTCGATGATGGAGAATGGACCCCGGATGATAAGTAATGTGCCATTGATTCTTCGCAAGTGGTCTCTAATGGTGAACGTGTTCAAGGAAGACTTGTAGTGTATCCTTTTGGGTTAAACTCCATGATATCCCTAGTACGCCATTCACCGAGAATGGATTCAGGCTATTGCTACTAAACTTGGTACCCCATTGATGTTAGATACTTATAACCTTCAATGTGCATGGAATCATGGGGTAGGTCTAGTTTCGTGAGAGCAATGATTGATCTTCAAGCTAATGTTGAGTTCTTAGACACTTTTTGTGGCAGACCTAATATTGATGGTAATGGATATATCATGCATTCTATTCGTGTCGAGTACGAGTGGAGCCGACTAGATGTTCAACCCATGAGGTTTTTGTTTATTCGTTGGATCAATGTCTTAAAAAATTGTGTCCAATGTAAATGTGAAGACGCAAAGACAAACTTGTAGAGGTCTTCTCGCTGGTCCTAAGTCTCTGTTAGTCTACGCACCTAGAAGTCCGATAATAAGCATGCTAAACCGAAAGGTTCAAATTTAATTAGCCGGGTAATATTAAACTGCTTTCAAACCCATGGGTGATGGGTTAGTTTAAGTGGTACTAAAATTGTGACTTCAAATGCTTTTGATGTTCTTAATACGGTGGAAAGAATGATGAGATAATTATTCATGGTGATTCAATGAACATGAAAGTGAAGATGAGAATGTAGGTACAGAGAAAGTTGTCGACTTGGATAATGAGGATAATGATAGTGAGAATAAAGTGGAAGAGGGTGCTAATGAAACCGCGAGATTTATGGCATCGACATCTAAGGCTACTAAATCTTCAAACGCTAAGATGAAATCGGGATGAAGAGCTTATACGAGCGCCTGAAAAGATGACTATGATGATAACACGATGATGATGAAGAGTGTGAAGATTTAACGTAGCGCAATTTGCTTTCTATGACACCCATGATATGAGGTTTATGGTCATACTCAGACGAAGTAGTTTATCTAGTAGTTTTTCAAAAGATTGGTTTGTCTTTCTTATAATTGGTTTGGTTGAAGCACAAAATGGCGTGTTTAGATTTCATCTTTATATCGGGTCGAGATGTGAGATTCACTCACATCCCATGTACTTAATCTGCTTTTTAGAGCAATAAAGTTACCGAGTGTAACAACCATTTACCAAAATAAGTTTTCACAATTAATATTAGAGCAAGGTTATCAAAGTATTTTTAAAATAAATTGTATTAAAAATCTTAAGTCTATATATGGCTTTAAAAAACTTTAAAAAATGACAACATATGCAAAGGCCACCACTATTTGAGAGGAATGATTTTATTTGTTAGAAAAATAGATTTCAAACTTATGTGTAGTTAAAAGCTATTGCATATTATGACCTAGGATGACTTTAATAAATTATTTAGTAAATTAGTTTTCATTGTTAGTAGTGGTTGAAGATTTTTGTCATCATCATTCAGGTAAGTCAACACGAGTAAACGCTTTGTTTAATAAATTCCTAAATAGATAAAAGGATAAGTTATATAACCCTTTTTTCTTATAAAGGACATCCTTTTCATTTTTGCGTTTTTTTTAAATTATTATTTTTATTTGTATTTTTATTTTTGTAATTTTGTTTATATCATAAAACTATAAACATGAAGAGTTGAGATCAATATAGAACTCATATTTGTCATAGAACAAATGAACCAATCACAACTCTCCATTTTTTATCTAAATTAATACAAAATCATTTTCCACCTTTTTTTAAAACAACATATCTTAAAAAACAGAATTTTCAAAATATAAATATTATCATGACGAGATTAAATTATCTTTATATAGATATGCACTTTACATATTTTCACAAACATTTTTTCAAAATTTCCGCTCGAAAAAATCATATATGATTTTTACGAATCATATACGATTTTAAAAATCACGATAATTCGATTTTATTTAATCATATATGATTTTACAATCATATATGATTCTCAAAATCATATGTGATTCAGAAATCGAATCATATATGATTTTCACAAATCATATACGATTTTTGTTGACCAAATTTGAAAAAAAGTTGTTAAAATATATATTAAAGATATCTATGTAAAGATAATTTAATTTCGTCATTTATAGATAATTTTATCACAGAACGATTAACTATCATAGATATTTAATTTTTAAAAAGCAAAGCTTATCATAATAAAAAACGAATTACTATTATTCCATTGACGATCACAGAAATTTTATTTATATCGAACTTTCGCTTAAACATGAATGTACGAAACATAGAAAATCAAATAACAAGTACAAGATTCGAGATCTAACCATTCAAAGGTCACTTTCACAACCACCATGATTAAGTTTTCAATATTTAAGGTTCAATCAGACAGATCTCATGTTTCAATGTTTTGTCTTTTCCTAGATTCAAGTTGACTTCTTTTTTTAGTTTTAGGTCAAGTGCATGCATTTCTAAAGCAAAAAATTAAACTATAAAATGGCAATAATTTATTTTTTTTTTTATTTTTTATTATTTTTTTTTTGGAACAGCCAAGAATTTATTAAGAGAAACCCTCAAATAGAGGAGAGGAAATACAAGCCAAAACAGATCTCCAAAAAGGATTTATGTTCAAGGAAAAAAAGAAAAAAAGAGATATATATGCATCACCTAGGATACCAACATACAAACAATCTAAAGCCCAACAGAAAGTTACGTCATATGAGAAGCGATGCAGTATGGATTTGACACCCATATATTCCAACTTATGGGAAGTTTAAACCCTCTGTTAGAAATCCAAAGAAACGATAGGGATTGGGTTTTAACGAAAATATCTTCCTTACGAATTTCATGTGACGATTCCGAATTAGCATGAACAATTCGATTTCGCCAACCCAAATTCTCAAGTAGAACATATAGAGTAGCTTGAAAACTTTACTTAACGACTTCGAGAGTGGCGGGAATAATCCAATAAAGTCGAGATCGACACCTGTTCGAGGCGAATCAATACGCCACCAATTCCAAAATTTACACCATAATTGGGAAGTGGACTGGACAAGTCAACAACCGTGGTGTAGAGATTCCTCATCCGAGTCACAAAAGACGCAATAAGAAGCTAAAACAAACCTTGTAAGAGCTTAACACTGCCGGGAGCCCGCATTGATAGCTCTCCAAATACATATGTTAACTTTCCGAGGACAAGAGAATTCCAACAAATCTTATGAGACATGTTGTTTGTACCAAGAGTTGTTGTTCATGAGCGTGGATAATCTTTAATGTAAAACGCCCACTCAGTATCTAGAGACCATTTCCACCATCATGATTCCCATAAGAGAACTATATTTCCAATATAACGATTAAATCATTTACATCATCAAGAGCCCTACCACGTGGAGAAGGACGCCAATCCCGCTTCCACCCCAAACATCATTAACCAACACCCATCTCTCATTGACACGACAATGTTTGTAAGTTTCATCCCAAAATAAAGTCTCTTCGCCACTTTTAACCTTTCTTACAAATGAGCTCAAAAAGGACACCAAATGGAATCAATATATCTTCTCAGATTCAGGCTTATCTATCTTTATACACACATTAAAATACAACATACGTTATTTATTAATGAGAAAAGTTCTATACAGAACAAGATTTATTTAAAGAACAAAACAACCAATCACAACCATTGATTTAACTTTGATCCAATGGTTAAATTTAATCATTAATTTAAATAAAGAAAACACAAAGGGGCGTTTTTGTAATTTTTTACTTCACCTAACATTATTGTATTCATACATTCACACTCAGAGCGCTAGGTATCGTTTGGTGCCGTGGGTGGTGCCATAAGAAAAAGTGGTGCCACCTCAGCACCTTTTTCCCATGGCATCACTTTTGGCTATGGCACCAAAACTCCCCTCCCTAGCATAACATCAGTTTTTGTGGTGTCGTTATACCTTCTTTTTTTTTCTTTTTTGTTAAATGTTGATACAAAAGTCGGGCGCCTTGTTTGGGCTCTGCTTGCACCAATTGTCGATTGTTACTGAGACCGCGACTAAGAGATGTAAGACACCGCTAGGCTTACTGGGATTGTCTCCCACGATTATCCTCCGCGTGAGAGTAAGTAACGGTTTAGGGTTTAAGGAGTATTAGGTTCGAGATCGCACTTAAACGAGGATGTGATTCCTTTATATACGCACGGAATCCTTGTTGGTTCCAGGTTCCTCAACCTTCGCGATCCCGCCTTAGTCGGTCGGGAATGATTATCTTCCTATTTAGAAGATATCGGATATCTATTCCATCTATAGCTCGGGTTCGGGCCTTCATGAGCCCAAACGTCTAGCCTGCTTAGCCCAAATTGCACTTCGACCAAGTTAGTATCGACTTTAGTCGGTCCGCGACCCGGATATAGACTATACGTCATCATGTCCCCCGCCTAGTATGCGATGCGTGAATCACGGATGCTAGACTAATTATCGAGTCCATAAAACAAACAAAGCGTAGCAAAAAGCTTAAAGAAATATCCTCGATACATTGTATCTAGCCGTAATAAATAAAATGGGCACCTCGTAAGTCGGGGGAAAGGTTACTGCACCCGCGTCCCATCAAACAATCCCAACCACTCCTTTATGGTTGGTGGGGTCCACGTGTCGATCATCGCGTAGGGGAGGAAGGTTATATAATCCCTTCACTTCATTTTCACCGTTTCTACACACAGTAAAAAAAACGTTATCCGCCATTATCATAGCTTCAAACACTTCCAAGCCCTCATACCGGAATATCCCCTAGGTAATCGCTGGCTCGCGCTTTTGTTTTTATTATAAACAATACCATGGTTAAGGATTTATCGGATTTTACGCCGTACATAACGGAGGAGGAGCTTCGACGCTTACGCTCGATTATTTTATTCTCAATATGAAGACATCCAGGAAGTTCCTACCGCGAACGCGCCGACAATGGATTTTAATGGAAGATTGGGTATACACGCGATTCTTTGAATTCGCAACCAGATACCCCTATCATTATTCTTGAGTGATGTATTGAATTATTACCGTGATACACTTATCCCAACCAGACCGTATAGGTGCGTAAAACTAACTAATTTCGAAAGTGAACCGCCACTTATTGGCCATTAACCCCATAATCCACTGCTCCACGATTTTACCACACCACGTGGTCAAACGGGTGGATTTCTTCAAGCGCCGGGTCACCCAATGTTACACGGAAAGTTAGACTCGCCGTAAATTGAGAGGAAACCTTTTTCGGGTCGACGACGATGCTTCTCGCCTTCTTTGATTTTTACTCTAAGGAGACATCGCCAAAGGACGAGCGCCTCCTCGATCATATAATGCGAAGGATGCGGAAACCATAAATGCGAACTGCATCCCTATTAACTCCTATCCCGAGGAGTTCTTGGTGCGACACCGAGCCGCAACTATTTTGGCAGTTCAGAAGAAGTTCCGATCTTCTTAGGCGCCGATGGTCAGGGTGGTGCTCATGCTTTCGTACCCCGTTTGAGTTACATTACTGTAAGTTTGTCATTGTTTGTTCTTCGTACTTATCGTAAACTGTTTGTATTGCATTGTTGTTGCGCAGATGGACCCGTTTAGCCAGCACCGACGAAGCCTATCAGTAGAGGGAACCCGCCACCGAAGAGGAGAAGAGCCCGTGCTTGGCGGCAGGTATGCACTTAGTGTTCGACCTAGGCGAGGCGGGGAAAGTTCATCCGTTGCGCCGCAAGCAACACCGCATGAGTGTGCCCAATTCTAGCCCCTCCACCTCCAAAGGCAACCGACGCCTGAGCGGCAGCAGCGGTGGAAGTGGAAGAGAAGAAGAAAGTCAAGGACCTGGAGCGCAAAGGATGCGCAGTGGCGATGGCGCTGCCACTTCTCGAAAGAAGCGCCCGGTTGTGTTTAATGTGGAGTCCTCCTCTAGTGATGTTGCGTCGCGCCCACCATCACCTGACACATCTATTCCTCCATAAGTATCCGTACAAGATTATGTGCTGCAATGCCTCATGATATTACTGAATAACTGTGAATTTCTCTTCATGTTTTATAGGTTTGAGCAATCCGCAGAGTCACCCCCCCAATCAAGTCCAATGCGCTCAATCATTTGATCGAAAAGCCGAAGAGCCGAGCCCGACCTTCGGGACGCGCCCAGGCAACCGGTTGATGATCCGTCTTGCTTGCTTCGCGACTAAAGGCAAAGTATTCGGGAGACTAGCTATGGGTCGCGCCTTTGCCGCTAAGTACCCCAGAGTCGCAAGAGGTCGCTGATCTTCCTGAGATGTAGTTAAGTCCGCTACCGAGCGGGAAAGCGAAATATCGGTAGTCGCATGAGGCTAAGCTTCTAAAGGTACCCGTTGAGCGTGTACCTAATTATGACGCCAAGGCTTATGATAATCGGTCACGCCATGGAGAAGATGAGGACTTGAACTCCCATGATCGCACGAACCGAGCGTGATCGACTATCCGATAGATGTTATTTTTGCAGTGTCGACTCTAGCACGCCATCGCGGTGGGAAGCCGCTTGCAGCCTGACTATTATCTTAAACCCCGATGCATCCCAACCGCATGTTCCTATATTTGCGCGCCTGTGGATATCTTGAACTTTGTCACGGAGAGGAAGTCCCTTGGCGTGTTTTGAAGCGCAAGATACGAGGCTTGCCTGTAAGAAAGGTATTAAGGGCAAGGTCAGTATGTGTGGTGTCGGCGCAAGCACCTCCTCGGTCCGAGGGGTGCCGTGAGTGTTGCCACCGTGGCCCGTCGGGACGCGGATTTGTTGGAGGAGCTGAGTAAGGTTGGGGATGCTACTAGCCGCGTGGGTAGTTTCTCCTTGAAGCGTAGTAATAGTTTTTAGATTGTATCTTGTGTTGTAACCATCTTTTGGAAATAACTCGTAGTTATGAAATGAATCTCCTTTTGTTAAGTGTTTGTGAATATATTTTGCCATTCGTGATGTGCATACTTATCTGTTTGTCTTTGCGTAAAAGACGTATTCGTTGTTACATGTATATGCAAGTGTGAGAATATGGGAAATCCATAATCATGTATGAAGACCCTAAATAACTTCCAAGTATTATCATAATCGTGTATGTTTAATGATATGCAACGTACTGTATATACCGAATTGCGAATCAAGTATTTTGGTTCCATGTTGTTAAACGTGCACGTAAGCGTTGTTGCGCATCCGTCGAGGATGTGTACAAAACTTATTCCAACGCCTTGAGAATAAGGTGTTTAACAAGGATACGTGATCCAGTGTTGATGGGTTTGCAACCCTCTTATTCAACAAGTTGTTTAGTAGGTTAACTTATCCTTTACCATCATGGGTTTATTATGGTGCATGCACGCCATGGGCAGAAATAAAGAGTTATTAAGACATAGAGTATATGGAAATAATAAATTGAAATATGTCGGAGTTAGCTAGAAACCGCATGCGCTTTATTGATACTTGCAAGTTTTATAATAAGTAAATAAGACAATTATTCTAAGTAAAGAAAGAGTAAATGCATAGATGGGCAACCGAAAGTGCGAGAGCGTCTGTCGCCAGGTCGAGCCATTCCTATAGATAGCACCTCTTGAGGTTGCAGATGTTCCATGTGCGTGGCGCTCACGCACCATCTAAGCCTCCGGAGCTTGTACGCGTCTGTCCTAGTGCTTCGTAACCTCATAGGGTCCTTCCCACTTTGGTCCAAGCTTACCCGTGTCGCTCTGTGGCTCGCGTCATTGGCGCGGTAGACAAAATCACCTAGTCCGAATGAAACATTGCGACTTTAGCATCATAGTATCCTTTCATCCTTGACTTGATTTTGCTTCAGATAACCGATGTCGCGCTTTCTTCTAGCGGATCTAAGTCGATACGTCTCTCGTCATCATTGGTTGCCACATTGACTTCAGCAGTGCGGATAGTTGGCATGCCGATCTCAGCTGGTTGACGGCTTCTGTCCCATAGACTAAAGAGAAGGAAGTGTCGCCCGTGCTAGTCTTGATTGAGGTGCGGTGCGCCCACAAGACATGTGATAGCTCTTCTACCCATCTTCCTTTGTGCTTTTCTAGGCGAGCCTTAATTCCTTCACCTAAGCTTCGATTCGCTCGTTCCACTAAGCCGTTGGTTTGTGGATGTTTAACTGACGCGAAGTGTTGTGTGATGTTAAGCTTCTCGCACCAGTCCCTGAAGGGGTTGTCACGGAATTGTTTCCCGTTGTCCGAGATGATTTCCCCAGGGAGACCGAAGCGACATACAATGTTTTCCCATACGAAGCGTTTCACCTGGTTGCCAGTGATTGTTACCACTGCCTTCGCTTCGATCCACTTGGTGAAGTAGTCTACGACGACTATGAGAAATTTTAGTCCACCCGCTGCGACAGGAAAAGGGCCTGCGATGTCAATGCCCCACTTGTAGAATGGCCATGGTGATGTTATTAGCGTTAGCTCATGCTGTGGTTGGCGTGGGACGGGTCTATGAACTTGGCAGTCGTTGCACTTCCGTATTAAGTCCCGCGCGTCACGGTGCATGGTCGGCCAGTAGTATCCTGATCTCATGGCTCGTGCTACAACGGATCGTGGTCCCGAGTGCATACCGCATGAACCTTCATGGATTTCTCGCAAGACGTAATTTGCTTGTGTGGGCCGACACAACGGAGCCATGGTTCCGGAAAGAGCGTCGGATAATATGTTGTCTCATCGAATCTTTGCAACATACCGATCCTGCGAGCTTCTTTTCCGCTTGGGGTAACTCTCCTTGCTTAGGAAATCCGTTATCGGTGTCATCCATGTAGGACCTTCCTCCCATGATCGTGGAGATTTCCATCTCGAAATTGACTTTTTCTTTAGTGTTTCCACCAAAGACTTGCTTTGATAGGTGCAAAGCTTGTCGAGGCAATCTTGCTTTAGTGCATCCGCTCATGGTTTTCCCTCTAGAACTTGCTTGATAGTGAACTCACAAAGCTTTTTATCGATGTCTTGGTTTTGTCGAGGTACGGATCATATTATCCTCTTTGGCCACATATTCACCCGACACGTGGTTGGCCACTAGTCGGGAATCTACATTTGCCTCTGGTTACGTACACCCATTCGAGCCGCACGCGTAGTCCCGTGATGGGGCTTCAGACTCGCCTCATTGTTTGTCGTGAATTCAAAGCGCGAGCGTAAGTGAATTCCATTCCTACTCGATTTGTGAGAATGAGGCCCGCCTCCGAGCCATCAATGCATGAGGATCCATTCGTAAACAAGATCCATGGATCTTGCGGTTCGATCTTACTTGGTGTGGGTACTCGCCGGTTGTCCGGCTTTTCAATGATGAACTCGCGAATATGTCCTTTGATTGCGATGCGTGATCAGAAGAGATGTTGTGCTCTCCTAGCAATACACTCCACTTGCAACCGCCACGCGCGTCGGTTTGGAGATGATCCGCTTGATCGGTTGGTCCGTGATTCTTGCTATGGGGTGTGCTTGAAATACAGCAGTTGCTTAGCGACAAATACCAATGCCGAACTAATTTTCCATGGCGCTATAGTTAATCTCCGCCTTCTTGAGTGCCTTGCTTACTAAGTAGATAGGGGTTTATACCGAGTCCCTATTCATAGTAGCACCGCACCGCGCCGCGATTCGCCGCTGCATAAATACATGATCGCCTCTTTCCTAGTCGGGTGCGACAAGTGTTGGGGCGTTGCGGATGTTGTTTAAGCCGAGTGAAGGCCTCTTTTGCCTCCGTACACTACTACAAAAAATCTCACAGAAACCGGTCAAAATGGCCCATGAAGAGTGGTTTTGAAACCACTCTTTGAAAGGGGGTATCTCCATGATCGAAACGTATAGAAACCGGTTTGGCAACCAGTCTCTATTAGAAACATCGACACCGGTTTTCTCCTAAGAATCGGTCTCCATTATAGAGTAAACAAGCATATTTTTTATTGGACATTGACACCGGTTCTCCCATAACCTGTCTTTATATAAAGTAAAAAGATATGTTTTTATCTCAAAACCAGTCTTTTTGGTAAATCTATTTAAAAAAAAAAAAAAAAAAAAAAAAAAACATATTCTAAAATCAATTTTTCGAAATTTTTAAACAATTTGACTCACCAAAATAAAGAAATATAAATGCAACAAATATATAAAGTGATTAAAATATACTACAAATGTCGAAATCAACAAAGTAAATTAAGATAATACTTCAATTCAATAAAACATAAATCCTAGACAAAATCCAAATTAAAGCACTAGAATTCAACAAACAACTATAAAGAAAAACACTAGAATTCAACATAACTGAACATAATTCTCTGGGAATAATCGCGCCACAATGTAAACCATGCACCAATGATGGCGTTCAACTCTTTGTTCTCTAATGGACACTCGTCAATCCAAGATACCTACATGTAAATTTAATGAAATAAATGGTTATACAACAAATAAGACGGGTTTTCAGTGCAAGAAGCAAATTGCCATGTTAATTAACAACGAAAAATAACACACAGCTTAAGGCAATCAATCATGTCATTAGCATCAAAGAAAGCATTTGATATATAGCTCTGTTAAAAACAAATTTGGGTAAAAACAAATTCTTCAACTGTTCAAGTGGTTGAACCAAACGATTTAACTAAAAGGGAAATGGGTCAGATGAGTTAAAAACCAACGAAAGGGTTTTTAGATGAACAAAAACCTCCTAAATCTGAATTTAAAAAAGTTAGATTACTTTTGCAACAATAAAGTATGTGTCATCATACTTAGCACATTATTTGGTTCTTAAATTCAGTTAAGTGGATACAAAATGTGTTTGTGAATGGCCAAACCCATTTCGACCCACACTTCAGACATATGTTTTGATCTGAACCCGTTTTGGTCAATTACTCAACCTCCTTGACTCAACACATTTTTCCACATCTAACAAACACCAAGATAAACCTCATATCTTACGGTTCCACTGGATGTTGATGATTGCCGAAGTGTCACATTAGATACGATACGACATCATTAGTTGACACAACACAGAGAGCTCTAGTGCTATTCTGTGAGAATCACATAAAATTGTGCGAGCACATCCTATATTTAAGAAATTACAACGTTAGTACCCCTTCTCGCACATAAACAAAACAAGGTGCTATTTGATAATATGAAAGCTGAACACAAGGTATCCAAATTCTAAATGTAGAAAAAGAATCACCCATAATAATCTACTTTTTGGACATGTTTTTTTAGTAGGCATTAATACAAATATAGTATAGATCAGTAAAAGACCCAACTTGGTGATCAATATAAAGGCCAAAAATGAGAGGAACCGTAAATTTAGAAAATAACTACATGAAACAAGCCAATTAGAGAAACCATCTTGTAAACTAAAACTTTGAACTAACTAATGCATCTAAACATCCCTATTAGGCTTAAGATATAAACATTACCTTATTGGAATAAATGTGTCTAACTAGCTTTGGTGAAAGGGTTAGATATAGATCCATTGACACTATCAAGTGTCTCATAGCCACTTATGTGGGTCCTGTATATCCGCATATGAAAACTTCAACCTATATGACAGCAGAAAATACATAACATTGAGTTCTCAAAAGCAAAAGATAACGTGCCGTTTATGGTGCATAAAAGCTTCAACCTATACGTTGGTATGAGCCATCAGCAATAAATCACTCCACTGCATATCTCTACAAAAGCCAAAAGAATATCAAGATAATGTTAAAAAATCAAGATCTTACTAATGAAAATAAATTGCATTAGAATCCTATGTCGTTTAAATAGGACAATCAACACATAAACCAAATATAGACTATAAATTATGGCTAAGGCCTCTAAGTTAAATCATTGTACTAAGATAGGCACGACTGTGAAAAAACATCAATTTTGTTGGATTTACCTGCGACTCTTGTCGAAAAGTATAAGAAAAACAGGGTGCCCAGGTAAAAGGCAAAACAGCTCCCGCTCTATGTATGCACACAAGCCAATGCTGTAAAAGAGTAAAAAATAAACTTCAGTCATCAAATTGAAGTGCATCACTAAAAAAACGTTATTGAAGAATAGCATTGTTCTTAAATATATAAAACACCCATACAAAAAATGGTATAGAAGATCACAGTGTCACTATCAGTGTTGAATATGGTTAAAGGTAAAGGTACTAATTTAGGCACAAAGAGGTGTGTAGATAATGTCTCTTCAGTTTGTGATTTTGTGGGTATGGAGTTACAAAAACAGATAGAGACTAAGGGTGTGTTTGGTTAAGGGAATTGAAGGTAGAAAAATGGAATTGCCTTTATTTCCCGTGTTTGTTAGGCTGAGAATTAAAATAGGCGGAGATATCCGAACTCTCGAGAGTTGCCTTCTTTGCATTTTGATTTCCATCCGATTATGAATGGAAATAGATCTATTGAAAATTTCTCCGCCCCTTCTTATTTAAAAAAATCATAAAAACAACTAAAAAAGGTTGGTATAAGTAGATGAAAGCACGTGCTTCCCACATTCAACCCAATTCTTAAAAAGTTGAGAAACACTAGCCTCCCCAATATCACTCATCTCAGGTAGCTTCTCCCGTTTTATTTTCCGGCCGATCATCGTTTCAAGCTCCAATCTCTCCGAACTTCATCTCGTCACCTTCCTATCTTTAATCATCAAACAATTATTGGGGTTGTTGAATATTGCATCAACCATAGATCTCAATATTTTGGGTGTTAGTTTGTTGATTTTAAGATTTATACTTCTTGTTTCTTGATAACTACATTCAAACTTTTTGTTATTTCAAAGTATCTTCCAAATTTTAGATTGCTGATATCTTATTAAATTTATTGTGTTTTTAATATTTAAATTGTACGTCTTTATGGTTTATTGTTTTTTTCTGTTTTTTTATTTGTTCTTCCTTGAATCAAATTAAAGGAGCGTTGAAAGTGATTTTACAAAAGGCACCAATTTGCTTTGCAAAGAGACCAAACATATAGTTTATTCCTATAATGTGAAACTGATTATGTGTTAACTTTGAAAGTGGTTATGTGTTAGGCTGCCATTTATAACGAGTTTAATCTTGAGATCTCTTGATGGTAGAGCATTTGTGTTTGTTACGGATCTTCATTGTGTGTATCGAAGCTTATTGATGATTACGGATCTTCATTTTGGTTACACAATTGGTTCAGCAAAAGTTGAATCTTTTCAATAAAAAGTTTTTTTATTTATGTTTTTATTTTTTTAGTTTTTTCAAGTTTATTTCTCGTATTACCAAACACTGGAAATGAATTTTAATTTCTATACTTATTTCATTTCTCTAAATTCTATTCTCTGCCTCATTTCTACTCTCTGAAATTCTCTCTACCAAACGTACCATAAGTGTACTACCTTCAGAAACATGCTAAAAGGTAGAATTTATCCAACTTGCTTCTCTATATGTGATCCACACCTGAAAAGAAACAATGGTATATCACTGCTAAAAAGAATATATGAAAAAATGTAATTTATTTTGAAGATTGCAAACTGCACTATGTTGCATACATTGATATATTTCCATCATAATCACAAAATCATAATTTTATATATAATAATATGACTTACATAACAACCATCAAGGTGATTTGGTGGTTAGGTACGCACCCTGATATCCTCACAACTAGGGGTATCAATAAAGCTGACCCAACCCAAACCCGAACCCAAATCCGTATAAGCATATTCCGGTCAGGTTCAGCGGGTCCAAAATGTTATTCGGGTCACTCGGGTCGACCCGAGTGAACCGAATACTAACTAGCGTCGGGTTCGGGTTTTAAATACTTTGCTTATCGGGTTCGGGTCGACCCGAGTTAGTTTTTTTTTATACATTTTACATAATGTGTATGTAAACTTTGCCTACTCTCACTTTATGATTAGCTATTAAATCATATTCAGGGGTTGTTTGACAAAACTACGTGATTTAGCGCTGAATGATTTAAAAACTCTGAATGATTAAAACCTCTGAACCAAAATGTACTGAATGAAAACTTGTTGTTTGGCAAGTGTTCTGAATACATATATTGTGTAAAACTAATTCTTAAAAATTTACACATTTTTCTTGTACGTCGCATATTGTTATTTTATTGTGTTACTACGCTTACTAATATTTTTGCACATAGTAGTTTATGTGGTTACATATAATGTTACAACATCTAATAACCTTGTTATGATAATATACAAAAGACATAAACTTACAAAACCAAAGATGATGAGACCAAAAAAATATAAGGAATTAAAAAAATTTAATAAAATACGTATGTAAAAAGGGAATAAACTTATATATTAAATGTTCATTTAATAATGAGTTAATGATAAATGAGTTAGAATTGAAATCATCAAGAATAGGCTTTGAAGAGGCGCTGCTGGAGCAATTTGCATTACTTAAATGCTTGGCCATTAAGTACCTAGTGGAATCATTAAGTGACAAAATAAAATTTATCAAACAACAAACTTGCTGACCGATTCAATGACAAACCTATTAAGAGCCTATCAAACAGCCCCTCAGTTTCCTTCTTTTTATTTTGTTTGTATCTTTTATTTATTTATTTGTAGTTCATAGAAAATTAAGGATCTTTGTTTGTTCACTGTAGTGGCCACAACACAACACATGTTGAAGATAGTATATATTATTTTAGTAAATTTTTACTAATGGTTTTTACAGAATGTGAACATAAATATAATCGAGGTCAAAATTGTATAGTAGTAGTATTTAGTTTAGAACAGGTGTCAACAAATTTCGACTTGTGTTTAATATTCAAGAGTTGAATGTTTACCGCGAACGCAACAACTTATAAATTAAGCGAAAAATTTCATGGTGGATTACAAACAATGTTTATGTCATTTGCAAGTTGAACATTTTTATCATTTGGTTAGTCTGCAACAATTGTGATGCTGCAAATTTTTATCATTTTATTGTTTTATCATTTTAACTTGCAAGCTTAAATACCTTAAGAATATATAAATTTTTAAATGGCTCAGACCCGAACCCGAGTGGACCAGACCCGAGTTGACCCGAACCAGACCAACCCGACTTCTAAATAGGGTTGGGTTCAAATGTGTTTTTTACCCTCAACCCGAGTGGACCCGACCCGATTGAACCCGAACCCGAACAACCCAACCCGATTAACACCCCTACGTAGTCACAACAAGTATGAGGTTCAAACCTCTGTCGATACACATTGATCTTGTGGGTGGCCACTGACCAGGGAAAGGGTCAAAATTGACATCTCCTCAACAGTGTCGATAGATTTATGTGTACTTGTATATTGAGAAGATGTCAATTTTATCAATAGTGGTTATATCTAAAAAACCTATATTTATATACACGAGTATTGTATGAAATTGGAGATAACAACTAAGTTATAAATACCCATATAGAACCCTAAATCATAATTTTATTAACAAATCTAAAAAATCCTAATTAAGGCTTAGGGCCAGGAACCATAATTTCGGATTTCGATTAGGAGCCGTCATTTTGGCTGTCATCAAAGAGCATGGAAAGATTCAAGAAAGTAAGTAAAAGATCATATGAAATCGAGGATAAAAAAAATTAAAGTACCTGAATTATAAAGAAATCGACCCACGATCATAGTGGAACAAACAGAGGTGTATCCGTGTATGGGTGCTTCGTGTGTGTTGATAGAAGAAGAATGAAAAAGATTTCAAAATAGTGAAATGGATAAAAGGAAAAAAAAAAAAAAAAAAAAAAACCCGCTTAAAATTTTTGGTAGATAGAACCGGCTTTTGTGAGATGACCAGTCTTTTAATTTTAATATTTTAAATCCTGGTGTAGTTTTTCTTTAAAAGACCGGGTTTTCTCGTAACCGGTCTATGTTTAAAGATCTCTTTGACCTTTTGTGTAGTAGTGGTAGTCCATCTGAAATCACCCTTCTTTATACACTTCTTGAGTGTTTTGAAAAGAGGTAGTGATTTTTCTGCTGATTTGGATAAGAATCTGTTTAAGCCGGCCAACTTTCCATTGAGAGATTGGACTTCCTTCAACGTGCGCGGTGAAGGAAGTTCGATGACCGCTTTTGTCTTTACTGGACACGGTTTTATACCGTCGGGTTCTCACGTATCCAAGGAACATGCATTGATGGCGCGAAGGTACAGTTCTTTGGATTGACTCATATTGATCTCGTAGAGTTTTGAACGTTTCTCGATGTCACGCACTAGCTCATCTTGATGTATGGGTTTTATGACCGGTCATCAACATAGACCTCAGGTTGCGACCCAATTGTTTCGAAGCATTATCTACTAACCTCGGTAGGTGGCGCTGCATTCTTGACAAAGGGCATTTTGTGTAGTGATGGTCGCCTGGCTTGTGTGAAGGCCGTTTTTCCTCATCCTCCTTAGCTTTTGGATTTGATGGTAACCCTTGTACGCGTCGAGAATCACTTTAATAGGTATCCATACGGGGACTCTATTTTCCATTCTATCTCTGGTAAAGGATAGCAGTCTTGTGGACATGCTTTGTTAAGGTCGGTGAAGTCTCACACGTTCGCCACCGTCACTCTTCTTTACCATGGTGGATTAGAAAGCGGTCATGGTAGTAAACTTCCCGCATGATTCCCCGCCTACCGGTTTGTGTACCTCTGCCAAGATTGCTTCTTGCTGGCTCGGGGCTTGGCGCGCTTCTTGGCGTATGGGTGAGTACCCTTGTCGGATTCTCAGTTTGTGCTCTATGACAGAGCGCGGTACTCCTGTCATGTGTTTAGGTTCCCATGCAAAAATATCCAAATTCTTCTGCAGGAGTGCACATACAGTTGCTTTGCCGTTGTTCGACAGTGAACCTCCGATGGCTATTTCCTGTTCTGGATATTTGGGGTGAATTGCTACTTTCAGATTTGGAATTCTGGTTGTCTGCTGTGCTGGGATTGGTGCCGTTTCGCATGCAATCGTGTTGCACTCTCTATGTGGTACAGTGGCGTTGTAAAGGGTAACGATACCACCTTCCACTGGGAATTTAAGCATCCCATGCGCTGTTGATGGCACTGCTCGCATAGCTGATATTCCAGGTCTCCAAATGATGCCATTGTATGGCGAGGGAATTAATCACCATGAATTCCATCCGAGGCCGTTGTGGAGTGTTCTTCGTTTCAATCTTGACGGTAATCGTGTTGCCCATAGGCCATATCTTCTCACCTGTAAAACCGGTCAACGCCGTTCTGACCGGGCTTAACTGACTGCGTATTTCAGGACGCAGTCTCTTGAAACAGTGCTCATACATGATGTCCGCAGAAGCTCCACCATCCACATACATGCGGTGGATGTCGTGACCCCCCGCGCTTATCTCTATAGTGAGTGGCTCCACCACCGCGTTGTCCGCGGTTAAGGTGGGGAAAGAGATCTCCTTGCCACGTGAAAAATCCTGGCTGACCTTCTGCCTTGTGATCCGCTGCCATGATTGTATCATATAAATGGTGTCAGCCTTGTCTTTAGGTGTCTCTTTCTTATTGCCACTCTTCTGTTTGTCCTTTCCTTCCATGATATTCTTGACCAAGTGATCCAATCTGCCTTCTTTGACCAGCTTGTCGATGAGTTGGCGCAGTTGGACACATTCGTTAGTGGTGTGACCCTTCTGTGCATGGTAGTCACAATATCCATTCCCGGTGCGCCGATCCTCTGGGGTGCGCATTTGTGGTGGTCTGGGGAAGTTCGCCCCTTCTGTCGCAAGTATTTCCTTTGGGGTTTTTGTCAGCCGGGTATATCTGTCATTATCCCTCCGCTCCCACATCGCGATAGCTTTATTACAGTTGCTACTCCGGTCATTGGGTTGTCTCGAGTTGTTCCTGCGACCGATAGTTTGAGGAGTTTCGTTTGCTATCCGCGGCGGCTTCTCCCGGACGAAGGACCTAGGCGTTCATGAGTTCATCAAAAGTTTCGGGAATCTGTCATTCAACCTCTTGATGAGTTACGGGTTATTAATTCCATTCATGAAGCCGGAGATTTTTAGCACTTCCGGGCATGCTTTAACTTGCATGCATTCATCTTTAAAGCGCTCCATGAATGCGCTCGTAGATTCTCCTTGGCGCTGCTTTACCCTGGCAAGTTCGACAGGATTTTTAGCGCACTTTTTCCGTTGAGTAAAATTTAGGCGGAACGCCTTTCTCAATTCTTCAAACCCATTTATACTCCGTCGTGGAAGCTTGTTGAACCAGTTCCGCGCGCTTCCCACTAGTGTGGAATTAAACATGTGGCACCACACTGGTTGTGGCCAATTCTCAATAGTTGCGGCTGATTCGAAGATTTTTAGGTGATCGTCGGATCACCGTTCGTCATAGGTCTTGACATTAGCGGGCATGCGCCTCTTCTTGTTCTCTGAGAAATCGCTAATGCGTCTAGTGAGCGCATCTACCTTCTGACGGCGCCATGGAAGAGACATGTCCTCCTCTTGGTCGTTGTGTCTGTTTCTGGACTTCCAATGTCCTGTATCACTATCCTCGTTGTCCGAGGAATTATCGGAGGACGAGTTTTCTTTCCTTCGGCGCTTGCGCCGGCTATCCCAGTATGGTGGAAGGACTTTCACATGGGAGTACCTCACCCAAGTCATCATGCGCTGCGGCTACCCGATCTAGCATAGACAACATCGCGCGTTCATTTCATCACTATCACTCAGTGATGAGAGTGAGATGTCTCATCGTCTTCGATTTTCCTTCGATCTGTTGAATACCGGGGTCGGTGACCGTTTCTTCCGCTTCTCTTTCTGATGGCGCAGTGGGGAAGTATCATATTCAGAATCAAAATTTAGTCGGGCTTGCAAGTTCCGACCCGATCTCTTCTTTTCTTCCTCTTGCATGAGGGTAGCTAAGGCTTCGTAGTTTTGGGATACGAAATCTTCTGGCGCCAGCTGCGGCGCAACTCCTTCTAGAGCGAGTGTGTTTGTTTCTACTACTATGCCCTTATTCCGATTTGGTGCATCTGGTGCCTTTGTCATGTCATTTTCTAACACCGATTGAAAGGGAGTGGTAAAACGGTCTTGTGATCTACTTCTTCATGGCGGTGGTTGCAGTGGCTTGGGTTGTCCTCGAGCGCGGTTCCACCAGTGGGAAGACTGAGTCTAAGCCCGATCCCTTGTTTTTAACAGCGATGGTTGTCCCAGCGGTCTGTTTAGGGGTCGATCCGCTTTGCGACTTCTTTCCCATAAGGTCTGAGTGCGATCGCTGGTTTCCATGCTTCGCCATTCTAGTCTTGGTTCTTAGTGAATGGTCCCATAGATGGCGCCACTTGTTGATACAAAAGCTGGGCGTTCCTTGTTTGGGCTCCGGTTCTTGCACCAATTCTTGATTGTTACTTGAGACTGCGCTAAGAGATGAAAACACCGTTAGGCTTATCGTGGGATTGTCTCCACGATTATCCTCCGGCGTGAGAGTAAGTAATTGGTTTAGGGTTTAAGGAGCATTAGGGTTACGAGATCGTACCTTAAGCGAGGATGTGATTCCCTTTATATACGCATCGGAATCCTTGTTGGTTCCGTGTTCCTCAACCTTCGGCGTATCCCGCCTTAGTCGGTTGGGAATGATTATCTTCCTATTTAGAAGATATCGGATATCGATTCCATCAATAGATTCGGGTTTGGGCCTTCATGAGCCCAAACGTCTAGTCGGCTTAGCCCAGTTCGTACCGGACCAAGTTAGTATTGGACTTTAGTCGGGTCCGTGACCCGGATATAGACTATACGTCATCATTAAATAAATCTTATACCAACCAACTATCTAGCTTAAAACATTCATATTGAGTTGATTATGAGGTGCATGCAAATATACTTGCAGTGGTTGTTATAACAATATACTGTAGGAGTCTAAACGTTTTTTTTTTTATCTTTCGTATAAACCATTTTAGAATAATAAAGCCATCTAGCAGCCCAAATGTATTTTTTTTGTCCAATAGTCCACAATTAAACTAGCCCACCAAAACCTCAAAACAAATATATCACAAACACAACAACCCTATTATTTGATTATCTCACAGCAGCCACACTTTCTTCTTCCTTCTCACACCTGCAAAAAAAACGAAAAAATAATAAACACATCACATTACAAACACAACGCACAAACACAAATACAAACACAAAACCTCAAACAAAAACACAATGCCAACTTGAAATTAAAAAAAGAAAAAAGAAAATCCCACGGCGTGGGCTGGTGGTGGTGGCGCCAGAGGGTTTGGCGCGAGGTCCGGTGTGGTATGTCGTGCCATAGGGTGGCGCCGAAGCCCATGGCTTGAGCCATGGCGCACCGTACCCGGGGCTGTCACACATATTTACTCACATACACTCACCACTTTACACACACACTCTCTTACCAAACACACACACAAACCATCATAAACCGTCATCGATCCGCCATATTTTCATAAACCATTGTCCATATGACGGATCGCACCACCGATCTATTTTTGGTGAGTTGGGTTTAATAATCATAACAATTATATAAATAAGTAAACATCATCAAAGCATGCAATGAGTAATAGGAATAATACTTGTAAATTAATTAACCGAATTAAAAGTATATGCGTACCTTTTGTGAATCAATGCAATTAGGGTTTATGAAAACCCCAAATTAAGATCAACGACCTAGAAACCCTAAATCCTAATAAATTAGGGTTTATATAATTCGACCACATCAAAAGTCGAATACCCAAGATATGCAAACACAAGTGTATTTGCTCTTCGTTCTTGTACACACGTATTAGTAATGAATCAATGAGAAAAGCTAGTTTCTTGATCACAATAGATTAACCAAACACCTTTGTTATGCTCAAGGTCACTCATGCAAATCCCTTACATGGGGTTTTGCTTCGTCGACCAAGAACAAGAGGGAAGAAAGAAGAAGTTTGGCCTTCTATTGAAATCTAGTGTACCAAAGGATGAATACATAGGGATGTATTTATAGCCTTATGGTAGATGTCAAGATTGCTATAGTATCCGATGTGGGATTCTATAGTTTTCGCCAAACACAAGCCCAAAAGAGGATTCCTAAAACCTTCTCTTGACTTGTTAACTTTTCTTCATATCCGTTGACATTTAATGACCGATAATCAAAACTCGTCAAATATTAAATATCATTAAGTATTTATTTCGTGATCAAATAATTAAATATAACATTTTATATATTAATTATTTATACATTGATTCTCATACGTAATGTGTGCAATCCAAGTCTCGAGTTCGAATCCGGTCATACTAATATTAATAATTATCCATAAACCTTTCGGCTCCCACTGGATATTACTTAATATAGTAATGACATTGGTTAGTCTAGCTTTAACACGTCAATGCCCCGGATCGAATCGAGTATGGTCTCTGGAAAAACCATTTAATGATTCATCATTTTACTTATCCTTTTGTTACTAATACTACATTAACTATGAATATGGATCAAGTCATTTCATAAGTTAATATTCATGCTTTCGTTGTATTTGATTGAACAAGATTACCAAATCATCGAACGTATTCCGGATAGATCTTGGGTAAGGCCTTACAAACATCTTGTCAATCCTACGAGGGCCCAAATATAGTATTATGCTTTGAAACAAACATAACTCATGAACTTTGTAACACTTCCGAAAATAGCCCTTATAACTACCGATTCTGGATAGCGTTAGACTATCTTACACAAATGCACTACATTCATAATGATTATCCGGTATCTCAAGTCCGAGGATAAACACTTCATGATATACTTAATGACAAAGATCCATAGAGTATAATCATGTAAAGTTGGGATCATCCTATATTCAATTCATTGAATATCATGTGAATTTGGCATGTCCCACGCATCAATATACTTAAAGTATATTCTACAAAACTCGATTTGTCTTAATTCAATGACATTCCCACATCATTGATCGACAACGGACTATTTAGAATAACATAAGTTATTCACGGATTAAACATGCAAATATAGGATATAATATTAAGAAAATGAAAATAAACATAACCAATATTTTATTTCATTTAAATAATATTTGTTCAAAACATCCCTTATCCAAATACTAAATAGATCAATGCATGATAATACTTGTTAATGAATTATGCCTCAAGTAATGACAATCATACTTGTTGACAAGGCATAATTTCAACTAACTTTGATCTATCGGAATTTTGAGAATACTTATTTCAAGAATTCAACTAGTGAAGTTCTTGTATGTGTGCATTCAAAATATCTTGATATTGCCACATAATATTTCATAAAGTGTGTGACATCCTCAAGCACCAATTTATGACAATCAAACTTTCAAACATTTTTTAAAGTTTAAAGTATTCTTATTCTTTATTGTATAATGCAACTATGCTATTAGTTTAGCACAACTAGTTCACATGGCCATTTACAAGAATGAAATCCTCCCATGACTAGTATTGAGTGTCATCTCAATTATACCAGCATCATTGTATACAAACAACAATATGCTCTTTAAAATTTCCGTAAACTTCAATATCTATAGTGTAATGTTTGATGCCTTCCAAACTTTCAAGTTTGTTGGCTATGACAATTACGCAACAATTGTTGTATTGCTCATCCATAGAATTTTGAGAGCAATCCAGTGAGGAATGTAATTCTAGATTCAAACATATTCCGTTAGAATATTCATTACACTAGTTATCTAATAACTTCATTAGATATCAATGTTGTCAAATCATCTTGCATTCAAGCATGATACAACAATAACATGATGTATATGAAAATCCATATGTCAAACAAAGATTTAATTCATGTTCTACATATCCATTTCCAAATGATATATCATGTTCTATTAGACTCATTTATTTAATACCGCCATGTTTACTAACAATAAACATATACTCCAAGGTTGTATGTCTTATTTTCTAAATCTTTCAAGTGAAGTTCCATTCCAAACTAGAACTTAACATTTTATCTTAGATGGAATGTTACTACCCACATCATATAAGATTTAAAGAAAATAAACATAATACTCCCACTAGCTTTCAGGAATATTTAGAAATTATCTTATTTTAATTTTAAACCAAAACTTGGATTTAATAGTTAAACATAAGAATCATCTCTAGATGCATGCATATATCCATTCATGGATTCTTGCGGTTGTACATTTCAAAGATTATGTGAATTCATAAAACTCATTTGTATTACTTATCGTCCTCGCAAAAGTAATCACATAACAAATAGTTTTGATATTCCATTGTCATTTTCATATCAATGAAAATAAGTATGACAATTATAATCATTATATATTTAATGTGCCAAGGAAAGAATATTCAATCACGTTAATTGCTTAAGTGTGATTAATAATCTTGTCACGAGTCATGCATTAAACACAAGTACAATATTGTCCATATGATTTCTACACAAAGATTTAAACCACTAGGGTTTTCCTTCCTTTGAAGAAACTCATCTTTATCAAGATAAACCAAGTTTCCAAAGTTGATTATCTTTTTGGACAACATCTTAACATTCATAGTATGAATAATTTACCACAATTCAATATTAGGTAATATATCATTATGATTAACGGGTTTACCATGATCCCGTAATTCATATTTCTCATCATATCAAATATTTGAGATATCATTGTGGATCTATGAATGAGAATTCCATCATTTTGAGGTATATCATATATGACCTCATCATGATATTCACTAGTGTGCTTTAGAAGATTATGTGTTTTGTAATTGTAATTTAATCTCTTCAAGATCTAAACAAAACTCCCACTTGCTTTTGTAATTTAAAGACTATCTATAAATACTTTAGCAAGTAGAACAACACCAAATTGTTTTCTTTTGGGATATTACAAAACACATTGACAGTTCAGTAAATCTTATTCGTTAATAACCTACTCCATAAGTAGTTTTAACAAATCGAACTTCAATATAAGACTCAATGTGATTCATCTCATTCCATACTAAAATGGTGTCTTATTAATCTTCTAGGTTTGAGTTTATTAAGTATATCCAATCAATACTCAATTTTCTAACCTTGATAACTTTTGGAAGAAAGAAGATATAGTTATCTTGAATCAAACAATATGACAAATGTTTGATTCTTCTAATCGAACATTCCATATACATACAAGATTTCATTAGAATTAATATTGTAAGACAATCTAACAATATTTAAGATAAACATATTCCTTTTGGCCTACCTATTTACCAACTAAGTCAACTTAATGGTATAATAGAATATCCAAGCCAATTGCATGTTTTATAACATAAGTATTCTTTGACCAAGTCAAAAGACATACAGATTATAGTATCTTACTTTATATTATAAGTCTTTAAAAGACTTCATGTTTGTGAGTCTATCTGAAACACATAACCATGTATAATTTAAAGTTATTATGAACACCACGCCATGATTTCAATTAATTAATTTTCAAGTTAATAAACTATTTATGTCATTCCAAGAATACACAAATATTTAAAATAGCATTAGATTACTTTATTTTAATTATGTCATCCGTTGAAGTGTCCAACTTAAGAAAGCGCAAATCATCCACGCTCGATCCCACAACAAGTGGTGATTTACCTTGAGATTACAATCTAGCCAAGATCTCACTTAACCTAAAATGTAACTTCAAGTGTTTCTATAATTTTAATGACATAAGACATAAAAGTAGTCTATGCTATGATCTTGACACATGTTCTAAACAAGTCAATCTTATTAGAACGTTAATCTCTTATCTTACGATCAAGAGAATCCATTAGTCATATTTGTATGTGTTTGTTCTTTTGCACACAATTAATACTTCTCCCACTTGTGCATAGAACAACACCATATAGCAGATAAACACCATGACATTCGTTTGTTTATGTGAGCAATATGATAGTGTCATAGATATATAAGCATTACAAGTAGATGTAGGAGCACTTAATTATCAAGGAAATGTTCATGACTATCCTTGAGAATATGAATGTCTACATTTTTGAACGTAATGTATTATTTCAAGAAAATCTAGAAATAATCTGAGTTACTACCAAGATAATAAATCTTGTAACTCCCACTGAATTAGACAACGTTACAATAATGTCTTATTCAGTAATACACCATACTCCAACTGGATTTGACAACATCGTAAGTGTTTCATTAACCAGTGAAAATAGCGTGCTATTACGTTGCTACCCCTTTGTAATACCATTCGTAACAATTACTTAGGTACTAAAAGAGTGTATTCTACTCTGTAGATGATGAATCATCCATCATACTATTAACTTGAAAAATTGAGCATGCAATTTCTTCCTTAATAGGTCTACTATCCCCACAATGGTGTGTAGCACCTTTAATTGGTCAAATCAAAACAACTAGATACAATATACTAGTTTGTCTTTTACCAATTTTGCGGTAATTAGTCTAGATTCTAATGTAATAACTCATATAATATCAAACATGTTTTCTAGTTGACCAAAATGTCATATAAGAATTCAATCACCAACAGAGGGTAATGAAATCTCTTAAGGAAAACATGGTGTGCAATTTTCTTAACTATTAAAGTTGCTATGAGTTATATTAGAATTTAGACAATTCTAATGTTCCTAACATACCTTTCTCAATCATGAAAAGGAATAGGATTGAGTCACACTCTTCTTCCATGGAAAAGAGTTTATGTTTGTCTTTTAGTAAATTTTTCTTGATCAAACATTCGTTTGAAAACAGAACTAGATCAATTTACCAAAGCCCAAACTATGTTTACGGTTTAATGTTGCATTAATACAATCAAAAGAATTAACAAAATTCAATTTTTTTTTTTAGTATTTTCGATAATTTAAATCTTTCAAGAAAATAAAATACCCTTGGTCAATATTCATATTAACCATAGAATTTTCCTTGAATCTAGGACCCTCATTTTCATAGTTTCACCACATCAGTTGATCTGCTAGTGATGAAAGTATAGAATAGGTAATTGTCGAAGAACAATAATTGACAAACAAGTTTGCAATTCCTAGAAAGTATGGGATTTACAATTTTGCCAAAACAATTAATGCAAAACGTAAGCATGTTTCATCCCATCTTATGCCTTAAGTCATAGGTCTCACTAACTAACTTAATTAAGTTGTCTAACTTAGAAACCGCAAATCATAAAGTCGAGGTCTCACACAACAAAATAATTCACCTTGTTATTGTAATCTAGATCAAGGTCTCACATAACTAAATTACAACTTCAAGTGTTTCATATCATTAGATGGCATAAACTTAAATTTAAAGGGTACAATTTTGACGTGTAATCAAAACTTATGTATAAAGAAGCATGCATACAACTTTATAACACAAAATTTTGAAAACCTTATATTTTAATTGCTAAGATTAAATTCTACAAAGTTTTAATCGATCGTTGAGAAACTTACAACTTTGCACTAAGATGCTTCGTACATAGAATGGTTATACTAGGTAGCTCCAATCGAACTCACAGGGGAGAGGACCGAGTAAGCGCAAAAGCATAACCTTAGACATCCATTCGGCGATCGTGCGCACTTCTTAAACAACCCTTTATAGTTTGTTCTAGTGGGTGAGCCGTTCTAACCATTTAGTACAATCGCATCAATCGATTAAAAGTTCAAGAATAATACTTAGATAACAAATCGGTTTCGCCATTATTTAGTCAATTTAATTTTCTATTCATAAAAACCCTTTTGCTTACTAACATGTCAAACAATATATAAACAAAAGGCATTTTAATAAAAATTAAAAGGAACTCAAATAATATATACATATAACTTAACAATTAACATATGTAAAACAATTAGCCACATGCATAATTATTTCGATAAAACCTAATAAACAATTCTAGGCGTAAAAATGCATACATCAACTAGGGCTTTCAACTACAAGGTAGATGAGCCACATACATCGACAAGTCGATTAAGTAAGCCAAAGTCAATAGTATACCAAATAGCACATAACTAATTTTTATTAGTTATAATTGAGGTCTTCCCAATTCAATATTATCAAATAAATAAACATGTGTATATCACTTAACAATTAATCAAAACAATACTCCATGGCAAAACATGCATGTTTCACCATGGATTCCTCATAACAATTATAATCCCAAGATACGCATATAATCATGGCACATAACAATTATTCATAATAACCACATAAAATATACATGCAATCCTAGGGTTTCTACAAGTTTTACAAAAAATAAAACCTCATAAAACAATTAATGGGTAATCGACCCAATTAATAAAAAATTAGGGTTCCAATTTTCAAAACCCTAGAAACCATAAAAGCATATAATAATCATAAAGATTCAATTTTTATGTGTTTCGGTAATTAATTACAACATATTAACGGCTCGTGATGCCACTGTTGGGTTTAATAATCATAACAATTATATAAACAAGTAAACATCATCAAAGCATGCAGCGGAAGTAATAGGAATAATACTTGTAAATTAATTAACCGAATTAAAAGTATATGCGTACCTTTTGCGAATCAATGCAATTAGGGTTCATGAAAGCCCCAAATTAAGATCAACGACCAAGAAACCCTAAATCCTAATAAATTAGGGTTTATATAATTCGACCACATCAAAAGTCGAATACCCAAGATATGCAAACACAAGTGTATTTGCTCTTCGTTCTTGTACACACGTATTAGTAATGAATCAATGAGAAAAGCTAGTTTCTTGATCACAATAGATTAACCAAACACCTTTGTTATGCTCAAGGTCACTCGCAAATCCCTTACATGGGGTTTTGCTTCGCCGACCAAGAACAAGAGGAAAGATAAAAGAAGTTTGGCCTTCTATTGAGATCTAGTGTACCAAAGGATGAATACATAGGGATGTATTTATAGCCTTATGGTAGATGTCAAGATTGCTATAATATCCGATGTGGGATTCTATAGTTTTCGGCCAAACACAAGCCCAAAAGAGGATTCATACTAAAACCTTCTCTTGACTTGTTAACTTTTCTTCATATCCGTTGACATTTAATGACCGATAATCAAAACTCGTCAAATATTAAATATCATTAAGTATTTATTTCGTGATCAAATAATTAAATATAACATTTTATATATTAATTATTTATACATTGATTCTCATACGTAATGTGTGTAATCCCAAGTCTCGAGTTCGAATCCGGTCATACTAATATTAATAATTATCCATAAACCTTTCAGTAAGTATTGGTCTTCATTGATGATACAATAAGCTAATAAGTGGCTTAAATCTGGATACTCGAAAAAACTTATTGTGTTTGGGTAATCATGAACATATACCATGGAATTAGTTTTGGAATTTTCTGACTTCTATTTGGTTAGGCATTATTTTTGGATAAAGGCCTTTGATTTATATTTGTTGACAAGTTTTTGTTTACGCTTATCTTTGGGCTTTTAAACTAATTTGATTTCTGTTTATATTTGATAAGGCTTGACTTATTTTGAAACAAATGGCCAATATGAGTGGCTGATGGACGTGCTTTATGACTTGATGCCACCAAGGTATATGTGACATGTTCTTGATTTGCAGGAGCCCATTTGCAGAAAGAGGTGGAAGACAAGGACGAATGGGGATTAGGGTTACTTTAGAACCTGACTTTCAAATTAATCCAGCCGTAAGATTTTGATTTTTGGGATTTTTTTTAAACATTTCGATTTTGATTTTAAGTATGTGTTTGTTGTGGATTTGCAGTAAGAATGTTGTGGGTTTGTTTATACATATGAGACAGTTTTTTTTTTAATTGTTGTAGATATGTATAGAATTTCTGTTTAATTTGATCATGTTTTTTGTTACTCTTTGTTTAAGAAAACAAAATGAGTTCAAGTTTTCTTGAAGTGTCTTTGGTTTTGCCAGTTATAAATGGAGATGAAAGGTATTAGTACTTTTAGCTTTATTTTGGTTTCAGGTTATTGAATGTTATAATTGAATTGCGTTTTAGAGAAACCCACGGCCTGCTTGATGGAAGTTTTATGTTGCATATTCTCTATTTCGTGGTGCATCGATTTGACCATGAGTCGACACACACTACCTCAGCTTCTTCGGCAATGGCCAGATCAACCAACAAGATGATGTTGTGCCTGGTGTTGTGACTGCTCTTAGGACTCTTAGATGGCACCTTAAGTCAAAGAATAAGAGCTGCGGCCTTTGACAGGTAATACTATCGATATGCGAAACAGAACAATGATGATAACATATTTCTAACTTTAAATGTTGCTTACCTTTAATTATACTTGGTAACTCAAAACCAAAACCATTTTTAATATGTATTTGAGAGTTCTGTAAAACAGCAACAGTAAATGGGTGAACTGGGTCATGTTTAACACACGTTTTGAAGGCTTTTAGTGGGATATCAGGTGATATTTTGGCCGGCTGCAAAACAACAGCAATAAAGGAGTGTCCCGGTTGTTTTTGTAACGGGTTTTGGGTGAGATGATCAAGCCTTTCAATGTTTTGCCTACAAACTTTGTATTCAACGCCAAACGTGATCTTTTTCCAAGCTATATTTAAGTTGCAGCCATACCCTATGTTAACATATAAAAACCATTAATTAATATTTGAGTTGTGTGGTTTGAATAAGTCGTTGAATTTGCTTATTCAAAAAAAAAAAAAAAAAAAAAAAAAAAAACCTTAGCTACTAACAGTTGATATCCAAACACCCCATACGGTTTGACTACTGTCGCTACTATGAATTTTATTTGAATTTCATGTGGACTTGATGATTGTCACTATTAGTATTGAACTGATGAAGTGAAAGCTCAGACTTATGTTTGCTTTGCTTTGTGCCGATCATGAACCTTGGTTGGTAGACTCGAAAGTCTGAATGGTAAGATTTCATTATTGAATATCTATATTACATATGAGAATTCTCCTTTTATGTTATTCTGTTTTAGTATTTAAACTTTCACAATTAGTATTGCTTAAGCGTTTTCAATCATGATTCTTTGTAGGGCAAAGACATTGGCTATGACAGTAATATAACGTCCTTGGATTCGCGTTCTCTAATTGTAAATTTATTAAAGGATGGTAAATACTTATCTCTTAAGGAGACCTAAATACCTAATTAAACTTCTACTTTTTTTTTTTTTTTTTAAGTGTCTCCTGGTGAATTAACATATGTTCTGTTACTAGAATGATGCGAACTCTTATGCTCATTGTTGGTAATGGTCCTCATAGTTATTTTTTTAAATTCTATTTTTATTATAGGTCATAATTGGAATTATGGAGTTTACGAGTGGGAATATGCATGACAAGTCGGGCTGAGCTCAAGGAGGACACTTATTATTAGAGGTATCACTTTCACCTATTTACTTATAAAGTGGTTATTTTGGGTTGTGTTTATCTAAAACGGTCTAAATATAAAGTTTAGATAAAACGGGATTGGGTCACATGGGCGAGCAGTTTAAAGTCACCAAATATAATTTTTTTTTTTTTTTTTTTTTTTTTTTTTTTTTTTTGTATACAATCTCAAAATTGTTAATTCAAAGATTAACGATATTAGTGTAAATTATTGTTTTTCTAATCATAATTATCACATTATTCATTTTATTAGAAACGAAATTGGGCAATACATGTCTGTGGGACAACCTGTACTAAATTTCCTCATTTCAACAATAACCAGTCTCATCCAACAACTAGACTGCCTGACACACCCATCTTGCCATCTACACTTATGAAAATAATGGTTGTATAATTAATGGTTCTTCAGTTTTTTCTTCAAGTAACATGTGATGGAGTTAAACATGCAGATTTGAATTTGGTTTTGCATCTATTGGATCAGATGTTAAATCTGGAAGATGAGATATTATACGTTACCCGTCATGGTTTAGTAGATAGATATCCATTTGACATGCTAATGATATTTCATGTTTTCAGGTCCAACAATAGACATTTCTCATTGTTTAGATGAAGCAGGAGAGTAGCCTTGCAATAATGGCAGAGGAGTTCCCATGGAATAACTCTGCTACAAATTGAAAGTTAGTTGAACTATGATAATGACTTGGCATGCGAGTATAGTCGACTTCTTCTATACTATGAAAGTTAGCCTTGCAAGACTGAATATTTTGTTATTTGCTTTGCCAACAATCCGTAAAAAATTCAAGTGTATACACACATTACTCATTGCGTATTGCCCAAAATTATTTAGGTGGGAAAGAGAGAATTTTTTTACTTTTCGTATGTTCAAATTACTGGATTATTAATATTATGTATTTCCAAACTCTTATACATTAATAATTTATTGTGAGACAATTTTGGATCAAAGAGAAGCTGCAGAAGTCTTTTTGGTAATTTTAGTAAATACTGTTACTGATATAATCAAGGAGGAAGGATCGTGTTCTAAACCTTAGATTCCGCGAACTAAAAATCAGAAAACCAACATTAGGTTTTGTATATTGTAACAAAATTTCAATCTCAGGTACATGAATGTGGTTTTTAAGGTTTCTATTCTTCAAGTTAAAACATGGTAGGATTCTTAATCTGTATTATAGAGATGTGAATTATAAATTTGTTACCATTTTTTTTTTATAACTACTTCTCTTTATCTTTCCCCCTCATTAATATGTTTAATCATTCTTGCCATGCTATAACTTTTATCTATACTACATAAAATAGAAAAACAGTCAAAGTGGAAAAGTGAAAAAGTGGAATGGTCAAATGAGAGAGAAAGACATATGTAAAGACATATTTAATGCTCTCCTCTTTCACACATCTCATCAACCACCATCCTCACCACCACAAAACCCTCCACCACCGGACCACTACACCATCGCACCACTTTATCATCGCATATCGTTAATTGTTTGTCGCTAGAAACCGCTGCAGCCAGACGCGTGTACTCGTCTAGTATAGATAAAGAGAATACATATTGGACACAATACTTCACTAACAGCCCACATTTTTGGTTATGGAAGCATTTACTATTGACAAAAAACTCTGTTATATATTCATCGAGTCAAGGTTTGAAAACAGATACCTAAACCCGACATATTCAAAACACAATAACCTACTAACCATTGCACCTAAATAAACTTTACCTCAATTCTTTTATACATCATCACAGCATCCCCGCAGCAACGCGCGGGCTAACCGACTCGTTATATCTATCATACAAAACACGAAAGCATCTTCTACATTCGAAGAAATATTCCCTTTTTTTTTTGGCTTAATTGCTTTGGCCCGTTTGGTCTACTCTGGCCTGTTTACTTTGACACAAAATTGGGTCCGGTATATATTAACGTTTCCCTCTCATATCCAGAATCTACGGGATATACTTCACCGCCTCTCTCTAAGCTCACCGCATCTTCCTGTGCTGAGATTTTTTTATTATGTAGCTGGAAGAAGCTTCAACAAGAAGCTTCAACAAGAAGCAGGTATGTGGAAGAGATGAGTGTGTGACTGACATATTGTGTGTTCTATAACTAACTATAAGAGCACTCCCAACAATAACACCATAACACCAATAACACCGTCCACGTCAGCGCCACATCAGCTTTAATATTTAACATTAACATCCCCAAAAAACACCCACAACAATAACATCCCAATAACACCATAACACCACTAATATTTCATATTTTCAATTTCAACCCCTAAACTAAATCAAACACTTCATTTTTTAAACTAAAACAAACATTTCATTAAAACTTAAAACATATTACAATACGAGACTAAAAAAAAATACAACGAAATAAAAAAAAAATACAACGAAATAAAAAAAACCATACAACGAAATAAAACGTTACAACAAATTAAAGGAAATGACGAGAATACGATCTACTGACGAGGTTTCAAGTTATATTTTGCGATGATTCGATCTTTTTCGTCATTGATCCACTGCACGACCATTGGATCTTGCCCGCGATGGCGTCATCAAAACTTTATTTCTTCCAACCGGGTTATTGTCGGATCTTTTTCTGCGGCCCGATCACGCTTCGGAGACTTCTCGTTTCATCGAAACTCGTTTGCCATAGTTTCGGTGAAATAAGTCGACGAGCTCGTTCCTCCAAAGTGCTTGTTCCCCGGTACTTGTTGTAGTCTCGGATCTTGGTTTCTTGGTAGCACGTTTCTTTCCCATGGGCGAGGTTGTTCATCTTGACCAAACAAATCCTCGTTTGTTTGGCTTGGGACTTCACGGTTAAATCGACCGGTTCGGCGTGTTCCATTTCTTATAATGACGCAAAACCTCCCAAGCATCTTCGAGGCCAAAAGGCGATCCTTGGTTTCTCACGATACCATTGCTTTGCCCGTTGCATCACATCGACTCACTTTCCCGCTTCGTTGATCCCGTTTGACGTTTGTAATGAGAGTTGAACTTTGTGCATATGCCGTTCAAAGTTTTCCACTTGCTTGACATGTCCTTGTTCGCCGTTGAAAGTTGTTTTATTGAACTCATTTCGCACCCGATACCAAAGCGTATCCACAGGTTGGCACTTTCCAACTTTCGGATCCTCAAAGCGACTATGTAACATGTTGCAAGTAATGCTTCCTCTGCTGAGTCCAACGTGAGTTAACAACAACCGCCTTCATCGAATCAACGGTTCGGGCTCGGGGTCTTTGGATTTCTTTGATTTTCGCAATGCGACCTTTTCCTTTTTGGAGGAGGCGTGGGTGTGTCGGCAATATCATGTGTTTCGGTTTGTGATTGTTGTGATTGTTGTGTGAATTGTAGGTTTTGAAAGTTAGAGTTTAAGGTGTTTTGTTGGTTTTGTTGTTGCCAATCTGAAATGCTTGATGTTGTTGATACATTTCTTGGCTCGATAAGCCTAGTGGGTTGGGATTGAAGATGAACCGCGTTCGGGTTAGATGATGAACCGGGTTTGAGGATTCCACCACTAGCAAGAAGATTGTAGAAAGTATCGTCGTTGCCTCCCGACATTGTTTTTTTTGCGGTTAATAGAAGTTGAAAGATTGAAAGAATGAAGAGGATTTAGTAGTGGAAGTGTGAAAAGAAATGGTGTTTTCATTGCGATTTATAGTGGTAAAAAGGTTTTGAAATTTTTTTGAAAATAACGGCTAGTAGCCGTTTAGGTGTTTTTGAATTTTTTTAAAATAACGACTAGTAGCCGTTTAAGGGTAGAAAGTGTAAAATTTTGAATTTTTTTTTTTTTTTTTGCGCCTCCTATAACGCCGTTGCCAAAGCAACGCGGGCTTCCTTTCTTCTCTTTAACGCCGTGGTCACAACAAGGATAACGCCATAACGCCGTTTTTTGTGCTATAACGCCGTTATGGCGTTACCATTGGGAGTGCTCTAAGTCTATAGCGCCAATCCAATAAAAAGTGCACCGTTATTCCCGTGGATGCGTCACACAACCGAAGGTATCTCTGTCTCTTCTCTCTAGCCCGAATTTTATGAAAAACCCTCCGCAAATCAGAAACCCAAAAATTATATGGATTAAAGATGGGGCGGATATGTGTGTCTTTATTATTTGATGTGCTTTTTTCCCCCTTTTTGGTTGTTGTTGTTGTTGGTTTCAGGCGCTCTGTATTGTTAATTGTGTGATTTGTTGTGGTACCGGTTAAATTGTTGTGATGAATTGAATATTTATTATAGCGATTTGCTAATATGGTAAGGTATGTGATTTTACATTTACTTGCTAATTCCATTCTGAACCGATACAGTCCGAACTCACAGGTTGCTGGTATTTTATTTTACTAAACCAATTTTCTTTAGCTACCAAATTGTGTTACAGACAACATGGTTAATGCTTCCTGCTTCTTGGTTTTTATGCACTAACGTTTAGACACATGATTTTAAGTATTGATTTATAAACAAGTGAGTTGGTTAATTGATTATTAGTTGACTTAGATATGATTGGTTCATATAATGAAGTGGGATGGTGGTAGTTTTAGTTTGATGTTTTCGATTTTTTGTAGCAGCTACAAGTTTAGCATACACTATTATTTAGCAATGGCATAATATGGAATTAGTAATGGAAAATAAAAGGACGATATAATTTGATTTAACTTACATTTTTAATGAATGGTTTGTCGTGTATAGAGCCCAACTGGGAAAGGTTCTTTCTTCGGATAAGATGATAGCTCCTGCCCGTTTGACGACTAAATCTGGTAGGTTTGTAATGGCCGATTAGTATTTTTAGTTGGGGAATGTTCGGGTAGAATAATGCACTAGCATGTTGTTCACTTCCGACATAATTATCTAACTTTAAATTTCTCTTATCTGAGCGTCTTTGGCGAGGTGCGATTGACTACACATTATTTGAGCGCTAATGCAAGTACAATACATGTTTCACATTACTAATTAGTTTAGGTTCAATTTGTAAAGGAATTTAGCATTTTCGTTTATCTTAAGGAACTATAATGTCTTACATCTTGTGGAGATTATGTGTTTGCAATGGTCGATAAATCAACTATTTCTTTCTTTTATATACGTAAACATCAACAGTTTTGCAATATGGTCCGATTGCGATGAACGCACCTATTATGCTCATGGTAACACCTCTTATCATGATTTACCATGGAATCACCGATTTTATTCATCATGTTTATTCTATTTGTATACAAGCGGGTCAATTTGGGTTTAAGCGGGTAAAAGTTAATTAAAAGAAAACGGGCCAATTTGGTTATCTTTGGTCAAGCGTAAAAGCCAACCAAAACGTATTATAATGTACCGAGCCTTTCAAAGTTTCAAACCAACCTTTTTTATAGTCCGTATTACTATTGTAATAAAATTGTAAAAATGGTATGTGTTCGCCCAAAGACGCCGTTACTGAGCCCACACATACATTATTAAAAAGGGAAAATGATAAATTTAGGCATCAAAGTTGCCCGTTTTCTTTTACGGGCATCGAACTTTTTTTTTCTATTGTAGCTGAACTTGCCTAATTTTCCTTTTGTGACACAAAATCAAACTTGATGCCCGAAAAGGAAAAATAGGCAAGTTCGATCTACAATAGGAAAAAAAAGTTCGATGCCAGAAAAGGAAAAAAGTTCGATGCCTAGAAAAAAAAAGTTCGACCGTTAATTTTTTATTACACGTTTTACGTTTTCGTCCGTTTTACATTTTCTTCGTTTTTGCAGTTTAGTCCTTTTTGCACGTTTTCGTCCCGTTTTGCGTTTTCGTCCGCTTTTGCACGTTTCGTATGTTTTGCGCAGTTTGTCCGTTTACATTTTCTTCCGTTTTGCACAATTTGCGTTTCGTCCGCTTTGCGTGCAAAATAGGCAACGTGCGAAAACGGCGTGCAAACGCGCGAAAAGCAAAAACAACAACGTAAAACGGAAGAAAAATGTAAAACGGCAAGCGCTAAAAACGAGCATTTAAAACGCAAATGCGACGAAAACGCAAAACGGAGGCGGCAAAGCGGACGGCGTGCGTAAAGCGGCGGCGTGAAAAGCGGATGGAAACGTGTAAAAGCGGACGAAACCGTGTAGAACGGACGGCGATGTAAGAAGCGGGCGAAAAGGACTAACGGTGCAATAATATAATAACGGTCGTTAAAAGCAGACGAAAAGGACTAACGGTGCAATAAAAAATTAACGGTCGAACTTTTTTTTTTACGGGCATCGAACTTTTTTCTTTTACGGGCATCAAACTTTTTTTTTTTTTATTGTATTGAACTTGCTTAATTTTCCTTTGTGACACAAAATTAAACTTCGATGCCCGAAAAGGAAAATTAAGCAAGTTCGATCTACAATAGGAAAAAAAATTTCGATGCCCAAAAAGGAAAACGTGACAACTTTGATGCCTAAATTTATCATTTTCCTATTAAAAATTGTAATAATGTATTGGGGTTTTTTTTTTTTTTTTTTTTTTTTTTTTAATAATTTTTTCGTAGGTTATACCGTCTTGATATGTTCAAGGGTGGGAGAAATAGACGGCGACTACCTATCTGATATGAAGGTTGTGGATTCGGAGGTAGGTATGTTTTTTTGGTAACAATAGGTTTGATTCAAATTTGTGATTTAATGGCTAAAGAAATATTTGGGATTTATGTTATTTAATTTTATTTGTGTCATTCATGAGTTACACGAATTACGATTTGTTTATCTATAATTAAAGGTTGGATTTTTAGGTCTTAGGTGTTATGAGTGATATCGAATAAAGTTGCGAATATGAGCGACGAAGAAGGCTAAGGTGAAGTTAATTGGTGAAATTAATTGGTTAAGGTTGTTGTATATATGATAAAAGGTTTATTTTCAGTTACACTAATAACTTCTATTTTACTGTTTTGGTAGATATTAATCGGGTTCTAATTGGTTGTTGGTCGTAAGGCTGACAATTTTCACCGTGACTTGAAGCCTCACAATTTTCTCATGAGCCTTGGGCGTAAGGCTAATCAGGTGATTTCCAAACTTCCTATCGTTGTTCCTAACATTATCGAGTTTCTAATAAATTTATAGAATTGTAATATTTGATTGTCCTTATGTTTGGTGCAAGCTAAGCATATTTTCAATATTATTCCTATGACAAGTGTGTGCATTTGATTTTGGGCTTGCAAAAAAGTATGGGGATCTTCAAACACATAAACATATACCGTATAGGTAACTTTTCTTTCTTGAAGGTTCTTTGTTCCTCACGAAATTGCAACTTTTTTACTTGGCATATAGAGTAGAGGGGGCAAACCGGAATGTCCGTAAGGTTGTATTATGGGTTAAACCGGATCATTAATAAGACTCGAGACAGATCAAAATGAATCTTCTCGGGTTTGAACCTGTAACACTCATTTTTGTTAATGAATCAAAAAATTCAGTATGTTTTAGGCGAATACACTCTGAGCAACTTTTGACCCATGTGATTCTTTCGACCCATATTAATTATAAACAAAGTTTCTACATTTGACTCATCTTGGACTACTGGAGATAAAAATAAACATGAATCTATAAGCAAATGGGTTGAACGTGTTTGGCCCATATTGTCCTCACGTGCGTTCTTTACTGTGATGTAAAAAGTTAACGTATAGAGTTATTAACACTTTCTCTTGCGTTGATTGTTGATCCAGTTGTGATTGATTTATGTGAAAATGGGTCAAGTTGGCTAATCGGGTTCTAATTGGTTGTTAAGGTTTCTCGCATGCGGGGAGTAGACGGGGCATTGTGGAAGGTGAGAGTGGCGATGAGGTGGGATCATAATTTTTTCAAGCGTAAGATATTCTTGAAATCTTATCTTAATATCTTTCTTTTAATCTTCAATTCACATGGCTTACATAAATGCCTTATTACTGATTCTTGCAACACCACGGCATCATTGGCGTTTCTTGCTTAGCCGTAGGCGATTTTGTTTTCTTGCGGTCATTGCAACCTTTCACCAAATAGTTTCAACAACCCATGTTCGACTTATGGTGCTTGCTTGATCTTGTCACACAACTTCATCGATTATTACCTTTTTGTGTATACTAATATTGTAAATTGCCTAGATTCTCGAATGCAGAGCTCAAAATTTGGTTGTTCAATTGGCTAAATTCTCGAATCGGCTTGGTGATTATTAATGGTGGTGTAGCATGCAATCGGTTGAGGCGAAGGAGGCGGTGCGAAGAAGCATTAGAGAAGGCGAAATTCCATTTATATGTACATCGATGTAACCAGTGCGGCTCTTTTGTTTGAAAAGTGAAGTTTTTCGTACATAAGCGATTTGGGTTACTGAGTAAGTTCTACTATAGTATTTGATTTTGTTAGTTTTAAAAGTATACGTGTCTTCATTGTGGCGGTACATGTACGAACACTCTAGCAATAAAACTAATTTTTTCTGACAATATATAATACCGCCTAAACTTATACTCGGAAAAAAAATATAATACCCGCTGCAACGCAGAGGACTATTATCCTTGTTTTTAAAAAAAATACAGCTATACATCATTTCTTTCTGTTTATTAAGTGAAAACTTGTGTGTCAGTTTCTCGACTCATACCCTCCATTCACCCTACTACACGTTTCACACCTTCTTTAACAGCCGAACTCAACACAGTTGAATTTTTTTAATTATCTTGTTAACTAAGGAGGGATGTCATGTATTTTATCTAGTCTAGTGATTCTTTTGACGAATCTCATGGAATTTATACAGAATCCCATAAAATTATACAGAATCCCATGAGATTTATATAGATTACCCATGAGATCAAACATAATATAAGTAACAAACATTATATATTCAAAGTAAACAAGATATATTCAAAGTGAACAAAAAAATTTCTCATAACATTACACAACAAAAATAGACTGTCAAGTGATTTTGTACTTCCATTTTATATAAAGCAAAATGAAAATCCCATGAGATTTATACAGAATCTCATGTGATTGTCTCTAATCCCTTGTGATTCATATAGAATTTCATGTGATCCATACAGAATCCTATGAGATTCTTTGATGAATCACTTGTAATTCATAAAGAATACCCATGTGATTCATACAGAATCCAATGTGATTCTGTATGAATCACATAAAAGATACTCGTCAAGTATCTTTATGGAACAAATAAGATTCTATATGAATTTCAATGGATCAGAGAGAATAATATGGGATTCTGTATAACAACATACAACTTTTTAATAAAGAGATTATAAGAGCTCATTTAAACAATCATATAAAAACATCTACCCTTAAAAAGCTGTGACATAAAAGTATAAAAACAGTGATTTACTCATTTTACAAATCACTTGTGATTTTTAAGAATAACAAATAACAAGTGAATTTTTTACTAATCACGTGGGATTTTTCTGGACGGAAATTTTGAAAAAAAAATCGTTTTTTTACGAATTCCGTGGGATTTTTCACGAATCCCGTGGGATTTTACTGGACGGAAATTTTGAAAAAAAATTCGTCGTTTTACGAATCCCATGGGATTTTTCTACGAATCCCGTGGGATTTTTTTGGACGGAAATTTTGAATAAAAAAGTTCGTCGAAAGTATATAAAAGTGCATATATGTTTAAAGATGATTTAATTCTCGTCGCGATGGTGTATTTTTCGTAGCTTGAAGTTTTACCGTTTGCAAGATATGTTTCTTTTAAAGGTGGAAAGTGAATTTTTATATTAAATGAGCTAAAATGTCAATTTTGCTTTCTATTTTTATTTTGGTTTCATTTCAGCCATTAGATGAAAGATGGATGAATGGTTGAGATTGGCTTATTTGTTTTTTTAAAAGATACATGTTTTATAAATATCTCACCTCATCTATTAATAATCTTTTCTTATGTAAGCCGTCAATTTTTTTTCACTCGTTCGAATTTTTGTGAGCATAAATATTAAATAAGAAGAAAGTATTTCATTTGTCATCATACGTATATATGTTCTAAGTTTCAGGTCATAAAATAGTAATGTATTTTACTCAATTGTACCGATTGCCTGCAGATTAAAAATGAGTTAGCTAGCTTTTTTGTAACGGTTTATTCTGCCTATCAAAACTTGACACCTTAAAGAAAGTATATACATGCTGTTATTTTATATTCTAAACCCTATGTATTGCACGAAAGTTCGCCGTATTATGAAGTAACGCTTTATATGATTAGTCATTCACAGTCTATAACTAATTTGTAGTTAGCAAATGTTGACGTTATTTGCTACGCTAACTAGATGTTATAATTAGCAAGTTAACAAATTCTAGTAGCATTTCCCGGCTATCAATAGCGGAGCTAGAAAAATTTCTGTGGAAAAGCCAAAACAAATTCTTTTCGGGAAATACATTAAATGGGAGGGCCGAAATAATTTTTTTTTCTGAAAATACACATGAAATCGCGAAAAAATACAATAACAAGCTTAGATCAAGGGAGGCCGAGACCCTTCCCGGTCCCTTAATAGCTCCGCCCTTGCAGGCTACAACTGAGTTGAAGACGGTGCATATTAAATCGCTTCGGAATATGAACAAGTTATATTTTCTTTCTCATGCAATTACCGATTCATAATCAACTAATATATCAAAAGTAGCACAAAAACTATGAATTATTTTCAAGCTTAGTTTTTATTTTTATTTTTATTATTATTATTTTTTTAAGCTGCCTTTTCATAGTTTGGATCCGATAAGGCGACAAGTCATCAAGTTTAATACACATGACGAATACGAGATTACGACTTACATAATGTTAGTTTATGCCAAGTTGAATTAGATATTAGTATTGATATCCAATTAATGCACTTCATTCACATCCCATGTTCTTCTTTAGCAAACCAAAAATTGAGTGATACTCTACAAAACTCATCATCACGTTACTAATTAGTTTATTAAACAAACTCGCCAGATAAGTTGATCGACATAATACAAATTAAAGATGTTGTTTGGACCCAGTCAAAAGCTAATAACTAACTAGTTATTATTTTAATAAAGCGATTAAAAAGTGTTACACACTACCACACAAAAATCACACTAGCTACGGTTTATAAGCCTATTAGATACGGTTTCAAAACCGTACCAGATAACTGCGTACAAAAAAATAATGTATTTTCCGGTACGGTTTAAAATCGTAGCAAAAGCTTGACTATTTGGTACGGTTTTCTTATAACCATAGCAGATTTTTCCTACTTTTTTTCTGGTTCGGTTTTTTAATAACCGCACTAAAATCAATTTTTTCATAAAAAAAATATATTCAATTCCCTGTTCCAAAACCTGTAACCAAACACTACCACAATATTTTCGCGCAAGACCTAAACATTGCCGCATACAGACAAAATATTCAACAAACTTAACATTCTATATAAACGTCAACAAACGTAACAATCTGAGTTAGACAAAAGTGTTATCCATTTCAATTGTTTACAAGTCATCATCACGAAACATCAGCCAAACCGCTAAAACAGCAGTCGACCCGATGCAACAACAGCCCCCACTGCAATCCCATCCAAGACGCTATAATCTCAAGCATAAAAGACAATACTTACACTTTTTCGAAAGTCGGCTTATTTGTGTAGAGCAAGGTCATACATGGACTTCATCATATAATAACTGTATTCCCATAGACCCTCTTGTTGGAAACACTAAAATAAATAAACATAGTTACACCAATGCAACAACTAAATCAATCATATATATACACAACAATTGTAGATTACTTACCTTAGCCATCGTCCAATCAAACTTGATCTCGAAAGCCCTATATTGAAAAACAAAACTTCAACTATCTTTTCCAAAAATACATGTCAACTCAAAGTCAAAATTTGAAATTTACCTCTCTACTATCCATGGGAAGTAATAATTTTTCTCAGTATTATCACATTTCAACGAATCCACTATATAACCCCTCCTCAAATTTGGGCAAACCACAAAAAGAAGCCAATGACTCTCACTACATAAAAGTTTCATCATTTTAGTAGATACAAAGCACATATAATAATATATGTATAACAAGCAAAGACATTGCCCATGCAAATACGGTGCCACGTATATGTCTCTTCCTGGATTTTGTCCCTTATTAATAATAATGTGATCCACGACTTGTTCGACGTTTCTTAAACATTCACTTGATGCAACGAGATGTGGATTGAGGAAAACTTATCTGTTGTAATGAAGACCTTTCACAATCGAATGTAAATGCCTGACATGAAAAAATAAAATACGAGTTAGTGGGTGTTTGGATGTTGATGCCAGAGGGGTGTTTTGATGTTTCTGGGGTCTGTTCTCGGGGGTGTTTGGTTGCTGCTATAAGAGGGTGTTTGGTTGCTGCAAATAGGGTGTCAATCGGGTTATCGGGTCGGGTTAGGGGTCTTATTAGGTCGGGTCTATCGGGTTTTATGAAAATAAAAATTAACCTGCAACCCAACTTATAAGAAATCGGGTCTATCGGGTTTCGAGTTGTTCGGGTCGGGCTTATCGGGTAATCAAGTTACTTGTTAAGGAATAAAAATAATAAGACCAGTAAACAAAAACTCTTTTTGTTATCAAATGGAAATGTTGGACTCGGGAGAAAGTGCTTTATAACATTATATTTTGTATGATAGACAAATATATGATATAATTGAACTAAATTTATTTGTACACATACGATCTTACTATTTTATGCTTCCTGTTTGTGAGCTAAAAAAAGGAAGTGCGGCAAGCGAAAAACAGTATTGTATTGTATAGATTAAAAAATTATGGTGTATACTAAATTAAGAAAAAGAGAGCAGTATGCGTCTAAATAACAAACATTTCATAAATTAAAGATTTGTTAACGGGCTATTAAATATCTTATTAGGTTTATCGGGTTGGCCCAATAACTCGATAACAAACTAGTTAAGATCCTAACCTCACCCTATTAGGCTATCTGATCTATCGGGTTGACCCGATAAACTCGATAGTCTAAACGGACCCGAATCAACCCGACCCTATACGGTTTTATCGGGTTCAGGTCAGGTCGACCCATTTGACACCCCTAACTGTAATATAATTTCTTTCAGAAAAATAAAAAGTAAATAGAACATAAGTTACTTACATCGCCCACCAATATATAAAAGTAATATTAACCTTCGCCTCTATGTGAAAATCTAAAATTTCCTCATATTCAATCCACTCTTCCCAATGTTTTGACATACATGTTGTGAGGTGCAACAATTGAAATACTTCGATTCTTGCATTTTGTGAATCGTATCACAGATTCTTTAAAAAGTTTTGGCCGATCTTCTAATTTATCAAGCCGCTCTTTATCTCTTTCTTCTTGGGTTTGCTTGGGCTTATCACGTTCAACGGTTACAGGATGAGATTGAATTCGAGGATGCAATGCCACTTGACTTTCCAACTAAATCAAAAATCAAATTAGATATATCAGCTCATTATACACACACGCACACACATAATTATCAAGTATAATGAGTGAAGGACTACCAAGGTCATATAACCACCGATTGGAATTTGGTGTTGGAATGCCATTAGATCTTCTTCATGCATTAATATAGCTTATTATATCAGCCTATGTATGTTTGTCGTTACTTCCTGTATAAACATATATGTTAAGTAAAATGATTTTGTGACTACCATTTGAAGGCGATAACATGCATGAACTTGAACTTAAATCGCTAATCGAGGTTTGGCAGGGCATAGATGGACTACGGGGAGAGCGACTCACAGAGTGACGTGGTGAGATTGTTTGGTGTATCTAAATAATGCATAATGTCATGTCTAAATAATGCATAATGATACATTGATTTTTTTTCGAGGCCACTCAATAAATTCCAAGATTGTATGTTCTAAAAAAGAATCATTATCGGTCGTTCTAGGCACAGGTGTTGCTTTAAAAGCATCTTCGACCGTGTCTACTTTAACCTTAATGTAACCCCCGGAAATACAAGATCCATGTAGTACCGCGTCCCTTGTCGGATAAACCTTCCCTCTGGCTACTCGACATTCAGGTCCAGAATAGGGCCATAGTAGATCACATGGAATATGATTCTACAAAAGATATTTGAGTGTAAATAATAAATTTTATAAAAATCATGTATAATAACATAATTACCTCGAGATCATCAAGTCCATCAGACGTAAAACTAGAACCTTGCATGTGTGCCACGATAGCCTTTAAAGCTTCCATCTCTTTTTCTTGACGATTAAATTTATCATCTAGCGTGGCAGTAACTTTTTTTGTTACCTTCTCCTCAATCGCCTCCATGTCAACAACCTCGTGTCTCTCTTTATCTCCCTTTACCCACCCTAACGATTTCCTAGCATAATTTGAATTTACCAATTGTCGAAGTGTTCCTTCCATATATTATGTTAACTTTCTTGCGCCCAATGTTTTGTCTTTTGGTAAGTGTGCCAAAGCATATATCTTGGAACGATCATTTTGTATAACACTTAACCATGGGTGTTGTAATACTAGTTGGTCCCATTCACCCCTCCAAGTGTCTTCCCTATCTGCAAGACCAGTACGACTTGTATACAAGACTTTCGCTACACTGTACTTCATTGTCATATTTGATGAGTCTGAAAATGAGCTTGCCATTTTAGATCTTATGCAAGATATGTTTACCACCGTAATTTTGGTTTCCTTTTCAATTTACATGTAATGCTATGGAGGGGCAGGAAGAGACAAATTGGCGACCTCCTACTTTGTGCTAAGCCTAAGGCTCACCACAATGGGTCGTTCGACCCAAAGGGTTGTGCAAGGTTGAGGCTCGGTTGCCCCACTGTGGGGGTTGGCTCGTCGTCGGTTGGGTTGAAAAAAATGGAAAAAATAGTTCGTTGAGACAACCGACTTCTCTTCCAATTTTTGTACCGTTTGGAGATTTAAAAAAAATAAAAATAAAATAAACTTTACCACTTTTACAGCATTACAAATACCAACCTCAAACACATTTCTAAACACACAATTCAAACAACTTCTCATAAACACCTTCAAACAAATTTTGTTAATTATGTCTTACGAGATATTTTTTGACTCTTCGTCTTCTGACGAGGAAGAAGTTATGAGCGAGTTTACAGAGTTTGTGGAATTTACGCAGTATGCTTGGGACGCTTACCGAGCGTCACTTCCAAAGGTTCAATGAAACTACACGCCTAGGGATCATGAGGGTGCTCATAATTGTTTAGTTGCCGCCATCTCAAGAACCGTTGTATGACTAAAAGCATTTCGTCGGCGATTCCGGATGAGCCGAGAACTATTCACCCGAATTGTTCGAGAGGTAACCAATTATTTTCCTTATTTTCAACAAACTCCTGATTGTAGAGGCGTAGTTGGTATTTCCTCATTGGTCAAGTGTACTGCGGCAATTCGTCAATTGGGATACGCGGCCGTTCCTGATTCTCTTGACGAGTATCTGCAATTGGGTGCAACAACAACACGTGATTGTCTCCATAACTTTTGTAGGGTTATTATAGAGTTATATGGTGTTGAGTATTTGCGAAAGCCCACGTATTATGACCTTGAAAGAATATATGCTCATCACAAGCAAAAGCATGAGTTTCCTGGGATGATGGGAAGCATTGATTGTACAAGTTGGGAATGGGAGAATTGCCCAAATAGTTTGAGAGGTCAATATGCTAGGGGTGATCACGGGCCACATCCATTCATTTTATTGGAAGCGGTCGCCTCTCAAGATTTATGAATTTGGCATGCGTTCTTTGGTGTCTCCGGGATGAATAACGATATAAACGTTTTACATCGTTCCCCCGTTTTCAATGATATCAAATCTGGGAGAGCACTGGAACATGAATTTGAGGCTAACGATGTTGCTTACCAAATGAGATATTATCTTACTGATGGGATATATCCGGAATGGTCTGTTCTTATTAAGTCCATTTCAAATCCTCCTACGGGTGATGAAAAAAGAATAATGTACAAGAGGAAGCACGAAGCAAGAAGGAAAGATGTGAAATGAGCTTTCGGTATGTTGAAGAAGAAGTGGAAAATGCTTAAAGTTCCGGCTCGGGGGCTGTATAAATAGGATCTCCAAGATATTGTGTATACATGTATCATATTACATAATATAATAATCTGACACAAGCAGTGAGCGATATGTCCTACACGGTTTGCACAAGAGGGCCACCGTGATTATGATCCGGTAAGATCCCATGCATAATCCTTAGTAGTTATTCAGGAGATAATTGACCGATCAACTCATCTGAACTTAAAATCTGATTTGGTCGAACACGTTTGGAGAAACCGTAGAAATGCAGGCAATCAATAGATTGAAGGCGAAAACGAAAGTGATGAAGACGCAACTGACGATGAAGATTGTTTGTGATGTTTTCAGTTTTTAATAAGTATTGTAATGTCTACGGTTTATTTGTTTAACTTTTTAATTATTGTTGTAATGTTTAAGTATTTTTATTAATGAAGTTTAATTTTGTTTTTAAAAATATTTGAATTTGAAAAAAAAATCTCAGATTACCACTGTGGCAACTAGATCGTCGTAGAGAGAAAGTTGATATGACAGGTGTGACCTAGGTCACACCACTGCTACCAACCTAATTGACAAATGAGCAATTGTACCTATTTTTAAAGCATGTAGCCTATAACACCTAAATTTGTGAGGTGGGAGGTGTATACGAAGTGAAAGACAACGAATTCACAGTTATGCTTGACGAGATATAAAAATATTCAAACAAAGGGCATATGCATTTTATTGCAACTGATGTATATGCAAGAAGCACAATGGACCAGGTTTTGATGTTGGTCTTTTTTGCTCATTTTACATAAAAATGAAGACAATTATTACACTTTTTAATGACACTGACTTTTTAAAAGCATTACCCTTGCTCATTTGACCAGGTTTATCTAATGATATTGACTTTTTAAAAGCATTACACTTAGTCTTTTTTGACATAAAAATGAAGATAATTATTATCCGAAAATGCAAATACATAACTGCAGGTAACAAAGATTAGTCATATTTGTAATACAAAATGCTAAGAACATTAAGAGCCAATTGAGTTCATTTAAGTGAACACATTCAATAAAATCAAGAGGGTCAGCTGCTACTATTTCGCTTATATGAAGAAAAAAATACATACAATCAAATAATGAAGATAAAGAGTTACCCGAAGATGAACAAAGAATGATGACGATAGCCTATATTCGGTCACGAACCCGACTAGAGTCCAATACTCATAAGCCCGGCACGGACTGGGCTAACACCAATAAGTGCTTGGGCTCACGAAAGCCCAAGCCCAAATCTATTTACGGAATAGATATCGGATCTCCTAAATATGGAGATAATTATTCCCAACCGACTTAGGCGGGATACGCCGAAGGTTGAGGAACACGGAACCAACAAGGATTCCGTGTGTATATAAAGGGAATCTCATCCCTCGTTAAAGGTACGATCTACAAACCCTAACTCTCCATTAACCTTAAACCGATTACTTACTCTCACGCGGAGGATAATCGCGGAGACAATCCCACGGAAGCATAACGGTGTTTTCGTCTCTTAGTGCGCGGGTCTCAAGCAACGATTCTCAATTGGTACGAGCCGAAGCTCCAAACAAGGAACGCCTAACTTTTGTATCAACAAGTGGCGCCATCCGTGGGACCATTCACTAAGAACCAAGAACTAGAATGACGAAGCATGGAAGTCGGCGATCGCAAATGAGACCTCATGGGAAAAAGACGACGCGGATCAACTCCTAGCGACTTACGGGACAACGGTCTTCGCTAAAATCGAGGATCGTGCCAGACTCGGTCTTCCCTCCGGTGGAACCGCGCTCGAGGACAACCCAAGCAACCACCACTACCACCAGTACTAAAGATCCACTGCGCACTCCTTTTACTCCACTCCAATCGGTGCTAGAAGCTAACTTCACAAAAGCACCCGACGCACCCGATAGGAACAAGGGCGTATTGGTGGAAACAGATACCCCTGTTCTAGAGGGGGTCGTAAAGTAATTAGAGCCAAGTAGTTTTGTCTCTCAAAACTACGAAACCTTAGCTCTTCTCATGCAAGAGGAAGCAAAGAAAAGGTCAGGTCGGAGTCTGCATGCTCGACTCGACTTTGGCCAGGAGTTTGAGACATCCCCACCGCGTCGTCAGAAGGAGAAGCGCGAGAGGGATAGTCGCCGAACCCCAATGTTCAACAGAATCGGAAGGAGAGTCGAGGAAGATGATACATCCGACTCACAGCATGTGGAAGAAAGTGAGGAGGATGAAAGACGCACCAATGTCCACGCCGGACTTGGTAGTCGCGAGTCGTGATGGACTTGGCGACGATACTCCCAAGTAAAAGTCCTTCAAGCACAAATTCTGAGGACAGTCGGTGCAAGCGCCGAAGGAGGGAAGATTCATCCTCTGATAATTCCTCGGACAACGAGGATAGCGAGACTGGACACTGGAAGTCCAGAAGGAAATACCGTGACCAAGAGTAGGAAGACATGTCTCTCCCGTGATGTCGTCAGAAGGTGGATGCGTTCACTAGACGCATCAGTGATTTCTCAAAAAACAAGAAGAGGTGCATGCCTGCTAATGTCAAAACCTATGACGGGACAGGTGACCCTGACAATCACCTAAAAATTTTCGAATCAGCCGCAACTATTGAGGCGGCCACAAGCAGTGTGGTGCCACATGTTTAATTCCACACTAGTGGGAAGCGCGGGCGGTTCAACGAGCTTCACGTAGAAGCATCAATGGTTTTGAAGAATTGAGAAAGGTGTTCCGCCTAAACTTTACTCAACGAAAAAAGTGTGCGAAAAACCCCATTGAACTCGCTAGGGTCAAACATCGCCAAGGGGAATCCACGAGCGCTTTTATGGAGCGCTTCAAGGACGAATGTATGCAAGTTAAAGCATGTCCTCAAGTACTCAAAATTTCAGGGTTTATGAATGGGATCAGCAACCCATAACTTATCAAAAGATTGAATGACAAGATTCCCCATACAACGGCATTATCGGAGACACGGGATATCGACTATGCGCATGATGCCATCAACAACAAGACGGATGCTTAAATTCCCGTGGAAGGGGCATTGTTACTCTTTACAATGCCACATGCATCGCATAGAGAATGTAACACGATTACATGCGAAACTACACCGATCCCGAGAATAGCGCAACCAAAGTTCCAAATCGAAGGTTGCGATTCACCCGAATACCGGAACAGAAGTATCCATCGGAGGGTCTTTGTCGGACAATGGCAGCGGCGTGTGCGTGCTCTTGCAAAAGAACTTGGATATTTTGCATGGGGCCAAAACACATGACCGGGGTACCACGCTCAATCACGAGCATAAACCGAGAATCCGGCAAGGGTACTTGTCATCACGCCGTAAGAAGCGCGCCAAGCCCAGCGCCGCGCAAGCGATTCGCGTATACACAAACCGGTGGATGCGGGAATTATGCGTGAAGTTTACTACCATGGCGGTTTTCTAACCCAAGAATGGTCAAAAGATGACGATGGTGGCGAATGTGCATGGACTTCACCGATCTTAACAAAGCATGTCCACAAGACTGCTACCCATTACCAGAGATAGACTGGAAAATAGAGTCTCTATGCGGATATCCCTTGAAGTGTTTCCTCGATGCGTACAAAGGATATCATCAAATTCAGATGGCTAAGGAGGATGAGGAAAAACGGCCTTTCACACAAGCCAAGGCTTTTACTGTTACACAAAAATGCCCTTTGGCTTGAATAATGCAGGCGCCACCTACCAGTGGTTAGTAGATAATGCTTTCGAAAAATAGGTGGGCGCAACACGGAGGTCTATGTTGATGACCGGTCATAAAGAGCCATCACGAAGATGAGTTAATGCGCGATATTGAGGAAGCGTTCAAAACTCTACGAGAGAACAATATGAAGCTAAATCCCAAAAATGTACCTTGAGCCATCAAGGCATGTTCCTCGGATACCTAATAGAGCTGACGGTATAAAACCATGTCCGAAAAGATAAAGGTCGTCATCGAACTTCCTTCACAGCGCATTAACTCAAACCCTTCAAACTCAAACCCTTTTTTGACCTATTAAATATGAAATTTGGTTTTTTTTCTTAGGATGATTTTGTGATTTAAGAGGTTTCAATAAGTTTATGAATGTTTGGCTGTCAAAATGGCAGTGAAAATTGAAGATTCAGTGGATAAATTGTAGGATTTAGAAGATTTTAATGTATTTTTGTTCATGGAAGTAGCAAAGGGAGGGGGAAATTGGGGGCGAGTATTTGTGAAAGTGTGAAGTGGGGTTGTGGTGGCTAGGGTTAAGCCGCGTATCCGAAAAAAAATGTATTTGATGCGGTTTTCCTCAGAAGTAACCGTAGCAAATAAGTTATTTTTGGCGGTCCAACTAAAAAAAGTGGGAGGGAAAGTATAGCAGCTAAAATTTTTAGAAACAACATAAAATTTAAAGTTAAAAATAACATGTAAACAAAATATTTGAATAATTTAAAGGTTTACAAATTTTTTAAACAAATAAATAAAACAGATAAACATCTTCTTAAATTTCTTGAAATTCTTTTCTTGGTCCTTCACTTTTTTCTGCAAACAAAAGTATAATTAACAAACTGAACATATTTATTAATTTACATTTAACAAAAGGAATTTATAACATATACAAACCTTCGTTTGGTGCCGGATGTATCAACCCATAATCCTTCATTATGGTCAGATCGTAAGTATGTGGTGTCACCATCTATCGGTGGAATACCCGCTAAAAATGGTGGTAGCTCGTCAAACTGGTCGTATTCTTCCTCGTCAACAACATTATCAACACCAAGTATATGTCGTTTACCATGCATAACAACGTGCCATCTTGGATTGCTAGGGTCTTGAACGAAAAATACTTGTGTGGCTTGCTTTGCGAGATGGAGGGTTCAGAAGCATAACCGCCAGTTCCAAAGTCAACAATTGTGAAACCATACTTGTCGACTTTAACAACCGAGCTATTATTTACCTATTTACATTTGAACAAGGGTATTTTGAAAGAATATAATCAAGCTCCCAAATTTTTTGTATCACCCCGTAATACGACTTTTTGGTAATCCCTGTGGAGGCTATCACTGTACCTCCGCTATTTTTCACCGTACCCTTTTCATCTCGCATTTTAGTGTAAAATATATAGCCATCAATTTCGTATCTTTCTAATGTTTTGACGTACTTTTCCTTTTACAAATACATTGTTTAGATTAGAAACTCTAGAAAGTGCAATATCTCCACTAAATCGTGTCCTGACTCGTCCATACTCCGTGTGTCCGTCAAACTCCGAACTCATATGACGATACTAGTGATTATTTGGAAGCGATCTCCGATGGCCCATGAACACGGGTTTTTTTGCAATTGTCTAACCACCTTGAGGATGTCTCTTCTTCACAAATCTGGCAAGCATGTTCACCCTTCATGTTGTATCCTTACAAACTACCGTATGCCAGAAAATCATTTATGGTGCAAATAATCATGGCTCGCAACTTAAATTTCTATTTCTTATACGCATCATACATTTCTACACCCGGTTTCCACAATTCTTTCATATCGTCAGTGAGAGGAGACAAATACATGTCAATGTCATTACCAGGTTGTTTTGGACCGGAAATTAAAAATGACATCATAATATATTAACGTTTCATGCATAACCACGGTGGAAGATTGTACATACATAAAAAAACCGGCCAAGTACTGTAACGATTGCTCATTTTTCCGAAGGGGTTGATTCCATCTGAGCTTATGTAGCCACCTGTAAAATTTCACTATTTTAAACCTTTATATTTATGAACTAGAATGGTTATCAAAAATTATTTGATCTAAGTTAAACGTTTAGCATGTACATTTCAACTTTTCTTGCATAAGTAATTGGCATATCCGAGTAGTCTTATTGATTGTACCCAATATTTCTTGATAGCCATCGGTCTCACAAGAAGTTTTCTTGTCTTACGAGTCCGCAGCGTGCCGGTACAATAAAAGAAAACATGAAAATAAAAGCAATTAATAAACTCGAAATCACATCATCGTGTCGGTTTATTTAAAACGTGTTTAAAAACATAAGTGTTATATTTATCCTGCTTGGGATTGTCCGTTTACAAGATAAACACGCGAAATACACTTAATAGTTAATACTCAAAACAACCTAATAAATCTAAATGAAATACTGGAAAATTAAAACAATTATTTCCAAACCAACAAACACCCCTCCTCCCACGTGATGATATATTTTTTATCATATACCTGCTCCTTTTAAAAACCTGCGCCCCCTTTGACCCTCACCTCCTTCTTCTTCTGGCAAAGCTCCAACCCACTTTCTCCATCTCAAAAACCCCATCACCTCCCTTGAATAAGCAACGACCGGCATCATCACAAGGTCAAACAAAGTATGCCCCATCATTTTCTTGACCACTCCACCTCCCAACACAAGAAGTCACAAGAATGCATAAGGATTGATAGTAGAGAGAGTTTTCCTAAAGATAGTCTTCTCCATTTTCATAGAGCAAAAGTGTCTTTGAAAACCTTCCATGGTCGACCCTATTTAAGGACCCTCGATGCTCCAGCAACTCCACACTTTTCCCCTTAAAACTTCATCACAAAAATTTATTGAGCTCCTGATCAATCTCGTTGGTGTGGACTTGCTGGACAAATCGGAAGAGGGGTCGGCTTGTGGTCTTCTATAAGGTTTTCATAAATCTCATTGTACTTCTCTTTTCTTTGTAATTATTGTTAAGATGTAGTGGTTGGCTTTTATAAAAATAATCGGTTATAATCATTTCCTGTATCGAGTGATTAATTCAAATGGGATTGATTTGGTTAATCTTGAAGTAAAATTTGTGTGGTATACTTATTTAAAAAGCGATTGGCTTATTGTTGGAAGAAGTGCTTAGGATCAAATTCTGCCTATATGTTTCTTTTTTTTCGTCTTGGTTTAAACATGTTTGTAATAAGAGGTATGTTCGTTAGTCTCGGGTCACAGCGACCAACGTGGGACACGATTGGTTTTTCTTGTTCTGAGTCAAAAACCTCAACAATAGGAGAGCGTCATTCATTTTGTCAAAACCACCTAGGTGCGTTGGTATTTTACGTACACGACAACTTCTCGGTTTGCTTCGATTATTAGGACTTAGTGTTTAGTCTAAACTTTGGCGAAACCTAAAACTTGTTAAATACCTATGGGATGATGAGTTATGTCAAGTGCTTGATATGCCGTGTTGTCGTTAAGATTGATGTATGGTAAGAAACTAAAAGGAAACATCGTGCTTGTTTTGGGTATCCTTTTCGACTTAATTCTTTAGCTCGCTAGAGATCCCACTCAACTTGCTTCCCCTCATTATTCGTTGAAACATTCGGCTTACTCCTTGCTTGTCCCCGTGGCTTATTCGTGTTTGGTTTAGTTGTGACAAAACCTTGTTAAAGTTGTGTTTTAAATCTGACTTTTCAGCCCTCGATTTGGTATTTTTGTTTGCTACAACTTCAGCCCCTTGGGGTGTTCGTCTCGACTTATTTTCAGCCCAACTTAGTACGTTCATTTCACTTAAGTGCAGCCACCAATAAGGGTACGTTTGGTGCAGCAAAGTGGGCGCGTTGGCTGTACCAAACAGACGCATTGCTGCTGATTTTCAGCACCAATTAAGTGCGTTTGGTTGCTACATTTCAGCCACCCAAAAGGCGTGTTTAGCTGCTGCAACACAGCCAGCGAAAGGGTGCGTTTGGTACAGCAAAAGGGTGCGTTTGGTGCAGCAAAATGGTTAATTTGCTGTACCAAACAGAATGCTTTACTGCTGATGTTCAGCACCCATTTGGGTGCGCTTGGTTTGTTCCCCTGGTTCAGCAACGACGCAAAAAGAAGGGTGTTCGTTCCAGCTTCGATGTCTATCTTCTTAAGTCATGTAATCCCTTTCCTTTTCACATATGGTGCGTTTGGTTCTGACCTTGAGCTAGGCCACCAAACCACAACATAGATAATTTCGTTTTTGGGCCTAAATCCACGCCAAGGACCTGTTGGACTGAGACCCATTCATTATGCTTCTATGTACTGTATACTCAAAAACAGTTATGTACACAAGTCATTTCTTTTCTTTTAGCATAAGAGTTTTCAAACAAACTAATAAATTTTCATAATGTTAAATATAACAAAAATTGCCATTTAAATGTGCTACGATCACTTGTCTTTTTCGATCTTTCTCACGTCCCGTTCGCAACTAGCCCGCCTACCCGGTTTGATATAATTATTTTCACTATTTACTTCACGATACCTCCTTTTATAAACATGTAATATAAACGGATGACGAGATACAATTAACTTTTAATTCATACGAAACGAGATTTGTTTTAAAACAATAATAATTTCCTTACACTTCGTCATCAAATATATTTAAGATATATAAACGGGTTATACCCATTTCTTCTAAAAGACTATTAAAGACTTATAAACAAAATGTATTTATCTTAACCGCTATAATAAGAATTACTACTTTCTTATATATATACTCATATTTTAAGCGACATTTTTATATTACGCTTACTATTTGTTTACGACATTTTCAGTACATCCTCTTCCGGTTACGACGAACCTAAGCCTCGACCGTTTTGATACTTTTGTATGTCTAAGCACTTCCATAAGCCGCAATTAATCATGTTCAATAATAAGCAATACACATAAATAACTTGAACTTTTGATATATATAAATAATTGCAAGTTAAAAATACAAACTTATTAATTAAAGTATTGGTATACAAATTATAGGTCGCGTGACGGTACTCGATACATCATTTACTTGACTTCTTTACTACTCGGATACTGCTTTGCTAAGGTGAGTTCATAGCCTCGCCTTTCCTTATTTATTTTAAACCCCGCGAGGGAGATGCATGCTATAAACTAGAACACAAGTCTTTTCTTAAACGTATGCTTGCACGATCATTATTATTATAGCCTAAGTTGCCCGCCATAAGTCCCTTACATCATGAACCAATAATCACTTGCGAGTGAAGCGAATATTGTGGATAGTACTATGGGAATTAATCGACCCCGACTCGGTTATCGGAAATAACCGGGCGCACTATATTGGTTAACTATGGAATTGGCAATTCCATCTCGAGGGCAATATTATTACTTACACCGATGAATTGGGTGTATGCGATTAGTTTGGTGTCATGAGCTTAGTGCATAATAATAACCTATGTTTTCCATGGTGATTGTATTCGAGCAATTATCATCTCTTACTTGTGTTCAACTTATTATTTAAACCTATGAATATCACTCAACATTTTTGTTGATCTTTTAAGCATGCTTATCTCGGTACTAATTAGAATATCATGAAGGCGTGGAGTGGGCGTCATGGGACGCTATAAGTGGTGTTGTTTTCAATTAAAGTTATCATTTCAAACATTTAAACTATCTTTTATGTAACATCGAAACATGTGGTATTTCCTTTTGGTGTTTACAAACACGAGTTTATGAAATGGTAACAACCTTTATTAAAACGTCTCTTTAGAGTCGTTTTACGAACTTATGACTATGATCCTCTAAGTAATACCCCAATTAGTCTTCATTGTCACTTTGTGATTTTGGGGTGTTCTGACTTAGTCCAAATCGAATATTTCTAATCTCTTTACCGAATTCTGAAAATTTGTTATTAATTTTCTCCACCGAGGGAGTCCGCACATGCCTTAAGTTCCCGTCATCTTTCTGCTGATCGAATTCCAACACAACAATTTGGCCTCTTTCTTGTTTTCAAATAACCGTTTTAGTCTTGGTATGATGAGAAAATACCACAATAGCTTATTGGGGTCCATTTTTGTCACATCATCATCAATTTCATCCGGTTCTTTCTTATACCTTGATGTTTCGCAAGTAACACAAGCATGAAGTTTTCATACTTATCACCCCTATACAATATATAGTCATTCGGACATGTGTGTATTCTTTCAATTTCTAGTCCCATTGGACACATTAATTTTTTAGCTTGGTATGTAGAAATGGGTAACTCGTTACTAACGGGAAGCATCCTATGTAAAAACTCTAATAACTTTGTGAAGCTACTATCACTCCGACTACTATTTGCTTTTAACTTTAACAACTCCAAAACAGCATAAAGTACGGAAAAATTCTTGCAACCATCGTACACTGGTTTCTCTGCGTCTTCAAAAAATTGTTGTAAATCTTCTTGATCAATATCACCATCATTAGCCTCTAAATCATGCAACATCTCTTTTAAATTTCATGTTTATCATTAATGAAAGAATCATTGTTTTCATTACTATTTGATACTCCCTCCGTCCCTAAATAAGTGCCCAGTTTGACTTTTCAGAGTCAAACTGGTTCAACTTTAACCTTAATTATTTTTGTGGATGTTATATAATACTTGATGCAAAATATATAAATGGATTTGATTTTAAATGTATTTTTCATTAAGTTCAACCAGTTTGACTCTGAAAAATCAAACTGGACACTTATTTTGGAACAGAGGGAGTACATGACTTGATGTGCTATTATCAAATAGTAATTTACCATGCTCCAACCAAATTTTTTTTAATTGAGTTGAAAATCTCTAATATAGATACATGCTGAAAAAATTTATACCTATACAAATACCAAAAATATATTAGTTAAGTACAAAAGAGTTACAATAAGTAAAAATAAATAAAAATATCCACAAAATATAACTATTACCTTGATGTAGTTTTGTAAGGTTTAAGTTAAATTTATTATATTTGTTGATTGGAGTGTTTAATGTTATGGTTTTGAAAGGTGTGAGTTGAGAAGGAGTACATGTGGTATATGGAATGAGAAGAATGGGTATGGGTGAATTGGGAAACAACAAGTTTCTGTTTATGGAGTAGGTTTGCGATTTGAATTTTTTTGTTGCAGTTATGAGAAAACCGCGACAGAAAGTAAATCAATTAGCGCGGTTGTTATAAAACCGTAGCAAAAAAGAATTATTTGGTGCGGTTTACAAATAAACCATATCAGATGACAAAGAAACCAACCAAACCGTATTAAATGGGTTTCATTTACCACATTTTTTTTAAAAACCGTACCAAAAGACCATTTTTTTGTATTTAGATACGGTTTGTGTTACCGTATCTAATTACCGTCTCAAATAACACTTTATGTAGTAGTGACATGTTCTGTTTTACTATATGTGCACACGCATTTTATGTTGACCAACTAACAAATATGTATATGGAGTTACAATCAAATGATAATAAAAATTAAAATAAGAAGAATTAGAAAAACTAGTTGAATATTATCTTTTGACTGGGTTCAAACAATATCTTTAATTTGTATTATGTCGATCAACTTATCTAGCTAGTTTGTTTAATAAACTAATTAGTGGCATGATGATGAGTTTTGTAGAGTATCACTTAATTTATGGTTTACTAAAGAAGAACATGGGATGTGAACGAAGTAAACTTAAATATTAAATTTAAGTGTTTAAGTAATAACTATGTTAATAGATATCAAATCTAGGGCTTAGTTTTATTTAGAGAAGAAAAACAAGCTTTTGAAAGTGTTAGGAACTTTTAATACAAGAAATGCGTTTTTCCTTCGATATAACAATATATTTATAGGCAAACACAAAGTTGATATCTATGGGGTAAACAGTACGTGTCAACATATGATAAGCTACAATACACTTTGTAAGTACTTTAGCATCTATTCATAGTATGCTACCTGACATACTTTAGGTGAAACAATGTTGACAACTGTTTGTACTTTTTATCAACAATAATAATTCTCAACTTTTGATAAGTAATTTTGAACTCATCTTTCCAAGAAGCTAGAGACTTGGACATCCTAAAAATGTTTAAGTCTCAGATTGTCTTTAGTGAGTTTAGGAGAGTTTCAGGGAGTCAGTGTGTTATTGTCATCATGCACTGACTCCATCATCCTCATCTTGGTTCTTATCTTCACTCTCTGACATCCGTCTCGGATCTCTAAGAGTCTTTAACTTCACACTCTGAAAAACTTCTTGAGGGTGACTTCATGAACACATTCTAACACTCAGGGACTTGTACTCACTTAGATTATTTTTCATTCAAATATATCTTAGAAGGACTTTGGGCTTTGAATTGGCCCAACAATTCATGATGCACAACATGGATGTCTTCGAGAATAGCTAGTAGTTGGGTGATCAACCGCTCAAGACCCACACATCTATAAGGCCCCAAATTTACTTTTAGTGTATAAAACAATGTAGATGTTATAAATCAAAATAATTAGTGGAATTGACTTATAAGTCTATACGATAATACTTAAGTCGTTGTATTTTGTGTAAATAGTTCTTTTTATGTGTTTTGAAATGATACAATTTAGAGTTTAACTTTTATGTTAATGCCTCATTTCATTACTCAGCCTCGGATTTTCAGAAACCCATGAAGATTCATCATACACAAATTTAGAGATTGCAACGGGGCCGGGTTTGCGGGGAATGGTTGATACCATCCCCATCCCCGAAGTTCAATAGCTATTACCATCCCCATCCCCATCCCCGTCGGGGGTCACAATTAAGTCCCCATCCCCGTCCCTGATGAGGAACGGGGATCCCCATTGGGGAATCGGGGATTTTTTTTCCCTATTACACTATTGACATATGAAATATATTTCAAATGGTGGGGTAAAGTTAAACTAAAATGACAAATATCCGTAAAAAGAATGAAAAGTTTTTTTTTTTTTAATTCTCCAAAATTCCACAAGATCGGGTATGTTGGTGCATAAAACTTTGTGAAAACATTTCTTATAATTTTGAGTTTTGATACGTTTTTAATGCACAAAAGCAATTTTGATCTGCAAAAAATTTTGATGCACAAAATTTTTAACTTGTTTTAGTTAGATGCGCAATGTTATTTTGATGAAAAAAGTCAAAAGAAGTTGGGTGTGACAACTTGTAATTTCAGGTCATTTTACAAACTTTGAAAATTTACTATTCATCTCGGGAATTTACTATTCAAAGGTTATTTCAAAATTTTATTATTCACGAAACACTATTCATTCCCCGGAGAAAAATCACTATTCGTGATTTACTATTCATCATTTATTGTAAACTAGGTTTACGAGTACCAAATTCTCGTAACCATAAGGGTTTAGCTGCGAATTCATGAAAAATCATCGAGGACATTTCATATAAACTAGATTTAGTCTACATATCATTAATAACATCATCATCATATTAGTTCATGCATGGATTTGCATATTTCATTAAACGTTTATTTTCCTATTAAATAAACGCTATCGCGTAACCATTTATTTTGAACATTTGATCCGACACTTCCAAAAATTATCCTAATATATTTTTATACTGATATTAAGATTATAAAAATTGTAATATTAGTTTACCCGGTGTTTTAAATTTATTTTGTATATAAATTGTTGTATTTATATAATTACGACGGTTTTCGTAAATATTACTCGATAATTATTATTTCACTAAATTTTTTGTAAGAAATGTATTTTTATAATTTTTATGACATCGATATATTTTATTTTGTTCCGTTAAAATATATTTGTAGCTAACGCTACCTCAAATATCTATTTTAACTCACAAGTTACCAACTATACTTATACATATATACATTTACTTAAAAAAAAATGCATCATCTCTTATTGCTATGTACTCCTTGTCGACAATAAAACATGACACATCAAATTTTGACACGAATATCTTCTTACTTAGACTAACACATGTACATATAGACCTATACTAGTTTTATTTTAATTATATACAAAATATCATACACATACATAAGGTGAAACAAAAAAGTATTGCTCTCCTATTTTCTCTCTACAAACCGGCCAAGGGTGAAGACCAAGAATAGCCCAAAATTTTTCAAGGATCAAGCTAAAATATTAACCTTAGCATACTCTTAATCAAGGTTTTGAAATAAAAACCTAGGGTATTAGGAAAAACCTTGTTCTTTAAACCTCATCACTACACTAGTAAGCATTTCATAATCATTTTCAATCTTTCATATTCATACTTTGGTCATTTGTATCATGCTTGAGAAAAACATGCAAGTTATATGATTATCTATACCACTTTATTTGTTTTTAAGTACTTATAATGAATATATATCATCCTATAATTATCCCTTGAAACATATAATTTTTGATGATGTCTAGGAACCCATGACACCCTAAGAAGGTGTATGGTAGGTTTATAATAGCTTTGGTGTTGATTTGAAGTGGTTAGAATAAGTATTACGCGAGAAAAATCAATTTCGGCAACCTAAAACTAAGGGTCTGATCAATTTTGCTAAACTGAAATTTAGACAGTTGTAAAATATTTTGGGCTAGATATTCGAAAATATACTTTAAAACGAAACGTGGCGCTTGATCGGGTTAAAACGAAGAAGTTATGCTATTTTCAAGTTTAACGACGAAAACTATTTTTCGGAAAAATCAAAGATGCTGTCCAAATTTTTACTGGTCAAAAAGAAGTCTTAGGCGTTATCTAAATGAGTCAATTTATCAAAAATATATTAGCATACTTTAACACGAAGCTACGGACATATAAAACGTAGAAAACGGAGTTATAACGATTAAATTACACGCGTTTAAATAAGGATGACGTAACTATTTTAACAAATGGAACACTAATATATTTTCTAATAGCCAAAAATTATAGTCGCTAGTGACCATGTTGAGGGTCGTTTCTAATAGCCAAAAATTATAGTCGCGAGTAACCAAAAACGATGTCTTCTAGTAAAAGTAAGTTCGCCTAGCCTATTTTCCAAAACGTTCAACCGTTAGTCAAACGGAGTTGTAACGAATAAAATACGATCACTCAAACTTTTGAAAACTACCCTTAAACGATATTTTGGTACAAGTACCCTACTTTACCTATGTTTTCTCCATGATCGAGACCTCTATGATAAAAATTTAAAAGCTAAGACTTTGAGATAATGCTACAAGCTTTCCAAAACCGTTGAGTTTGTTTTCTAACACTCAATATTCACTATTTTACGACTAGCTATTCGAGGCCATTTAGTCACTTTCATGAATTGTCAAATTATATTGTTTTGCGATTTAAAACTATAATTTCGTAATAAATCACTAAATGATTATCGTAGGATATCATTTCAACGAAAATACTTGTAAAGTAATTTATAAGTTGTCAGGACGTTAAAAGATTATTTTTGACGATAAGCGTTATTTTCAAAAATTCACAAGTGGTATAGATATCATACGAATTGCATGCATAACATTACATCATAACTTATTATAGAACATATCATTCATAATAGGTCACGGTTAGAGGTTGTGCCTCATTTCAGTGTATCCACTTTTGCCATCGCATCATTGTCCAAGTGAGTTTTCATAGCCCCGTTTTATTCAAGCCAGGGTGAGTGGATAGATCTATTGAGGGTGACTCCTCCATCCGGGTTGGTGGTCTCAATTGGTCAAACGGATGCATTTCATTTCATATCATTATTTGAATGTTTGGCAAAACACTCTGTTGGGGCGAACATCATAATCAGTCAAGCTTCGGTGTCATGTGCTTATAGCAATTGTATCATTTTTATGTGACATTTGTCATACATGGCCTATACTTGTGGTAGTCATATAAAACATTTACATAAACTCTATGAACTCACTCAACCTTTGTGTTGACACTTTTAGCAATTTATTTTCAGGTATCTAAGGCACATACTTCATGGCATGCATGTGGACTTATCAGAGAGTCGCGGTGACGACGCTTCTCACATGGATTTTATGCACTTTCAAACATCGTTTGGATTGTATCAAACTTATTTCCACAAATGTTGACTATCTTTTGGGACCTATCTTTTGTAAACTCGAATGTTTTATTATATCAAGCGATGTGCTTTTCAAACGACACTTTAGGTCGTTCAATATAACTGTGATTGTGGTGCTATGGCGGTCATCCCCAGAATTTCATTCATTGCAAAGCAGTAATTTGCGGGTGTGACAGATTGGCATCGAGCTTGATTATAGAGAACTAGGTTGCATCATTGACCCTGACTATAACTACATCATCATAGCATCTCATCATTTCATCATAAGTGCATAGTCACTATACATGCGGTTTTATCGCACATTATGCGGGTTATTTACTTCCATTTCACATCGATTGTCACATAGATGCCTTGAGATACCCATCCCATCATACTCACATCGGACTACGACATGGAGAATGCCCGTCATTCCTATCACAATTTTAACATTAGTTGACTCTACACGGACTTACCACACATATTATCCGGTATGGAGACTGAACCCTTTGAGAAGGGCGAAGTTGCACCTACACCATCACGATCACCATTGATTCAATGTAGGATCAGGACAATTTCTATTATTCAGCCGGGACAGATCATACCATTTGGTAAGACTTATAGGCTTAGTCCTAATGGATCTATTATGATGTTTACTACAAGGATGAGAGTACATTCTCTTACCCTCACCCTTATATCACTTGTTACTCATGTAATATAACCACCATCAGCTACTCATACCGCTATAAGTTGTCAAATAGTGCATACTCTAGTTTTACCTCTGAAACATCACAAGACAACACGAAAGAGAGTAGTATTTCATTTACCATCATCTCCTAACTTACCACTAGGATTTCCATCATCACCATCGTCATCATTTTCATCATCATTATCATCTAGAGCACCATCCGTACCATCACATCTCATAGACACTACTCATACATATGACCTGCAGCTTGGGAAGCGTGCATGATTTGACACACCATTATCATCTATCACAAAGACTATAGATATTACACCATCTTATAGGTTTGAAGGCGGTGAGAGTTTCGATTTGTCGCTGACTAGACAACCTACTGCTCCTACACTTGAGACATGATTAGACCGTCAACAGGAACAGATGATAAGTACCTTTCTATTTAATGTAATCCTTATCATTTATTATCTCCACGATAACCACCACCTTTGTTTATTTCATTCCCTATTCCAATAGCCAAATTTTCAATCATTTCGCAACAATATACCGTTATCTTACTAGGGATTAGGCCAACTTTATTCTTGATTAATTAGGAGAATATTACCATTCTATGAGGTTCTCACATGTATCCTACAAACCATTCAATAAATAATATTTCAAGTTATTTTGCTACTACTTTATAAAATTATTTCACATAATTTTATTCCAAGCTATTTTACTATCATTTTAGGAAAATGGTTTCACAGAATTCTAAAACAAATTGTTTGTTACCACCCTATAAATTGATTTTCAGTCATTCTATCAATTATTTACTACCATTACACGAAACGATTTTTCATGTTAATGTGAGAAATTGTTTGAGCTATTATTTTACAAAACAAAACGTTGAATACCATCTAAAACTTTGGAGAAACATGACACCATTTCAACAAAACCAAGCATCACATCATTTGTCCTCGATTATACATAGCCTGGTCACCTATGTATAATTCAGGAAAGATTATGTCAGGAAGGAAACAAGTATCTTTTCAAACTTCCTAAAAACAATCTTCACTCAAAAGCAAAGCTTTGTAATCAGAGAAATTATTCATGAACATCTCTTTTTGTTAACACTCTATAGATTCCTACGCCATTCATCACTCACTCAACCGATAAGTTGAAATTTTACGGTGACCTTTTAAGAAAGATTTTCTATACCATCTATGAGAAGGATTCCTTGATACAAGAAAACAATGAAAGGATTTTAGAACTACCCACAAGGACTAGAAGTATGTGGTAAGATGTTTCAAAACTCAATAGAAGTCTTAAGATATCACGAGACAATCCGAACCACTATCTTTGGATTAGAAGCCGATTCTATCATTTCAAAAGTACTAGCTAGAGCGAGTTACAAGATTTAGTACGAAGCGAATACACACCAAGCAAAACTATAGGGATAAACCAAGTCTTCTAACTGAGACTGCAGAACATTCCATTAAACATGGCCTCAACAATATGTGAACTTCCCTACAATGAGTTTCCTTTAAAGGAAAATTTGGTTAAATTAAGGTTATCAATACAAAATTTCCCTGAGGCATTGTGTTCTCTATAAATTCCAAGTAACCTCACTTCTATATCAAGAGATGCAACAGGTTTGAACATATCGGACAATCAATGACTCCCCATCTACAAGTGAAATTGGAACAAACATTCTTCGACATAGTATGAGCTGATATCTATTTTCTTGCTAGCATGATAACAATCTAAGTGATGAAATATTTTAGAAGCACTCAATATCGGAACAAATCTTGAAAATCAACCACTACACCACATCACCTAAATATTTAAGGTTTTGTGACTTGACAACATATAGCATGAAAATATTTTGATAAGAGAAATTAGGAGAGACACCATCAAAGAATAAACACTGTAGTAATGGAGACTAAGCACCTTAGGCAAAGAAGACCTAATTCACGACATTCGCTAGAATTAGAAACGCAAGAAATCACAACTGTTATCCATAATCTATTCTTTTCAATAATGTCCTTTTTGACAGACTTGACAATTTGAAATTTGGCATGAGACACGTGGTATCAATTTCAGTTGTACCTATTATAAGCTATTCGATTCACCTTAGACTTCTGACAATCATTTCAAGATTTCCATGGAACCTACTAGGACATGAGTACCGCTTATTATCCACAGCTCAATGGTCAGAGCGAGAGAACAATTCCAACATTAGAAGATATGCTCAAAGCATGTGTGATTTTCTAGAAATGATTAGGCAAATCATACTTCATCGAACAAGTTCCCATACAACAATATAAGTGTATACAAGTATTTAATTAGAACTAATAATAAGAATATAAATAATGTTACAAATAACAAAAAGTTTATAAACTCACCTTATGATCCAAATTATTTTAAATTGCGTGGAAAAGCTCTAATATAGATACATGCTGAAAAAATTTATACCTATGCAAATACCAAAAATATATTAGTTAAGTATAAAAGAGTTACAATAAGTAAAAATAAATAAAAATATCCACAAAATAAAACTATTACCTTGATGTAGTTTTGTAAGGTTTAAGTTAAATTTATTATACTTGTTGATTGGGGTGTTTAATGTTATGGTTTTGAAAGGTGTGAGTTGAGATGGAGTAAATGTGGTATATGGAATGAGAAGAATGGGTATGGGTGAATTGGGAAACAACAGGTTTCTGTTTATGGAGTAGGTTTGTGATTTGAATTTTTTTTTGTTGCGGTTCTGAAAAAACCGCGACAGAAAATAAATCAATTAACGCGGTTGTTATAAAACCGTAGCAAAAAAGATTTATTTGGTGCGGTTTACAAATAAACCATATCAGATGACAAAGAAACCAACCAAACCGTATTAAATGGGTTTCATTTACCACGTTTTTTTAAAACCGTACCAAAAGACCATTTTTTGTATTTTGATACGGTTTGTGTTACCGCATCTAATTACCGTCTCAAATAACACTTTATGTAGTAGTGACATATTACATTTTACTATATGTGCACACGCATTTTATGTTGACCAACTAACAAATATGTATATGGAGTTACAATCAAATGATAATAAAAATTAAAATAAGAAGAATTAGAAAAAGTAGTTGAATATTATCTTTTGTTGGGTTCAAACAACATCTTTAATTTGTATTATGTCGATCAACTTATCTAGCTAGTTTGTTTATTAAACTAATTAGTGGCATGATGATGAGTTTTGTAGAGTATCACTTAATTTATGGTTTACTAAAGAAGAACATGGGATGTGAGCAAGTAAACTTAAATATTAAAGTTAAGTGTTTAAGTAATAACTATGTTAATAGATATCAAATCTAGGGCTTAGTTTTATTTATAGAAGAAAACAAGCTTTTGAAAGTGTTCGAAACTTTTAATACAAGAAATGCGTTTTCCTTGATACAACAATATATTTATAGGCAAAGACAAAGTTGATATCTATGGGTAAGCGATGCGTGTCAACATGTGATAAGCTAAAATACACTTTGTAAGTAGTTTAGCTTCTATTCATAGTATGCTACCTGACATACTTTAGGTGAAACAATGTTGACAACTGTTTGTACTTTTTATCAACAATAATAATTCTTAACTTTTGATAAGTAATTTTGAACTTATCTTTCCAAGAAGTTAGAGACTTGGACATCCTAAAAATGTTTAAGTCTCAGATTGTCTTTAGTATGTTTAGGAGAGCTTCAGGGAGTCAGTGTGTTATTTTCATCATGCACCGACTCCATCATCCTCATCTTGGTTCTTATCTTCACTCTCTGACATCCGTCTCGGATCTCAAAGAGTCTTTAACTTCACACTTTGAAAAACTTCTTAAGGGTGACTTCAGGAACACATTCTAACACTCAGGGACTTGTACTCACTTAGATTATTTTTCATTCAAATATATACCGAAGGACTTTGGGCTTTGAATTGGCCCAACAATTCATGATGCACAACATGGATGTCTTCGAGAATAGGCGAAGTAGTCGAGTGATCGACCGCTCAAGACCCACACATCTATAAGGCCCCAAATTTACTTTTAGTGTATAAAACAATGTAGATGTTATAAATCAAAATAATTAGTGGGATTGACTTATAAGTCTATACGATAATACTTAAGTCGTTGTATTTTAAATGTAAGCAGCTTCTTTTTATGTGTTTTGAAATGATACAATTCTGGTTTAACTTTTATGTTAATGCCTCATTTTCATTACTAGCCTAGGATTTTCAGAAACCCAAGAAGATTCATCATACACAAATTTAGAGATGGCAACGGGGCCGGGTTTGCGGGAAATGGTTGATACCATCCCCTTCCCCGAAGTTCAATAGCTATTGCGATCCCCATCCCCGTCGGGGTCGAGTTAAGTCCCATCCCGTCACGATGAGGAAGGGGATCCCATTGGGAATCGGGATTTTTTTTCCCTATTACACTATTGAGATATGTAATATATTTCAAATGGTCGGGTAGGCAAAAGTTCAATATAGATCCAAAATTTACCATAGATCCAATGAACCAATAATAGCCATTTATTTTTTTATTATGATAAACTTTCACCCTTTTAAAAAAATTAAATATCTTGCAAACCATTAATCGTTCGCGATAAAATTATACCATCATGACGATAATTAAATTATCTTTCTATAGATATGCACTACTATATATTTTAACAACTTTTTTTCAAAATTTGGTCAACAAAATCATATATGATTTGTGAAAATCATATATGATTCGATTTTCTGAATCACATATGATTTTTAGAATCAAATATGATTGTAAAAATCATATATGATTCGTAAAAATCGAATCATATGATTTTTAAAATCATATATGATTCGTAAAAATCATATATGATTTTCGGACGAATTTTGAAAAAAATGTTTGTCAATATATATAAGTGTATATCTATAGAAAGATAATTTAATTCTTGTCACGATGGTGTATTTTTATATTTTGAAGATTTACCGTTTGTAAGATATGTTGTTTTAAAAAAGGTGGAAAATGATTTTGTATTAATTTAAATAAAAATAGGGTTATGATTGGTTCATTTGTTATAACAAATATGAGTTACATATTGATCTCAACTACAGTGAGGTAAAGTTAAAATAAAATGACAAATATCGCAAAAGAATGAAAAGTTTTTTTTTTTTTTTTTTTTTTTTTTAATTCTTCAAAATTAGAAAAAATTCCACAAGATCGGGTATATTGGTGCATAAAACTTTTGTGAAAACATTTTTTATTATTTTGAGTTTTGATCGTTTTTAATGCACAAAAAGCAATTTTGATGCATAAAATTTTCAACTTGTTTTAGTTAGATCATGATGTTATTTTGATGAAAAAAGTCAAAAGAAGTTGGGTGCAAAACCAATTTTGATGCAAAAAAAAAAGCGATTTAATCGCAAAACGTATTTTTCATAATTTTTTGGAAAAAATATTCACTTTTAGAAAAAAGTTTTCACATTTTTCATGCACCATCATACCGATATTGTGAAATTTTTGGGAATTTTTAGAAATTTTTTATTTATTTATTTATTTTATATCTTTTTACTGATATTTGTCTTTTTATTTGATTTTTATCCTCAAATGGTGCAACCATACTAACATTAAACAAAATTCATTCATTTGAGTAAATTCAAACATTCAACACAAAATATAATAGAGAGTACGACTTATCGTGTGTACGAAAACCAAAGTATGACTACAAAATCATCCTATGGAGCGTTGGAGTATTTGAATTAAATATAGTTACCCCAAGAGACCAAGATCAACAACAACATTGTTTTTAAAATTCTGAAGATTATTTTGAATACGGTATTAACTAGTAATTGACAAGATTTCAAATATTATATACATATATAATTTGTAGTCATATATAGAAAAGATATTCGAGACGGGTTCGGGGATGGGTTCGGGATTACCGTCGATGTCGAGGATTCCCACCCCTATCCTATACCCGTCAACTCGGGATTACCCGGTCAAATCGGGAATCGGGTTTGGATTCTCCATCGATTTGGGGTTTTGACATCTCTATACACAATCATGCAATATATTTTTGTGAAGTTTTGCTTAGAAGATCTAAACATTTTTATTCAATTTATTCAATTACAACAACTAATAACGAATTAATGAACAATTTGTGATTATTCTAGTTTTCGTAGGAAAAAGGTTGGAAATTCTACCCTAATTTTTGTTAATTTAACTAGCTCCCACTAGTTGCGATAAACTATTTTTCGAATCATGTTTGTCTTTTTACAAGGTTTTTTTTCCATTTTATGTGGAAGTGATACGTGCTTCTAAAATTTGAGCATGATAAAAATAACTAATATAAATTTCTTGAAATGCTCTAATATACGCTTTTATGCATTTTGAAAAAGTCTTCACTGTTATTAAAAATTCCTTGAGTTGTGTATCGTAACAACAACAACGAACCCAATCACGGAAATTGGGTGGAGTAAAAATGTGAGCAGATCCTACTCACCCAGGGATAAACGCGGGAGTAGAGAGGCTGCCCAACGGAGACCTCCGGCTAGTGCGGGTGTGCAGGTGAGAAAAAGAAAAAGCGGCGGAAGGCGGACAACAAACAAGCACCAGTGTCAACGGGGATTTTCTGATTTTCTTATACTATAAATAACCTTTCGAACAAGTCTAATCATATCTAGTTGTTGCGATGAAGCTAACTTTGCAAACAAAACAATTAGCTCTATTGCTTTTAATTCTTATACTTGATCATGTTTTTCAAGCTAATGCTACTTCATATGAATCACATTCAGGTAACTTTATACTATATTACTTCTTATGTTAATTACTTTTTGTTTATATATTTTTTTTTTAGGTAGAAGAGAACTTCCATCCTAATAAACTACTTTGGTTTGCATTTTTCGCATAGGAGATGTGCTTGCTACTCGAAATCAGATGCTTAATTCGCGAGCAACAACGCAGTTCGAGTTCAAGCTTGAAGAACCACAAAGTGACATATTCTTCGTTCCAGCATTGCCACTACAAGACCGTAGGAGTTTAGGTAAAAAGGAAAAGGAAAAGAAAAAGAAACGCCCACCACCACCGGGACCAATTCCAAGTCCATCGTCAAGTCCTTATCGGCGACAACCTATGTTTCCTCCACCACCACCACCATCGCGTTATCGACCACCACCACTGCCACCACCACCACCACCTCCACCTCCACCCCCACCACCACTGCCACCACCACCTCCACCCCCACCACCACCGACGCCACCACCTCCACCACCATCAACACCGCCACCAAAATCGCGTCGTCGACCATGGTTTTTCCATTTCTTTTGTTCACCACCACCGCCACATTCATTGCCACCAACAGAAAGTAGGATTCATTAGCATATCATTCAATTCTGATATCGTTAATTAACAGTCTGATCTTTTTTAATGTCACATTCCTAGTGCATTTGCTTGTATTTTGCTTGTATTATATCAAGAAACACATACAATATTCAGGATATATATAGTTGCAAGATGCACAAACTAGCTTGTAAAATGTACAATGCATCGTTTAAAAGGTTTCAGTACGTGTTCAACAAATGATAACTCCTCTTGATTGAAAAAGTTTCACAATTTGTATCAAAGTTGAAGCACTCCAAAAACTCGTCAAATACAAACTATTATTAACCAAACGCACTGTCTAACTCAAATTATTACACGATAGTTTATATGTAGACCAATAAATAAAACTAACCTAATTCGACAAAATATGCTTGACTTGGGTAGAACCCCAACGGTTATGATCACATTAAAACCCGGTCATAATGTAGTTCCTATATATAGGATATATGATGAAAACATGGAGAACTCGAAACCAAAAATGTGAAACATGATGAGAAATCAAGCAAAAACATGTAATGGAACCTTTATCACGTCGAGAGGGCGTGCTTCATCATTATTTTGTTTTCGCACTTTTTTCGTTTAGTGTACCGATGGCGACAACATCAACCTCGTCGCTATCGGTGTTTGGTGTAGTGAAGGGTCGTAGTCCTATCGTTCAAGGAAAAGGGTCGTCGCCCCGACAGTATCATGTTAGAATTTTGGTGTGTGTGGGTAGTAAATAGTAATAATCCTGGTATATTTTTAGAATCGTGTTGAAATCACTTTAAAATTGAAGCATTTCAACCTTATACGCCTCGGGTATCACGAAATCCTCAATTGGATAATTAAGAGAATAACACTTTGTTTCTAAGGCACGAGAAATCAAAGAAATACGCCAAAAGTTGTTATGTTTTTATATCCGGAAGAGATCAGTACCGGTATATATAACTCAACCGAAAGTTAGTTATTTTCGGTTAAAAACAGTTGGCGGGAAGAGTCACACCGTTTCACGAAAAGGTTTCTTTTGGTGGGAAAAACGGTTTGGAGGAAAAAACGGGTAATACGAGAATCCCAAAAATCGTTTAGGCTTTGGGGCGCTTCCTTAAAACCCACAAGGGCATCCCCCTCTCGACCCCGCCCGCTTTGCCCCTTGACCCTCGCTCTTTGTTCGTGGCAGCATCAAACTAGGTAGAACGAGTATACACTCCACACCTCCTAACTTGACTGGAAGCTAAACCTGATACCTAACTAAACTTTTATCTCAAGTAAAACCCTATTACATAAAATATAAGTGATAACACTAGAATTAAAAACATTTCATATTCATATATTCTCTCAACTACTTAGCTAAGGATTCTAAGCTCTACCTAAAGTCTGTGAGTTTGCTGTGAAATCAAACCGATATTTTCGACAAATTATTCTGGCTAAATGAGCGTCAAACCTAACATACGATCTGAAGTCTAAACTGGCTTAAGCATGTCTACTAATCGGACTCACTCAATCACCCCATAATTAACCCAAAATTTCTTGCATCAAGAATGAAGAGAATGACCCTCGTAATTGTGGTCACGTGTGATGTGATCACGAGCACAACACATGAGGAGGTGTCTCGATTACGATAACCCGATATCTAATTATTGACTTTTAACAAGATTTCTAAGACTTTAAAAGTCAATTGTGGTCACGTGTGATGTGATCTCGAGACACTTAACGAGATTTCTAAGTATAACTGGCGAAATATTTTCATATTATATTCCGCTCAATGCTAATTTGATACATGAATCGTACTCCATTTTAAAACCATTTTTTTTAAATAAGAGCCATGAGACTATGATACCAATTGTGAAAGCGTAGAGGGGGAGAGGGTGAACACATTACCGCTTTAAAACTTTAAATCTTTTGTATCAAATAGCTTACGAAGCTTGTTATAATATAAAACTTACAAAGATGATATTACTTTAGCTCTGTTTGGGTCAAACTCCATAATATTCGGTTGTTGTGAATTCTTAGGTTGGTCTTGGTTTAATCCCAACGCAAATTGGCCGTCCTATCATGCTTGATTCATACAGATACGATATGTCTTAAGTCGGTGGGTCGTAATTCCTATGCTAGGGCCCTTGTGGAAGTGTCGTCTAAGGAAGCTTTACTTGATTCTCTTGTGGTTGCTATCCCCTACCCTAATGGGTCTTGTCATTCATTGGAAAAAATTGATATTGAATATGAGTGGAAGCCGCCAAGATATGAGACTTGTAAAGTTTTTAATCACAATGATGATGGATGTCCGAAGAGAGTGAAACCGGATGTGGAAGATAAATCGTTGGTTGATGAAGAGGGTTTTGTTGAAGCTTATAAGAAGAAAGGAAAAGGTAAGCTTCAGGGTACTAATCGTCAAGTTGATGGGATTCGTTTTCAAAAGCCTTAAGCTTCGTATTACTATAGCCCGGTTACTAAGCCAAAGAATGGAGGAGCATCGATATCTAAGCCTTACATCCAATCGAATCTGGGTTCTCCAACGGTTAATGTAGGTTCTATTTCTTGTAACGAACCTACTACTGATCCTACTAGTAGTACGGCTCATTCCCGGGATGACCAAGGTAAGAATAATAATTGGGTGGATGATATCAAACTCGTTGATTTGAAGAACAGTTTTGATGTGCTTATGGAACAAGATTCAGTTTTGGAACCTGTGATTGGCACTACGTGTACTCCTGAAGTTATTTCTAGTTCTCCCAAAACGACTTCTCCATCGCCTATAAAGAAAACTCTTATTGTTGAGAAAATTGGGAAGCTTGAAAAGCTTATTATTGATGGGAAATCTACCATTGTGGATGATAATGGTAAACTTATTCCGGTGGCTGAGGGTAAAAGGAAGGGCAACCCATTCTCTAAGGTGGGTGAAATGGTTGATTCAGATAGTGACAACGAGGTGTTTGAGCCAAATGATCCTATGAGCAGCTTCTTTTCGCCAGCAGGAAGACATAACAAGCTTGAAGGCTATCTTTATGATGATTATACGGCCCAGGTCTATAACTTATCTGGGCAATTTGAGAAATTTAACAATCATTTTATTCTCGTTTTGAAGTTTTAAACAGTTCATTGGTAGTAATATTTTCATAGACAGCGTATATAGCTAGTAGTGGTTGAATATTTTGACATAGGATAATCATTTCAGGTAAGTCAACAAGTACAAGTAAACGTTTAGTTTATTACTGTAATTCCTAGATAGAAGAAACACGTTACGAACTCTCTTCAACAACCACCATATCATTAAGTTTTCAATATTTAAGGTTCAATCAGACGTGTCCCATGTTTCAAAGTTTTGTCTCTTCCTATATTCAAGTTGACTTCTTTAGTTTTAGTTTTAGGTCAAGTGCATACATTTTTAAAAAAAGTTTACTAATAAAGCGCTAGAAGCCAAAGAGAACAACTAAATATCTAAAAATAAACAAAATAACATATTCTAGAATTTTCCCGAGGTTTTAACTGCAAGAGCTATAAAAGATTAAAAACTCTTGTCAATTACGGAGGCAAAACAAGAGAAAAATTCGCACCATGAAGGCCGAGCCACCGATTTTCACTCCATGTTGTTTTTATGCAACCACAAATAAGCCTCGTGAAACAATACGATAAGAAAACATATAAAACACAATGTAATCAAACATCAAAGAATTGAACTCCCGATCGAAAAGCCCAAACCATTTCGTGAGAAGGCAAGAAGCATAGGAGATTTAAGTCAATCTATCAAATTGCGGATCATGTGACCCTTATGATGCAGCCGAGGAAAAAGATAGTCGAACGTTGTCGAAAAATAACTTTTCCTCATCGGATGCGAACAAAAGTGACACTATTACGATACCTCCAAAGCAACACGAGAGAAGAGGCAAAGATAACAACTAAACGACGAGACTTCTCTTAGGCAACATGCCACATGGCCCAACCAAACGCCAATGCGCATATGATGTAAAAGGAGGAAAAGAGATATCACACCAATTAAAAGAAGAAAATACTCTTCCGCTTCAAAATTATTGTTAGAAGTAAAAAATCACACAGTTTAATAATGATAAGACCACTACAATTTACAACCACTAAATAGAATATTTCTCTATAAGATTCTCTTTTTATTACTTAAAGTAGAAAGTAGACAATTAAAATATAACATGGGTTTTTAACTTATAATCTCTTCTCTTGTAAGCAATCAATTTTTCCACTTGTTAAAATTTATATAAGTATGATTATTAAACACGAAGAACTTTCATTTCTCACAATTCGTATATAATAAAGAAAGTATATATCTTGTATTTATATATCCTAAACCACATGTACTTTCATTTCTAAGGTTTAGATCATAAAATAATAGCGCATTTTTCTCAATGTCCGATTTGATAAGTAGACTAAAAACTGGTCGGCTCGCTTTTATTTAGCAATTTTTAGTCTACTTACTAGATTGACGCATTAAAAAAAGTATATACGTCGTTATTCTATAGCATAAACCTTATGTATTGAACAAGAGTTCAAGAAAGAACGCTTTATATGACTTACTCAATCATAATCTGTAACTAATTTTCAGTTAGCATTTGCTAACGGTATTTACTAAGCTAACAAGATGTTGGCAAGTTAGCAAATGCTAGTAGCATTTGATTGTTACAAATGAGTTGAAGATGGTGCATGTTAAATTTGCTTCGGAATACTGTATATTCATATGAACAAGTTATATTTTCTTTCTCATGCAATTACCGATTTATAATCAACTTATATATCAAAAGTAGCACAAAAACCATGGATTATTTTTCAAGCTTAGTGTTTCTTGGCTTTTCATAATGTGAATCCGACAAGTCATCAAGTTTAATACACGTGACGAATATGAGATTACGACTTACATAATGTTAGTTTATGCCAAGTTGAATTCGATATTAGTATTGATATCTACAATTAATGCACTTCGTTCACATCCCATGTTCTTCTTTAGCGAACCAAAGATTAAGTGATACTCTACAAATTAAATTCAACACCACGTTAACAGTTTATTAAACAAGCTCGCCAGATAAGTTGACAGACATAATACAAATTAAAGATATTGTTTGGACCCAGTCAAAAGCTAATAATTAACTAGTTATTATTTTAACAAAGCAATTAAAAAGTGTTACATGTTGTGTTTTTTTTAAAGTTCAACCAATTTTCTATATAATTAGTAGTAGTATTCACTATCTGTGCACATGCATTTTCTGTCGACCGACTAAGAACATGGGGTGTCATGACCTCCCTACTTCTTTTCACTTGGTCCCCACGTGTGCCACATCACCTCCACATCACTCCACATCACTCCAACACACTAACATAAAAATACCCCCCAATCACAACATACTCACTTCTCTTCACTTGGGCCCCACCCACCATCATTTTATTTATTTTCCATATTTTCTAAACACAACTAAATTCATTTCATTCATTTAAAATAAAAATACAACATAAAAAAAATACACTAAAACCCAACTTAGAATTGCTGTTACCAAAAACGAAAAAGGAAAAAGACTAAAACCCAACTTAGAATTGCTGTTACAAAAAAATAAATAAAAACAATATCATAAATTGCTATGTCCAAAATGCTAAAATTGCTATTTCCAGAAAAAGAGAAATCTTCATCTTCTTCCCTGTATCTTCTTCGCTGGGGAAAAGTTTTTTTTTTTATTATTTTAAAATGCCGTTAACTAAAATAATGGATTGCAACGGATATGTTTTTTGTCCTTTTCTTCGTTGTTTCCACGGCGAAATGCAAACTGGCGAGCCAGGTTGGTATCGTGGCGATGGACGAAACACGGTGGCGAGTTGCCACGTTGAAAGTGGCGAGAAACAACTTCCCCCATACCCCATGCTCTAACAAATATGTACAGGTTCATTTTGCCATACATCATCCTAAAATTATTGAACTAGAAATGTTATGCAGTTATGCATTAACATAACAAATTATCCTATATATTTAAAAGGCAGGAAGCTTTTTGGTGATGAACAGTGTGTCGGTGCCGATTTGGACGGTAGAGATGCACACGATCTATGATTTTAACGGACCATATTTAATACAAGCACTGTTTATCCAACTGTAGACTTAACAGTGCACCCTTTTCTCTATTGCTGGTATATATTGTGTGTCGGTTCCCACTCACACAAACCATTCTCGATACTTCCACCAACATCTATCAACATCAATAAACAAAACCCTAAACACAAATCAAAATGCAAAATCCAAACACTTACCAGCTTCCTATCACCAGGTATCTACTTCTCATCACTCGATCCATTCTTTCAATTACAATCATTCTAATCGAATCAATTCAATCAATTGTATTATCACAATTACTTGCAATAAACACCGAATAATTGTTTTATTATCACGGAAAAACTGGGTTTTAGATAAAATCTGTTTTCGCTTAATTTAAGATGTTTTGTATTAATAGATAACACAGACAAGATAAGATGGTGGTGATTCAATTAGATGACGAGACCGTGAAGAAAGTCATTACACAGGTATGCCAAGGTTATTGTTATTATTAATTTTTTTAATGATTGATTGGTGATATTTTAATTTCTATGCTTATATGATATATTTGCAGGTTGAGTTCTATTTTAGTGATAGTAATATTCCTAGAGATACATAGATGATTTATTATATTTTTTCCTTTTTTTTTAAATTCTTTTTGGTAGATTTACGAATAGTTATACCGCTGGGGTGTGGAGGTAAAGGCTTCAGGCGGATATTGATTTAAGGAGAGGATGAGGATGACACCAAAAACGGTTACATCTTTTTTTTGTTCTATCTATTGTTATTTTTTTTAGTGTACCTATATATTGTCGGATTCTTCAACACAAATAAGTGAATTTTATAGTTTTTTTTCCGCTTTTTTAATGTCGGGTTTGAAAAATGGTGGCATCAGGTGATCAAAGAAATGATTTTTATCAAGTTATGGGGTTAAAGAAGTGGGTGCATTCATATTGAGGTCAACAATGCTTATAAGAAATCTTCCACTGGTATAAATACCTTGCCTTTTATAAATGTGTTGATTCCTTTTTATTGAATCGTTTGTTTTGGATCACATGATCAAGAGTGGTATGTTTGATCATTATGTGTTTTTTCACAAACGGCATTGGTATCGTTGTTATGCATTTGAGAGCTTCAACCATGTAGAAGAGACAAAGAAGTTTTCAGCAACGACTATACTGACAATTGCGGGCATGAGAGGTCGAGGTATTTCAGACAATTGGTAGGCATGCATTTTCCATGTTAATCTTATTTACACATACCTGATTGTTGGGAAACTTGCGGGACCATTTATAATATTTACAACGATTTTGCCCGAGCAATTTACTATTTACTATGATACCTAAACCTCTAACAATGCGACTCTTCCACCTTCAACATATTGCGGTGGCTACTGAATTCAATACCATTGGCATGTTCAGCTTTTATAATCGCTTGCGATGCATCTTTGCAACAGCCAACACATGTTATAGAGGATACTTTCGTATGGCAAGAGTCTCATAGGGGTACGACCATTGCTACAAGCAAACGTGTGCTTGAGGATGGTGCCCGTTCAAGGTATTCTGATATGCCTATGCGTCAAAGCTAGAGTGTGACTGAGGAAAGTATTAATTCAGACTCATGGGCCTGCAAACTTTCAACAGCATGAAGCCGCTTTTGCCATGCCAATAAATACGCAAGGTACTTATTAGCGGTTTATCTTATATTTCACGGTTTCTTGGAATGTGTCTTTGCGGTTTCCAAATACTTATTAGCGGTTTATTTGTCTATGTAGTTGGACAAACCGAAGGACTATCTCCATCTACCAGTGGAAGTAACAGGCGCGTGCACTCCAGGCCCCAAGGTACTTTACGCCCAACGGCCGAATGATGACGATGGTCAAAACGAAACGCAAGACACTCGCATAGAATGAGCTCAACCACATAAGTCAACCCGTTGGATTCTTGGTAATAAAACTATCATTTAGTTATTTACAAAATTTAATATCTAATTTGTTGTTTTCCACTTTTAAGTCCCAAATCAATAATCGTTTATCGCTCTTAGGCTATCCATTATAGGCCACAAAACACGGTAGATGAAATAACTCATAATTTATTCCCAATAAATCTCAGCTGACGATATATGAAATAACTCATAATCTTTTCACAATAAGTCTGAGCTTAAATTTTTTTGGCCAACTGCAGGTTGAAAGTAACAGGTCGTGCTTAGGTCAACAAGTTGTTTTTGCTACTGGGTGCAAGTCTGCAAGTAAGTTTTTCAACAGGAAGTTGGAGATGGATATGGATGGGTGTGTTGTCACTAAACCAGGAAGTACAGCTACGAGTGTTAAACGTGTTTTTTTATTTTGGTGTTGCTGATGTTAAACATAATATGCGTAGTCAAGCTGTTACTGCTACGGGTTCTGGTACGTCAATGAATTGCTTTTAACAATCATTAATTTTGTTCATATAAACTAATTGTTTCTTGACTTTACTTTTAAACACCTACCATGTTGATGTGCAAGTTATATCATGTTCTACGCAAATGTCAGTGCACCTCTGAATTCACATAAGAAATACTATATGGATTTGCCTATATTGATTTCTAATATTTTTAATTAAATATTCTTATTGTATTGTAACTCAGGGTGAGCAGCAACACAAATGTCTGTATTTGTTGGCGACGATAAGCCATTACAACTAAACTATTGATATTCGCCAGGTTCCTTCCTTCTTTACTTTGACAGTTTATACATGTATTTGTGTATAAAACCAGGTAGCTATAAAATTCGAAATATAGCGAGGCTCATAATGTAGGATAGTTGTTAAAAATGTTTAAGAATTTAACATGTTATCTGGTATAGGTTTTAGGTTATACGAGGGGTGCGAACAATAGAACTTAAATATGATAAGACCATATGAATTACAGTTAGAAACATACCAACTTGAATGTGAGTAGCTATATGGAAATAATATTTTTAAACCTTTTTTTTTATATATATATATATATATATATATTTTGTTAAAAATGTGAGTAGCTATATATACATAGTCGTGCATGTTTTGTGAGATAGATGGGCTTAAGAGTATGAATGTGCATAATGAAGAAAACAAGGGCAAGATTGGTGTTCATGGTATAAACCGTGTTGTCACGGATGTTAAGGAGGTTTTCTTTAGGTATTTGTTTTTACTTTGGATCGTGGTTGATTAATATAGATTTTGGTTGAAGACTAATTAAGGATATTGTCTGTCCAATTATATATCATATAACTAATTAAGGGTTTTATGTTTTTCAGGCTTCGTACGAGCTTTCAAAGACGTTAGCTAACGATGTTGTTGTTAAATTTTCACAAGCGTATGGTTTTGGACTACTAGCCATAAATACTGGCTAAATCTTGCGCATTTTTACTCAGTACATATGGTTTATCAAAGCATTGGTCATAGCAACATTGCACATTCTGGGAAACATTGTAAATGTACATAAGTTAGACATCTATTGGTACTTATGTTGTAAGTTTATTCCTTTAATAGAATTTGATGTTCATGTGCAAGTTATGGGGTTTTCTTCCTACGTGTAAATAGAAACATATTGGCTGCAATTAGTATACTTGACAACAAACATTTGTTTAATCTGTGGTTACAAAACCACACACATTCATAAAGGATTTGCGCGGGCTACCCCGCTCGTTTTCTATATAATTAGTAGTATATACTCTAGCGGTGATAGTAACAATTTATGTTATGCAGTTATGCATTAACATAACCAATTTTGCTAGGTGAAACATTAAATAAAAGTTCTTAAATAGTTTTAGTTGTGATCGTAACAATCCATGATACACAATAAGGCTATCTTCGAGAGCATGTGGTCGGGTGACCTCTCAAGGCCCCCACATGTATAAGGCCCCAAATTTACGTTTGGTGTATAAAACAATAAAGATGTTATAAATCAAAATATATAGTGAACTTATAAGTTCATACGTAATACTTGAGCAGTTATATTTTACGTAAATAGTTCTTATTAGATGCTTTAAAAAGATATACAATTTTCAGTTTAACTTTTATGTTAATGCTCTATTTTCAATTCTTTCAAAAACCCAATTAACAACGTTTCTCATACACAATCCTGCATTTTCTTTTTTGTGAATTTTTGTTCGAAGATCTAAACATTTTTTGTTCAACTTATTATATATTCCATAGCCTTAATTAACCCATATTAATGAAAGTGTAAACATGAGATGGTAGGCGTAGATAATATATATTTTGACTATTCAATCATAATAACTACAGTTATTGCACTTAAAGGTTATTGTATTTTTGAAAAATGTACAATTTGGTCATTGCACAACTTTTTTGTTTGTTAAAGTCGTTATACTAATATTTAACGGGGTGCAGGATTACTCCCCTTTATCTAAAAAAAAGTCATTATACTAAAGTTTTTATACTTTTGAGTCATTATACTATTAAAAAAATATTTATTTAAGTTATTATAGTATGTTTTTACATATTTAGATCAATGAATATTTCAAAATACACTATTTAAGTCATCAAAATTGTTAAAATATAGTATTCAAAAGTAATTTACATACTTTTTGCATTTATCTATTCATTTTTCTCCTTGCTTTTAGATGTTTAATGTATTTAGTTTTAAATTAGGTATTTTTATTAATTACAATGAACACATATTTCAACATAATGTTTGCGTATATCAGATCGAAATAATTTTTAAGCCAAATAGGTCATCAAATTTTAATATATTTTCAAATGTACATTTTTGATGTCGTTCAAATGCGATTTCTCGCCTTTTACGTCCATTAGTATGAAATTTAATTTAGCACAGTTAAATGATGAGTGACATGTTTAACTTTGCTAAATTAAATTCCATATCAAAAGATGTAAAAGGCGAGCAATCGCATTTGAATGACATAAAAAGTGTACATTTCTAAATATTAAATTTTGGTGACCTATTTAGCTTAAGAACTATTTCGATCTAATATACAGACACATTGTGTTGATATATGTGTCCATTGTAATTAATAAAAATACATAATTTAAAATTAAATACATTAAACATCTAAAAACAAGCAAAAAAAAATGAATACATAAAAACAAAAAGTATGTAAATTCCTTTTAAATACTACATTTTAACAATTTTAATGACTTAAATAGCATATTTTGACATGTTTATTGACTTAAATAAGCAAAATTTTATAATAACTTAAAGAGTAAATTACACCATTGGTCCTTATGATTTGCCCAAAATAACACCGCAAGTCCTTTTGTTTTTATTTTTGCGCCATGAGTCCTTATGGTTTGCCAAAATAACACCATAAGTCCTTATCGCTAACGATCGTTAGCTTTCTCCGTTAACTCCCACATGTGCCTTACATGTGATGTCAATTTCTAACGATCGTTAGCGTTTTTGCACGTTTTTGCACATTTTCATCCGTATTTGCTCGTTTTCGTCCGTGTTTGCACGTTTTTACACGTTTTTGTTCGTTTTTGCACGTTTTCGTCCGTTTTTGCACGTTCTCGTCCGTTTTTACACGTTTTCGTTCGTTTTTGCAAAATTTTGTTCATTTTTTCAGGTTTTCGTCCGTTTTTACACGTTTTCATCCGTTTTTGCATGTATTCATCCGTTTTTGCACATTTTCGTCCAGTTTTACACGTTTTTATCCATTTTGGCACGTTTTTTTCTTCGTTTTTGTACGTTTTCGTCTGTTTTTCACGTTTTCGTCTACCTTTTCATGTTTTTGTTCGTTTTTCACGTTTTTGTTCATTTTACGCCGCCTTTTTGCGTTTGTTCATTTTCTCGTGGAAAAGGTACAAAACGTGAAGAAATAAACAGCGTGCCAAACGGATGATGGCGTAAAAATGAACAAAAAAAAAGGAAAAACAAACGAAAACATGCAAGAAGCGGACGAAAACATGAAGCAACGTGGCGAGGAAAGCGTGCAAAATGAACAAAACATGCAAAGCGGATGAAAGCGTAAAACGGACGAAATCGCAAAACGGACAAAAACGTCTTGATACGGATGAAAACATGCAAACACGAACGGCGTGTAAAACGAACGAGCGTGCAAAAGCGGACGAATCGTGCAAAGCGGACAAAAGCGTGCAAAAGCGGACGGCGTGCAAAGCGAACAAAAATGTGTAAAGCAGACAAAAGCGTGTAAAAGCAGACAAAAACGTGCAAACAAGGACGAAAACGAGCAAATACGGATGAAAACGTGCAAAAACAGACGAAAACGTGCAAAAACGCTAACGATCGTTAGAAATGGACGGCACATGTAAGGCACATGTGGGAGTTAACGGAGAAAGCTAACGATCCTTAGCGATAGGGACTTATGGTGTCATTTTGGCAAACCATAAGGACTCATGACGAAAAATAAAAACAAATGGACTTGCGGTGTTATTTTGGGCAAACCATAGAGACAATGACTTAATTGAACATTTTTCAAAAGTATAAAAACTTTAGTAAAATGACCTTAACAAACAAAAAAGTTGTACAATGACTTAATTGAATATTTTTCAAAAGTGCAATAACCCTAATAACTAATAACGAATTAATGAACAATTTGTGATTATTCTAATTTTCATGGGAAAAAGTTGGAAATCCTACCACAATTTTGATAATTGTTACTTAACTCCCACTAGTTGCGATAATCTATTATGCGAATCATGTTTGTCTTTTAACGAGATCTTTTTTCATTTTATGTGGAGAGATATGTGCTTCTAAAGTTTGAGGAGGATTAAAATGACTCATATAAATTTCCTGAAAATCTGTACTATTTTACTTCACATTTGAGACTTGCTATTAATAGAAAAACTTAAAAATTCAGATTCAACAATTATTTTAATAAAAATTAATACATAATGTAAAATCATTAAATCTCATTTCAAACATTTGTAACAACCTATTAGCCTCTTTAATAGTTTGGTGAAAATTGAATATGAAACAATTATTAACTTATAAAATCCCTGTGTATTAATGCTAGAATTGAAATATATAACTGCTAGTCTGCCACCATTTACTCTAATACCTTTTAAGAAACAAATGTATATAAAACCTGAAAAGCACAACAAACATAATCGTATCTCACACCATTTCAGTCTCCTCAATAACACCTGATTTCCATTTTCAACTTTGACAAACGCACGCACAACAACAAACCGATATCATTGTCGCCAAATGGTCGATCGACCAAAAGGTCACTGAGGGTCGATGTCAATCGTCGCCGCTGCTCAACATTCGGTCAATGAGGGTTGAGTTGTAATTCGGTCTAAAACTCGACCTTGGTCGTGTGTCTATTTCAAAACAAAATGCAATGTTATGTTTATTTTTAAAATAAAAAATCAAAATTTAAAAAAAAAAATCTTGAAGCTTGTCCTTGTGTGGTTCGATTCAGATATGAAAACACGAACTGAAATTGGATTGTGTTTACTATCGTAGGAGATAAAAACCGACAAAGGGTTATGTTTGTGCTTTAGTTGTAGGTTAAGGTTGTAAGAGGGTTGAAATTGTTAGGTCACTAGTTTTACAAACACAAGTTATAAGAGAAGAGATGAGGCGATTGAACAAGTAAAACCACACACACACACAATATGCTAAAGACGGTTTAGGCGAAGATGTATGTGAAAGAAAAACTTGAACAACCAACCCTCAAATGAGGGTTTACAAGATTATTTATAGGAGGGAAGCTAGGGCAACACTCCTAGTTCCCATCCTTTCTTATGTGGGCTTGGGCCTAAGCTTATGGGCCTTCTACATAAGCTTGACCTTAAACAAACATAAAGGCCATAATAAAGCTACCTATTACATATGAAATATAAATACTTGAAATACTATTTAGGAGTGATTCCAACAATCTCCCTCAAGTATATATGAATGTAAGCGGTGAAAGCGTTGATGTAATAGTAGGCGTGACGTCTTTGACATTCTTCTTTCTTGTGAGAGGAATTGCCTTGATTCGAACAATCTCCCGGTGTAGAGATAGTTATCTTTGAACTGTTAAGCTTGACGTCATCTTTAACTTTGTTCTTTGATCATTGTTCTTTGTGGTGAAAGTGATAGTATGTTGTTGTGCGCATCGATGCGCTTTCGGTCGACACGCCCGGTGTCTCCATGTCATCCTTCAACATGCTCACACGCTCTTTGGCGTTGGAAATCAATACCGATGAAGTTCGTGAGTCTTTGACTTTGTAGATTCTTTGATTGATGAAGAATCATTCTCGATGTTGTGTTGCATTCGAATAGAACTTCCATTAGTGATGAAGTTGGCGTGAGCATGAGAAGAATCAAGACGATCATCCCGCTCCGGAGCTTCCATAAGAAGAAAACATGTCAAACGGTTAGTAATAAGCGGTTCCCGCACTTACAAGTTTGAACTTCGAGAGTGTTAACAAGATAGTGTGAAAACACAACTCTAATTCTTACAAAGGCCGTTCTGAACCTGAGTCCCACAAGTGAGATAACGCGATGTACAAGTACATCTACGATTCGATGAGTTGCTAAGGTACATCAAGCATCACCTCACGATCAGACCGTCGAGACACACTCCCGCGTAATCCACGGGAGTTACCGAAGTGACCTGCTTGTCGGGGTTGTTTGATGTTGACCCCGGCGGGAGTTTCCATTCAATCATCGAGGATCACGGATGTGATCCTCTCATAAATGTTCTCGACAGTTGCTAAGATCATGAAGGACTCGATATGAACCATCGATAATCTTATTTGTTGATCATCAAGTGATTAAATGTCAAGTGTTCCTAAGAGATCTTTTGATGAATCTCGTGGCTCTAGACTCAATAGTGCGTTTGGTTTTCTGGCGAGAGACTAGGGAGGGTCTCTTCTTCAATACCAGCCGATCTCTAAGAGAAAGCCAATAGTTTATGTAGGGTTCCTGTGAGAATGAAACAAGCACATTGAGAGAAACTTGAGTGGATAAGAAGGTTTAGTGCGTGCGTCCTTTGGGTCCATGACGACTTTAATCTTCAATACCGGTGTCACTAAGTGACACCAAGAGTATATGAATTGAACCCGGTGTACGCCCTAAGTTGAATAAACGGAGGGTTTCTTTTCACCCTTTACTTTACATTTCTTTTGATTCTTCAACTCCTTCTTTCTCCGATTATCATTTTCTCCTTTTACAATCATTCCTAAGGACTTCTAATACTAGCGATGGTATTGTCCTTGGGTAGATCCTCTCAGCTCTGGCGGATCATAGGACGGTTATTCCTAACCTTAGTCACCTTATAACTCCATGACTAACCTATGTTTGCCATTAAAACCATCGTATGTGAAAATATCTCTCAAAGGGTTTGTTAATGAAAACATGTTTGCACCATTGTGAGAGATGATGTTTTGCATAAATACTCCCCTCCATGTGCTTAATAGTTTTAATGGTTAAATGCACGGTGAGGAAAGAGCGCACTTTTTGAATTGATCCACCGAAGATAGACAATCTCCGCGAGACACGGTTACGTTGAATAGTTAAAGAGTTACATTGTCGGTTTTAGGTGACAACTAGCTCTAATAACTACCTTGAAGGTGTAGACAAACCTTGGAAGGTTGTCAAACCCGTCGAGTTCATGTCTATCAAGAGTTTCTCGAATGGTACTTTCTACTTGGACAAGTCCTTTGCGAGACACGTTTACATTACTAGCGAACTAGCTTGAAATTATTACCCGTCGGGACAAGTCTTTTCGAGTTACTAACGAGTTTAGTACCGTCAATTTGTTGGTTAAGTCCGAGGTACACAGATTCATTTGCATAATGCACAACATATTTCTTATCACACAAATTTTCTCCCCTCAAAATGGCATATAAAAATGTTATTTTGAGCGGTTGACAATAAATATGACCATTTCGAAGTGTTGGAAGATGACCACTATGAACAATTTGTGAACAAAGTTTTGAATCAAATACTCCTCCTCAACTAGTGATATAAGCGGTTGAGGTTTTGAAAATCATATGGAGAGTACTTGTGTTTTTTAGCAAAACCTTGAAAAATGAAAGGTTTGATAGGTTTTACTCAAAATAAGAAGCTTTCGCTCCTTTTATAAGGATTGTGGCATCGAGGCGTACTACGTGGTCCTTTCTTGACCATTACGGGTTGTATCTTGTTATGTGTGCACAAGCCATTGACATATAAAATCACACATCCAAAATTATATGAAGGAAACAATTCAAGGGGTACCGTGAAGTGCGGTGATGTTCCGAGAGCGCGCAGGCGTTGAAATCCGGTGATGTTTCTCTGGGTCGACCACCAACATAGCTCTCCAATCGTCTCGAGGCGATCCCTTCGAACAACCGTTCATCAATCATGGTGATGATTCGTCTCACATCCCCCTTTCACGAGAATTCCGGTAGCTTAGAGACCCAACTTTCAGCGATATCCTTCAACCTCAGACGCCAATCCATCCCTAACCGACTTCAAGGTATGATCCCGAATTTGTGGAGCTCACTACACGCCATTAAGTAGTTTCTTTGAAGTTCACTATGGTAAACAACGCCGAAAGGTTTCTTGATGAGTGTATATTGAGATAGTGGTTGAGATCGGGAAGAGTAGCGTTGGAGGAGTGAGGTTGACAGCGTCGATAAGATTCAACGACCATCCGGATATCTTCAACACGTTCTTTGATCACGATCGTCTAATGAAGATGAGAACCGACTTGATAAATTCACGTTGAACTTGATCGAGAATTGTCTCATACCACAATGCTTTGGCAAGATACATGTCTTCGATGTCGTTGAGGACAAGTTCTCAAAGTCGACCTCGGAGAATCCATAGTCCTGTTCATCTTGTCGTTTGACTATGATATTCTTCAAGAATGTATAGTCCCACTTAGACTTGAGATCAATGTGTTTGATGGCCACGATGTCCTTAGAACTATACACTGCGTGTTGAGACTTCGAACCGTGCGACTACGTAGTAGATTCTTGGCGTTCGTGCCAATGATGAATCCCATACAATGCATCATGGTCGTATGCTTGCGTTGTCGAAAACAAGTGATTTGCACGTTCCTCGATAGCTATGCGGTTTGAGTAAATAGTCACTGGGAATGGAAGAGTCAATGATGTAGCGTATTTTCGTGAACCATCGCTACCGTGTAAGAGAAAATCCAGTCTCTGTTAAAGAAGTATCGGAAGGAATCCGTGGTTCGCCTCGCTTGGCCAATGGTCGGTAGGGGTTTGGTCCAATCGATTGTAGTATGTAGGGTTGTCCTTTGTGTGAAGTCAATGTTTGCTTCCGGATTGAGCCAATCCATGTTGTTAGACATAGCTCGGCGATGTTCTCAAGATGATATTCGACCCTCGGGCGCTTTCAAGTTGTCGTTAGAAGTTGAAATGCTTCATTCTTGATTCGCTTCAACTCGATTCGTCATTTTCTTCACATGGAACTTTTCTTGCAAAAGTTTTGCGTGCTCAATGTAGAACCGTCTACAAGTCTTGACCTTCATCGGGGTAGGAGTTTGATTGACAAGTGTGGAGAACCATTCAAACTCTTGGTTTTATGGTCATCTAGCCATGATACGACTCGGTGAGTCGTCATCTTCTTCTTTTGGAAGGCCTTGATGATGATCTTGGTTTCGCACTTGTTTGGGTGAGGTGGGTTGTTGTCGGGCTCGAGGACCTCTTCATCGTCACCACCCGTATACTCAAGTAATCACTGTTTTATGAGTCGGGGTGGTAACTCAAATCGTCCCGAGGTTTATCGATGAAGACCGAGGTGGAGGAGACTTTGTTGAGAAGAAGTCCGTGGTGGAGGAGGTGGCATCAAGTAGATTTACCGGGCGCTTCGGCGTTTAGGTGCGAGTCCTTATCCTTATCATCGTCATCTCTTGGTCGTTTGGGTTGATCGGTGACTCCTTGCATGATGATCCGAGTTGAAAATCAAGTAGATTTTGAAAAATTTTGCTTCATCCGAGTAAGCGTTCGAGATCGCTTTGACATTTGCATCACTAGTTTAGCGATTAACTCGATTCGAGAGATCAACTTCTTTGGCCATTATATGTTTAACCAATGCGGCGATGTTAGGGTGAGTTGTGCGGAAAATACTTCTCTAGTCACATCGGGGACGATGTCGAGAAGAAACTTGTGGGTATGATCTCTTGTTGTCTTCTCCGGTTCCTTGTGGACTTTAGGAGCGATATCTGAAGGTACTTGTTAGTGTAACCTTCGATCATTTCGTTCAGTTCCTCTTTTGATGACTCTTCATGAACTTGAACAAATTTCCTTTCTTTCTCCATCTTGTCTTTCTCATCATTTAAATCATCGAATCGGTCAACAAACCAATTCGGTTTTACGTAAAGTATGTCCTTCTTTCGACTTGTTGGATGACTTTCACAATCTTTTATGAGTCCGAGAAATCCAAGATTTAGGTGGTTTCTTCACTAATTTGGATGATGATCTGGTTGACTTCGTTGATGGTGGTAGTGATGAGTGAGATGATGAGTCTGATGAGGAGGAGACATGAGGAGGCTTGGGGTCCTTAGGCGGTTCGGAAGATTCCTTCTACGACTGTGTGGGACTACCCAAAAGCAACTTGTCATAATCATCATCTTTATCTTCCTCGATCATCTTAGTATCGGGGTTCTCAAACTCATATACGATAGTATCCTCCACAGTCGTTGTTGTTGCGAAGAGTGGTGGCACCGGATCCCTACAGGGTTGATTAACCGTATCGAGGATCGGTGAGGTGGCAAACACCACTTGATCCTCCGGGGCCACCCATTTGATCTTTAGCAAATTCTTGACCTTATGAAGGTGTCGGCGTTGTGAAACTTCTTCTGTATGATTGATCCATTGCTCTTCTTCATCTTGAGCTATCATCATGTGGCACAAGTGTGAGTCTTCCCTTTTCCTTTAATAGTTTGAGGACTTGGAGGTTTTGGCACCGAGGATTTTCATCCTTTGCGGTTTGAATATGTAATCTCTTCATCCGTGTCGTTAGCATCGAGTCCTCATCCCCGAGCTGCCTTTGCGGTTCGGTGAAAGGATCGGAGTGGCTTCACGAGAAGGAACTTTCTTCTTTGGGGTAGGTTTCCTCTTTGGAATAGGTTTCTTCTTTGGAACATTCCTTTGACTATCTCGTACTTGTGACACTTCCAAAGACTTCCTTTTCTTGTTCTCCTTACAGGTGTTCCGGAAGATTTTTCGTCGAGATGACCAACTTTGCCTTGTCGACCGCTTCCGGATACCTTTTATGCGTTTGAGCTTTCGACATCTTGAGTTAGAAGAAATCTGGCGACTGACACCTTGTTTCTTTGTAGACGTTTCCTTGATTCCGGCGGATAGAATAGGTTAAAATCAACATATCGTGATTGTCGGGGTCATTAAGCCTCTTGGGAATATCGGGATGAAGTCCAAGTGCTCTCGGATCAACAGTTTAGTGTATCCGATGTGGGAATCTTTGAGCCAAGTTTGTTGAGAAATGACATCATGTCATCCCAAATCGAGCTTCGATAGTGATGTGTTTCTGCTGACCAATGCCCGGAATATTTGCAGTTCCATGAGCTTAGGGTGCTCATAGCACCGTCACGACCGTAAAGCAGGACTTGGTGATGATCATATAGAGAGTTCTCCGGGGTTGAGGAATACTCTTAAGCTCTACGTGAGAATGCTTGGTGATTACTCCGTAGCCTCGTCATAACCGATATCGGTTAAGAATGGAGAGTGAGCTCTTCAACGGTGTGGCATATAGTTTGGTTGGATCGACATCGAGAATTAGGAGAACAACCCTTAAGTCTCGCAGTGTAATGGTGACTTGTTTGTGATTCGAGTCAATGTCGCGGTTTGTCCTTGACCCTTTCCATAGTGTTCAGGCTGTTGGATGTAGATCTCGTGAACAGTTGCAGAGTGAGTAAGCATGTTACGATACGGATGAGTCCTCGTAATGTCAATAGCAATTAAACACGAAGATTCGAGCAAGTGAGGGTGTCAAAGTCAACACGAAGATTATTCTTTCCTATCTTCATTGGATAGCCATGAGGATAGATATCAAGCAATGAGAGAACTTGGATGCATCCACATTCATTTGTTCGACCATGTCGTGATGCGAAATAACATTAGCCAAAAGAACCAACATATCGAAGACATAATGTTAGTCAACGAAGGTCTTAATGTCTAGTTATTGAATGTACAGTGTCAATGATTGTTACGAGTCCTAAGTCACTTGTATGTTCAATAGTTCAATGATGTCGTGAAATGTTTAGTGAGTTAGTTAACTTTAAGTTTTAAAGTTTATTTTATCACTTATTGTTCACAACATATCAAACGATTAAGTTTATTAGTGACATTATTGGATTCGTGACGTTATGATTAGTTTATTTACAAGTTTGTACACGTAACAATTCATCATGAAGGTCAATCCGGGGTTAGCGTAGTTTTGACAAAGTTATGCGTGAGCGAAATGATATATGCATAGGCGTAAACTTACGCGTGGGATCCTAACTACACGCGTAAGAAATGTTACGCATAGGAAGGGGACCTTATAACGTAGGGTTTCTGGCGTGAGCAAATATTAACCTTACGCATAAGGTTTACCGTAAGAGTATACCTTATGCGTAGAGGTCACCTTGTACGCATATCCTTCACGGGATACGCGTAGTCCATTGTAGAACCTTACGGCGAAGCATATGCGTGGGATTATTCTTCTGGCGTAACATGATTACGCGTAGGGTAATCCTTATGCGTAGAGTTGCAAATGACCTTGATTCTGAGTTTCACGATTAACAAGCCTGAAATAGAACCATCATATCATCAATATTAACACATAAATTCATTTTAACAACAAATCATGGCAAGAACACATGTTACACAGTTATGCGTAGAACTACATACGCGTAGTCTAAACACTAAATCTACGCGTATGAGATCTAGCCATGGGATATGCACCAAACTTTTTTTGGTAGTTTAAGAGTGTTAAGGAAGTCTAAATACCAAGTTATAACACCCAATTCATGGTGAATCAAAAATACCCAAACTTAATAACTTTAAACCCTAATTCCAAATTGTTGATGATTTAGAGTTTCTGGGTGGTTATAAAGCAAGGAAATCATCAATTCAGCATCATAAGAACATAACCCAACAATCTTTTTGACCAAAACACTTCACATTCAAAAATACCCAATTCGACACAAGAACCCTAATTTTCAAAGATCATTGATATGTGTATCTGGGTGGATTTTGATGGTTAAACTGATTTCATTGATGTATTTGAAACGTTTTGACATAATCCATTTAACCACAATCGTCCATTAATGATTGTGTGTTCATACGCTTATCGTAGAACACATAATCACTCGTAACATGAATTTTAACCGTTGGATTTGAATGAAATTCAAGACCTTATCTTAAAACATGTTTAGATCACAAAAACACTTACACAATGATGATCAAATCAATGAGATATCTTGAATGATTGTTAGGCGAGGATGTGTAAGGTTTGTGTAATAAATGTGAAGAAGAAAAGTAAGGGAGGTGTTTTATTAAAATAACTTAAGCATTTTGACATTTTTGGTCCCTCCACCTTTTCCTTTTCCAAACAAAGCCTTTTAACTTCCATTTTGGTTACCAAACAAAGATTTTTAGGAAAGAAACATGACGACGCTCCCCCTCGACTTGAGAAAATAATGAAAGGTTATTAATTTAAGTCCGAGGAGAGTCTTTGAACCGAAAATGTACCACCATTTGTATGAGTCAACCGAGATATGATAACATGCAAGTACAGATGTTTTGAAGCGGTTAAGAGTTTATTTTCTCCCCTCAACACTTGATCGGAAAAATCTTGAATTTTGAAAGATTGAAGTGTTGACGGAAGAAATATACTTGCCACGTTGAAAGAAATATAGATTAGGAGAATATTTTTGTTGTTTTATCGGATTTTATATTTTTGTATTTTGTTTTGAAAAGATATTCTGAGAAGATGTTTTGGTGTTTGTGTGTTTTAAGACTGTTTAAGAGGGCATCCAATTCCTCTTGAGTCAACACCTCATACCAATTCGGTGGACCAACTCATTAAACCTAGCGGGAGGCAAGGCTTTGGTGGCGGATCCGCCAATTGGTATTCGGTACCACAAAGTATAGTTCAATGGTACCTGCTCCACGTGGTCCTTGATGAAATGATAGCGAGATCGATGTGCTTTGATTTCGAGTGTTGAACGAGTTGCGAGATGGCAATGGCACTGATTGTCATGAGACATCGGATTCATCAAACACGTAACCATAGTCTTTGAGTTGTGTTCTCATCCGATGACTTGAGCACAACACGCGGACATGGCTACATATTCGCTCGTTGATGACGATGTACAATCCTCCTTCTTTGATTGCCAAGACACCGGTTTATCACCGAAATTGTAGTGCTCTCAAGTACTTTTCTTGAGTCTAGGCATCTGCGTGATCGTCGAAAAGCGATTAGTTCAAAACCGAATCCTTCGGATACGGATCCCCAAGTTAATGGTTCCCTTGATGTATCGGAGGATTCTTTTAGCCTCGAGAGAGGTGGGTTTCGGTTGGTCGTGATGATAGCGGGAGCATAGATAAGCGGCAAAGACAATATCAGTCTGCTAGTTGTTAGATACATGAAAGACCCAATGATACTTCGGTATTTGGTAGGGTCAACCAATTTCCCATGTAAATCAAAGATCTAATTTCTTGGTATGAGCCATTGGTGTGGCATAAGTGTCACAGTTGTCATTCCAAATTTGTTTAACAGTTCAAGGGCATATTTGACCGACTCAAGAAAATACCATGGGGTGATTGATGAACTTGCGGTCCTAGAAAGAACGTAAGTTCACCCATCATGGACATTTCAAAATTTTTCTTCATTAGTTTTGCAAAAGCGGTTGAAAACTTTTATGTGTCGACCCAAAATGATGTCATCCACGTAAATTTGAACAATTAAGATATGTGCCTCGTGATATTGTATAAAAAGAGTTGGGTCAACCGAGCCTTTGGTGAAATTATTGGCAATGAGGAAAGATGATACCTTATCGTACCATGCCCGAGGGGCTTGTTTGAGACCATAAAGAGCTTTGTTCGGTTTGTAGACATGGTTCGAAACTCGGGATCAACGAATCCATCCGGTTGGTGACATAGACTGTTTCTTTAAGTTGTCCATTGAGAAACGCCGCTTTGACATCCATCCGATAGACCGTCATATTCACATGAGTCGCGAACGCGAGAAATATCCGAACGACCTCAAGACGAGCAACCGGAGCAAAAGATTCTTCAAAGTCTATTCCTCTTCCCGACGATAACCCTTAGCAACTAGACGTGACTTGTTTCGGATGACATTCCTTCAAGATCCAATTTGTTTTCCAAATCCATTTTAAACCAATGACGTAGACCCTGTTGGTCTTTCAACCAGTTCCCATACTTCAAGACGTTTGAATTGGTTGAGTTCTTCCCGCATGGATTCAATCCGGTTGTCTTTTGTCATTGCATCTTTAATGTTTTAGGCTCAGTTGGCAGACGGTGAGTGCATAAATGCAATGTTCACCATCCGTGTGAAGACGTTGTATTGTAACGTTCGTTGATTCAGTTGCCAATAATGTTAGCCGAGGATGGTCTTTTGTCCATCGGTGTGTAGAGGGTTGATGTTGGTATACATTGTGCAGATTCGAGTATTCAAATTGTTTGTTGAAGATTCCGCAACATCCGTGCGGCGAGCCTCATTAGCAAACGGGTTGAAGAGCGATTTGGATCAAAATCTGCGGTGGGGGTACTTCATCCGAATATCATCAGCTAGTTCATCATTGTTGGAAGCGGTGTGTTCAGCTGTTGTGTTGGAGTCAAGCGGGTGTAGGTGCATCTTCAACGATGGTTGTTGTAGTGTGTATCGTATAGGAATATTATCGGGTTGTGCGTGAACAGACGGATACACCGAGAGCGCGCATCAATATCGTCACGTAATGCAGGAGCAAATAACCTTTCCATTTGTTGACGAGTTATGGGGCTTTGTTCGGTGATGATGGGGTTGAGGAAGTTTAAGCGGTTGTGACGGGTTCTAAGTCGTTATACTCGAAGCCATTTCGTGAGTTCATCGAAATGAGCATGAATCGTTTTCATTACCTCCTTAGTTCGACGATTCCAGTTCGAAACCTTTAGAATTGTCACAAGATCCAATAAAGACTCCAATATCGCCTTTGGCTTTGAGCTTTCCAAAATATTCACGATCATTATTCGGATAGCAAAGGGATCCAAATACATGAAAGTGTTTGAGGTTTGGTTTATAGTTGTGGACAAGCTCGAAGGTGTTTTGTTGTGGCGTTTGTGATCATAGAACGGTTTTGAGTATAACATGCGATGATACGACACGCCCATAAGTAACCGGAAGTTTAGCATTGATTAACATTGTTCTTGCGGCTTCCACTAACGTTCGGTTTCGCCTTTCAACAAGTCCGTTTTGTTCGTGTGTACGTGCAATAGATGTTTGATCTTTGAATTCCACTTTCTCATAGAATTCACGAAGGGTTTTGTTGACAAATTCAGTTCCTTTGTCTGCTCGATTATTCGGCGGTGTTGGAGTCGAACACATATTTTTGTGAGAAAGGTGATGATCATTTGTGGAGCTTGGTCTTTGCTTCAAGAAAGTAGACCCAAGTCCATCGTGAGTAGTCATCAACAATTACTAAGATGTAGCGTTTGCCATTGATCGTTTGCACGCATCGGGCCACACAAATCCATGTGAAGAAGATGTAGTACATCTTTGAGAGTCAGGTTCCACCTTTGAAGGAAAATGAGCATGAGTGCTTTTCCTTGTTCACAGTCGAGCAAAGGTGATCTTTGAATACCGGAATCGTGGAGTCCTTGAACTAGTTTGTGTCGAGCAAGGTTGGTGATGGTTTGAAGGTTTAGATGTGAGAGCACGGTGCCATAGCCGGATTTTGTAGATGTTGTCTTTGAAAGTAAGCAAATGGGAGAGGAAGCAACCATGTCTTGCATAGAGATAGTGTAGAGACTAGAATTACGCGAACCGGACATAAGGTCATTTCCTTGTAGATCACGAATGAAACAAGTTTTCTCCCGAAAGCAACCTCCAAATCCCCATCACAAAATTGACCCATCGAAAAGAGTTGTGACCGAGGCCTTCCACATAGTAAACCCCATTGCTTTTCGATGTTCCCATTGACATAATCTCCGTAGCCCATGATAGGCGCAGTGATCGTTCCGAATCGACGGTGCCAATGAACTTTGCAATAAAGTTGGATAACAGTTTAAGGTTGCTGTCATGTGTCGGGAACATCCGCTATCAACAAACCAGAGAATGGTGCGTATCACCGATTACACGGGCGACACGGATGGAATGGAAGTAGATGTGGAACCCGAAATGTTAGAGGGTTCAAGCGGTATGTTAGACATACATACATTGATAATTTTAGGCATCCATTTAAATCCTAGTGTGTTATATATCCATTTCGCCATCTATAACTACTCTTTGCTTTAGTCTTAGTGAAAACACTAGGTGGTACTACATTCTTAGGAGGTGAGCGGAGCTCTTGTGATAGCAATGGTTGCCTTAGAATCTAAAGAAGGCGGTCTACCAAGCACGGACTTAGAATGATTAGTGGGCCTAGAGGTATTCCAATTCTTAGGATTTCGTAATTGAGAGATTATAGTTTTAGCAACACATTTATCATAAAATCGAATTCATACTCTTGAACAAATAACACAAGGTGCATCGATGAATATCAAAAGTACTTAACGGTTTAGCATTAGTTACATCACTATTTGTATTACATTTGCCGACGCAACATCTATAGTGGAAGCAACATGAGTTTTATTCGAGTCCTAGGGTGTTCTTCTACTTTAGCATTCCTTATTGATCTTTTCTTAGGTCGCAACTTCCTATTCTTCGCTTGAGTGCTCCTAGGTCGTGAAGTGCGGACGTTTGGAAAAGATGCAACTATTCTGTTTCAAAGAGGGGAAACACATTAGCAACTTGTGGTTTGGCGGTGGAATTCTAGGTTCACGATTACTAAGTGTGACTGGTGCTAATCTCTTAATCACGATGGCGGAAGTTGTTCATACTTTCCTAACATTTCCGTAACTTAGAGATGGTGTGAATCGATCTTGATTTTCGAACGAATATTACCAAAGAAAATTCATGACTTCTCTAGTGTGAGCAAGATAGTGATCAAGTTCGTTTGATGCTTCAAGTCGAGTCTTTTGAGTAAATCAAATATGACACCATATTCTGTTTAACTTTTAAAAGTTCTTGTTCATATTTTGAGATTTGACTTTTCAAAGACACGCTTTGATCATCCAGCTATGCAATTTTAGGATCGGAAGATTTTCACCAACCGAGCGATTTTATTTTGAAAACTAAGTTGATGGTTGTGAATATCTTTTCACACCAATGAAGACGACGTTTTGCATTGTAAATTTCGGTGAGTAATCGTTTATTTTCACTTTTAAAGACTCGATCAAGCACATTATCGGTGTTCTCAACAAGAATAGTTTCAACAATATCGCAGAGATATGATCGATGCATATGGCAAAGAATAGAATAACACAACATTATGGATATCAAGACAGATAACATCTTCCAAGAGTCGATCAACATCTTTTCTCAAGAGTTTCTTTTACGCTTAGCATTAGAAATAGATGTTTCGTTTTCTAAAACGCTTTTCATGACCCCAAGTTCCTTATGAAAATCCTTTTCCGAGCAATTGCACAACTTTTCAAGTTTTTAACATTAGGTAAAAGATTTTTCCGAAAAATGTCTCTTTGTTCTCGCCAGAGGCGATTGAAAATGTTCAACTTTGATTTCGGATCGATATTCTATCTCATGTTGTAAAATTTTGAGGTCGACCATGAAAATGTCAAAATATCGAAGAATTTTCGATTTTCGAGGTTGTGAGTTTACTTCACTAATGGAAGGTAAAGGACCATAAGTTTAGGCAACGTCATTTTGAGATTAACAATAGAAGACTCGGTGTTTTGATGATAACCCTTGGTGTGTTTGAAGAATCCGTTGGTGTGACGAAAGTGACCGCGTTTTCATAATTAAAAGGTTTGTTGTAAACAACGTTTTTAATTTTGATCGACTCTCGTCTTCGCATCTAATTCCTCTTGACGATGATATTCAACAACACTCATGACAAGATTATCAATTTTATATTCTGACCGGAAACTTCGTGAGTTGGTTTGAATGTTTTAGTGAAAGCTTTGGTTTGTAATCGCTAGATTTTTCCATATCCTTTTGGATTGGGTTTTAAGGTAAACTTTTCAATAGTCACATCGATTCACCATGTTTGTAAACAACAGCTTTAAACTCTTTAAGTTTGTTTTGCAAGTCGACAATTTCTTCAAGAAGGTCATCTACCCGATTCGTTGAATGCTTTTTGTATGCGGAGAAGCTGCTTTTGACAATTTAACAACTCACCTTAGCTTTTGATTTTCCAAGGTGAGGCGTTAATTTGCTTTTTATGTTCGTGTTTCAGTTGTTCTAATTCGACAACAAAGCATTCTTCGAGGCGGCTAGATCACGATCGTCTCTCTAAATATTTTTCGTTTTGATGAGATTTTGCAAAAGCGGCTTCAAAACCTTTTCACTGGTTGTCTTGAGTTTTGAAAAGTTGAGTTGCATTTGTAAACATTCAAAATCCTTGGTTACACAGTGCATTTTTACTTTTAAGGACCGATTTAATGCAACACATGCGACAATTTGGGATTGTTGGTCTTGAAGTATGTAACAAGATCGGATGGGGCAAGGTTCATCTTGTTCAACGTGAGTCACAACATGATCATTATTTAGATCCTCAGTATAACCACGGAGTCAATTTGATTATCAAGGGAAACCATAAGGTCTTTCGGATCGTCAAATGTAACTACGGGTTTAGTTGAAAATCGTCGAATGAGATGTAGATAACTCCTTTTGAACATTCCGAGCCGCGCGGGATTCGATATTGATGGAGATATTAGTTCGGATATGATGATGGTTTGTTCGGCACTGAGACAAGCCATCGCTGTCATACATCGTCCTGCTTTCACTCATGTGTAACTCTTGCATATTAGCCATCAACATAATAAATGCATTGGCTCGCAAGTCCTCCATATCATCATCCGAGTGCGCATCCGCCATAAAGCTCGTTTTTGTCCGTGAGAGATCCACCGACTTCATCCTTAAGAGCCAAAAGTAAAGCCTCTTTGAAGTAAGCACCGCCCGAGTCCTTGGCTTTGGGCATGCATTAGCCAGTGTCCTTCTCATTGCGGTTGTAGCATCTAAGACCATTTAACCAATTTTGAGCATTTCCTGCTCCACCACTTGAGCTCATTGTTATTCCTACACACATTAAACCCTTGACCACCACCCATCCGACGACCATAATCACGATTCGAACTTCAACACGTCCATTCTTCACAATGACTTGAGTCCGTGTGTTAGATGAGAACGAATACGATTGTTGGATTCGTTGGTGTAACGGCTAAAAGCATTAGCAATCATCACAAATCCTTGTTGCAATGCTTGAATGGATCGATTTCTCGCCGCTTCATTGACATATGCTTGAGCATTGTTGTTGTATGGAACCAATTGATTTTGTTGAGGTTGTTGTTGTGAAGGTGTGTTTGAAGCGTTTTTGAGTTCTTTGGTTGAGAGGATAATTCATTGAGCATACAAGGCAAGTTGTTGATTATCCGGTTGTATTGCTTTCGCAATTTGAGCACGGAGAATCCTTTCCCGATCAACTTCCTTTTCATGAGGCTTCAAGTAATCGTACAACAATCCATAAGTAGAATGATGCATATTCTTCGCAGACGGAGAAAAATGACATACTTCTCCGCTCGGGACCAAGACTACTCGGGAACTTAGTATTCACCGCAATTCTTGGCATGATGATGTTGTGTTTATCCAAATCATTGATGATGTCTCGAAAATCGATGATGATAGGACTCTAGTGTCTCTCGTGTTCAATCATGAAGTGTTCATAAGCCAAGTAAATTTTGGATTCCAAATCCTCCCGATTGAGCATGATCCTTCCATAAGAAGACGAATATGATCCCACATCTTTTGTGCGGTCTTTTGAGCATCAACACTACGAAGAATTGGGTTTGGTAATCCTAAGAGAATGTATTCCATTGCAAGTTCATCGACTTCATAGTGTAGAAGTTCGTAGGATTTAAATGCAACAATAGCAATGTTGGTTTATTCATCTCTTGGTGGAGCAAGATTGGATCTCCTGCACAATGACAAGAGGCATCTCAAATGGACCTTCCAAGATAACCTTCTTTAAGAACTTTCCATGTGGCTTCTTTAGATCACAAAACCTAAAGAACCTTATCACCCATTGATCATAGTTTCTGAGTGAGCATTGGAGGTCTATCAAGTGATCCGACTTCATGAATTGATTGTTGGTCGCTTAAAGCTTCACACATCTTTGCAAACCAAGTGGGTTCCTTCATAGTGTTCCTTGATGGATGTTGATTGAAATCATTTGTGTAGGGTTGAAGTTGAAGACTTGGTGGTGTTTGAACCATTTGTGGTGGTGGAATTGCACCAAGTTGTGGAGTATGTTGCTTATTAAATTGTTGTTGATAAATAGCTTGTTGTTTGTTCCATTGTTGATGTTGTGGAGTTAATTGTTGTTGTTGTTGATGATTATAAGTGTGAGGAAATAGTTAGAGTATGGTGGTTGAGACATGTTGATGAACTTGTGTAGTAAGAATGGATCTTTGTAGTCGAATGAACCTATGTTGATGAAGTGTCCTTAGGCGTAGAAAAGACAAGAAACCAAGTAGTACTTATGCGGAAAAACACCAAAAGATACGGCGTAACAATAAGAAGTTACGCGTAGGATTTAGCTACGCATAAGTAGGATAAAGCACTAAAGTTATGCGTATACAAAAGTTAGGCGTGAAAGTTAGGCGTGGGATTACCTTATCGTGAGACCTAAGTTTACGCGTAAAGTGAATCTTATCGTGGGATTTCTCTGCGTAAGCTTATGCTTATGCGTAAGTTTAGGGTTTTGCCAAATGATCTTTTACACTTCACGAAGGCAAAAGATATCCAAAGTCGACGTATTTTCGGACTTATCCAAGTAAGAAAACACGGAATAAACCGGGAAAATGAAGATCAAACCAAGGAAAAATCTTACAGCGTAATTTTAGGGTTTTGATACGCGTGGGATTACTCGTAACTTTGATTTTGCCCAAATGTGTTTCTAAACCGATTTTTGTTATGGAATAGCTTCAATAGTACCAAAAGAACACAAAATATGAATTTTGATGTACCAAAGCGCTAAACTGTTACTGCGAGAACGACACCCACGAACAAAAAAAGCTTAAAAGCGTAGATCCACGCGTAAAGTTTGAAACTTTTTGCCAAAAGCAGTATTTTAACACCTCAAAACATTGAAAGTACAAGAATCTTGGATTAAAAGTGTAAAAACGAGTTTTAAGAGAACCAAAGATTGCGTTATCTTTATGCGTAAGACCCAAAACCAAAAACTTCAAAAACAAAGTGTACACCCAACTATTTGGCGATTGATACCATCGTTAGGTCACTAGTTTTATAAACACAAGTTATAAAGAAGAGATGAGGCGATTGAACAAGTAAAACCACACACACACACAATATGCTAAAGACGGTTTAGGCAAAGATGTATGTAAAGAAAAACTTGAACATGTTAGGTCACCATCTTATCACAACAATATGTATTTCTAGAGAGAAAGTTTTAGTGAGAGAAAGTGGAAGGAACTAATGAATGATTAATGAAAATGATAATTGCAATTAGAACCAACAACCTCTCCCTTCTAAGGAGGGGTATTTATAGTGTTTACATAAGTAGGGTGTTTCCCTTGGTTCTAGAAGAACCTTCTATCACGACTCATGGGCTTACTACATGAGTGTGAAATCAATTACAAACATTTATAAACCATATTTATTAACGACCTATTACAAATGAAATGACCTACACTTGATAATTAAAACATGTTCCTAACAATCTCCCCAAGGGTTGGTCATCATTTGTTGTCTTGCTTAGGTCGTTTGACGTCTTGAACTTCTTTGGCGTTCATGGCTTGTGACGTCTTTGATTCTTTGCATCTTTGTTCTTTGTTCTTGTTGTTGTGATCGGTTGTGAAATCGCCTTTATCAACATCTTTAACTTTGATCTTTAACCCATAACTTTGCGATTCTTTGACTTTGATGTAGAATCTTTCGAAATTTTCTTTGCCTTTTAAGAGAACTTCAATTAGTGTTGATGTTGGTATGAGCATTGAAGAGTCGCACGATATTTTCCACCCGTGAGCATCCATAAGAAGAAAACATAAAACATGGGTTAGAAATAATCCGGTAACTTACAAGTTTGAACTTGAAAGTGTTAACAACATAGTGTGAAAACACATCTCTAATTCTCACAAAGGTCGTTCTCGAACCGAGTCCCACAAGTGAGATAACGTGATGTACCAAATACACCTCAGATTCGGATGAGTCGCAGAGGTACATCAAGCATCACCCCACGATAGACCGTTTGAGACACACTAAGCGTAACCCACAAGGAGTTACCGAAGTGACTCTTGTCGTGGCATTTGATGTTGACCCGGCAGAATTTCCATTCAATCACCGAGGATCACAATTGTGAATCCCTCATAAATGTTTCGGCGATTGCTAAGATCTGCGTGGGACTCTGGAAAATGTCACTTGTGTCCTTATTGTTTGAACAACAAGTGATGAAATATATAGTGTTCCTAAGAGATCTTTTGATGAATCTCATGGCTCTAGACTCGATTAGTGCATTTTGATTTTCTGAGCGGAGACTAGGAGAGGTCTCCTTCTTCAATACCAACAATCTCTAAGAGATAGTCGATAGATTACGTAGGGTTCCCCGTGAGAATGAAACAAGCTCTTTTGAGAGAACTTGAGTGGCTTAGAAGGTTTAGTGCATTGCGTCATCGGGTCCATGACGACTTGTCTTCAATACGGTGTCATCTTGTGACAACCAAGAGCATATGAATTGAACCGATTGTCCGCCCTAAGTTGAATAATTTGGAGGGCTATTTCTTTTCACCCTTTTCTTTAACTTTTCTTTTAATTCTTCAACTCCTTCTTTCTCCGATTCTCATTTTCTCCTCTTTTTTTTTTCAATCATACCTAAGGACTTCTAAATACTAACTATTTGTGGTGTCCTTGGGTAGATCCCGGCCTCCGGCTCTGGCGGATCATAGGACGTTTATTCCTATACTTAGTCACCTTTTACCTCCATAACTATCCTATGTTGCCACAAAACTTTTTCTTGAAAATCTCTCAAGATGTTTATGATGAAAACATGTTTTGGTAACACCTTGAGAGTTTTGGTTTTGAAATACTCCTCCACATGTGCTTATGAGTTTTGGTGAAATCGCACGGTGAGGGTAGAGCTCGCACTTTTGAATTGATCGACTCTTGATAGACAATTCCTTGCGAGACACGGTTACGTTGTATAGTTAGAGAGTTCCATTATCGACTTTTAGGTGACAACTAGCTCTAATAACTACCTTGAAGATGTAAACACTCCTTGAAAAGAAGGTTTGACCCGTCAAAGTTCATGTCAATCAAGAGTGTCTCGAATTGGTACATTCTACTAAGACAAGTTTCGTTGGAAACAAGTCTTTTCGATTCTCGACATTTCAAAGTTCGTCAATTCATTGGTGATATCCGAGTCGAGCACGTTATGAGATTCCATAACTTCGATCAATCAATTTTAATCACATTTCTCCCCTCAAAAATAGCATATGAATGATGTTTTGAAAACATAGTGATTAAAATACGCTTTTGAGGCATTGGAAATTCATTTGGGAAGAAATGGATTTCAAGAACATTGATTTCGAACAAAGATTTTTGTTGCAAAGCAGTTAAGAAGCTTTCGCTCCTTTAATTTGGATTGAGGCATCAAACGCACTACGTGGTCCTTTCGTGGAATTAGATTTTGTTTTCGTTGAACAAAGTACTCCCCCTCAAACACGGAAATATATTTGAGAGATAGCCTTCTTGAGCCGAATTTGAATCAGATTAATACACGTTGTAAAAACATATTATCAGATTTGTTGTGCTTATGAAAATTCGAACTTAAGGTTTAACTGAAATACAGAATCAATTAAGATAAGCATACGAATGAAAGTAAAGAGTTAGAGTTATTACAGACAGATGTTTAAATGTTCCAGCAATGTTTCAACAAAACTAACTAACTACAAGACTTCATTCAGTCGATTTAAACGTCAAGATGTTCGAACCCTTGCTCTTCCTCCAACATAGCCTTCCGATCGTCTCATTTCAACTCGAAAATTGAGTCGTGAATTAATTTTCTTGACAAACTTTTCACTTGCTTAACATCGCTTCTCTTCCATGTCATGTTCCGCAACCAACGTTGTTTTTTGCCCGCTTGCAGATCGTCAAGAATGTTGACAAGCTCAACCTTTACCACTATCAACGTATCATCACTGAACTTGTGAATTTCTTCGTATCCCATGAATTTAACGATGTTGTTCCTGATGAAGTGTAATCCAAAAGGTGTTGTGGTGAACGTATACGGTTGCTGATCATAGATGCCGGGTGGTTGGAGATCAGGTTTGGTAAGATTCAGACGTTTCTGATAACTTTCAACGCCAAGATGAAGATCTTCAACTCTGGACTTAATGACAAGACTGCGGATAAAAATGAGGATTGAGTTGAAGATATCATATTGTAAGCTACCAGGAAGATGCTCAAGTTTTCCTTGAATTTTGAGAAGATACATATCTTCGATATCGTTGAGATTCAGAAACCTGTAGTCAGCTTCATTGAAAGTGTATTCTTTATCGTCAGCTCTGCGAACCGTTATGTTAGTCAGAAAATTGTACCGTATTTATCCATAATCTCGCACTTTTAATGGACAAGATCCGTGGTTATAACACACTTTGTGTTTAGAAGTGAATGTGAGGCGCCATTTGTAAAACCATTTACGCATATTAGGCGATGGAAGATGCCAAGTTTCGCCTCATGATTATATGTAACAACCAAGAACTAAACAATTCAACAACTTCTTCCTCCATTCCTCTTGAGTGTAAACCATGACATGAAACTTAGCGGTGATGTTGCATACCGTTTCTCTAGATCTGTGTTGCCATACATCAGATATTCTAGATCATGATTAAAGAAATAAGGTGTGGGTACCTTGAGATTATGAGTATGACCCATGAGTGGTAACGGTTGAGAATAGTCATGAAACTTGAACGTTTTGGGAGCACTGGAGGGCAGCGAAACATCCCAAGTAATGTTCTCAGACATTGCTCGTGCAACTTCCTCAAGATTGTATTCAAATTGAAGCCTTGAAGTAGTGGAAGTCTTAAATTGTGTAAACCACCTTTCGCGAATAGTGGCAATGTGAGACAGTTTAAGTTTCTGCACCTTCATGATCTTTTTCAAATTCTTTGTGAAACCCACAATGGAAGCTTCATTGGAAAGATCATCTTCTAGATGAGCATCAATCATATCTTCAAACCAGTCAAACTGAGTCGTGGAAGAGTCAATCCATTCTGGGGCATCATCTTGTTGCATTTTCAATGGTGGTTGGGATATGACTTGAGAAACAGTCTGTTGTGGAGGTTGATTGGAAGATTGTGGTTGAATTTCTTCTTCAGGTGAAATATTATGAGAAGTGGTTTAAAAAACTGAAGATGACGCTGCAGTGAATTTGGTACGTTTATCGCGTGGACGTGATTCATCATCTTTATCATCCGGTCTGCGTTTACGAGGCGGGATATCTTTGCACGATGCATATGCACTCTTCTTATCAGCCCTTCATGGATTTGAGTATAGCGTCTCGAAGTTCCACTTCTTCATCATCATCAATTATCTTCTCAAGAAGTTGACTTTTGAGATCAACGACAGGCAAATTGGAAGGTTTTGTTTCAAGGGTTATCGGGTGTGTTTGAAGATGAGTGGCTACAACACCTTGAATCTTGTGATTAACATATGTGCGTAATGCCAGTGGTAGTACTTCATTAATGCAACTCTTTACCTCTGTAGGAAGAACCTGTTTAAGGATTTCCTCAATCTGCTCAGGTAATGGAAACTTCTGAATCTGTTGATGTTGTTCTTGAAGTTGCTTTTGTTGTGTGTGAACTTGGGTTTGAAGAGAAGTAAGCTGTTCTTGAAGGACTTGAAATTTATCTTTTTCAGTTGCTTCAGATGTTTGTCGAGAAGGGAACCTGATCTTAAACGTGGTTTTTGAAGGAACATTCGTCTTTGACTGTTGATCTGAGGATGTTGGAGGTGGTTGGGTTAGTGATGTTGGAAGACGAGCATCACTTTCTGGATGTGGTTTATTAGTGAAAGCATCATCAAAATCTTCATTCTCAGATTCATCATTGTTGACAGAATCTTCATTATCAGAACGAATGAATTGATCAGATTCATCTTTGGATGAAGAGAGTCTTTGCAGAGATTGAGTTATCCGATTCGGAAGATTTCGATTCATTCATGGGTTGTTGAAGTTGTTCGAAATCACCTTAGAACCCCGACCGCACACTTCTTACGCAATCTTTCAAGATCCGCTTGGTGATGACGTTTGGTGATAGCCAAGGTTTTCTTAATTGCTTGTTCTTCTTTGTGAGTGCGAGGAGATTGAAGTGGTTGAGTTTGACCTCGATGGTTTTACCACGTTGTCTTGCGACTTTTTCTTGTTTCACCGAACAATATTGAGAGTTTCTGTTTGGATTATCATCTTCGCTTGATGACTAACTTGTTCTTTTCAAAGAACATGTTCGCATTGGACAAAACTTCATCAAGCGAGAAAGTGTTCTTGTGTTTAGCGATGTATCTTGTTCCTCTACCTTTAGGTTTTTCGAAATAATCCCAACTGTTCACCTTTTCTGCTTGATCATACATCATATAAGCGGTAGTCTGCTTGATGCCATCATTCATGAGACGATCAGGAATTCTTAAACCTCTGTTTGTTGTGCTAGTGGTTTGAATTTTAACAGTTTTAAGCACATGATCCATGTTAGGAGTATGATACTTGTCACCACTTTCAAGTTGTCTGTTGATGCTTGGATCTTCTTGCATGAAGTATTAAATAAGAAGCTTGGTGTAACGAGCAAATGGAACTTTATATTCTTTCTTATTGCTAAACTGCCGTGCTTGATATATCATATCATTCCAAATAAGCTGTGCATAATCAAGATGTTGTGTATTAATCACACCCCAAAAAATTTGTAGAAGTTCCAAGCGTGGGTGTTCATGTCCAGTTGCCTTGCCTGTGACAGAGCGACTAAGTATGGAATACAATGTTAACCATGGTTGAGGAATGAATTTACGGTCACATCGTAACTGTTTTTGAGAGGTTGGGAGGACTCATCATAACCCATTCTTGAAGAGATGCAGCAATTTGTGAAAACGATGGAGATGGCATGAACGAGGTGTGAGGCGGTGTATCTGCAAAAGGAAGTTGAAGGACATGACGAAGAACGCTAACATCAAATTGGATTGGCATGCTGTCAATCTGGACTGTCATATCTTTTGAATCGTGACTCATCGTGAGAGTATGCCAGAATTGATTTAAGTAGACCTCAGGGACACTAGTAGACAGAGTTAGAAGATGCCGACAGAAGTGCCTCTTAAGAATTTCCACTATGATCTGACATGTGGGAGGACGTTGAATTGTTTCAAAATCAACGCGAGAATTTGTAAGCCCAATATTTCTTTCATCTTCAATGGGGTACATATCCTTTCTTGTGAGAGATCCTTGAGACATATTTAGACCTGAAATAAATCATTTACCAAGATATCCAAGAAGTTGTAATGATATGTTAGAGGAAAAGGATGCACACTCACAAACGCATGTATGTGTGAAACTCTCAAAATTGAACTAAGTCATACTCGCTAAGTCTCAATAGAAACTCACAAGAAATATCAAATTAGAAAAGAAAATGTAGAGATTCGCACAAACTCACAATAAGAGACTCACAATCCTTAAAGACTAACAATCTCACCAATTCAGACAAATTCGCCAAAATGTCGATATTGTGACAAATTCGCCAACAAACTCACCAATTCAGACCACAAACTCGCCAACAAACTCGCCAATTAAGACACAAACTCGCCAACCACCGTATTCAAGAAACTCGCAAACAAAAGAAACGTGGCAAACTCGCCAATCTTAGATCTTAACGAAACTCACAAACAAAATAATTGTGGCAAACTCGCCAATCTTAGATCTTTACAAAACTCGCAAACAAAACAAACGTGGCAAACTTGCCAAAGTTCTTAAGTGCATACGAAATTCGCAAGTATTCAAGATCCCACGGCAAACTCGCCAAAAATCATAAAACCCATTAAAAATTCGCCAAAATGCATAAGTTCATATCAAACTTGCAAATATTCAAATAAACCAACAAACCCTAAACACAATTTATTCGCATAATCCAAACCCAGATCAATTATAAGCAATTCCTAATAGTCGATTCCATGAATAAACAACGTGATGATTATTTTTACATAATCTAATGACCAGATTCCAAAGAGAAGCAGCATGAGAATCGATGATGGCATAAAAACATGAAAAATAATCTCAAGTAAAACAGATTTTAACACAACAATTAGGGCTAGATGCTTACAATCGATTGAAATACGAATCCCAAATAAAAAACGTGATATGTGAATCGAATCAAAGATGGAGCAGCAGTTTATGGTGGATTTGATGATAATGGGATTTTTGAAGAATGAATAAGTCTAAGATTATATAGGGAGAAGAATGAAACAATGACACATTTAGTCCCTTATATAAAAAAAACATTTTTTTTTTTTTAATGAAAATGAAAATCTTTTTGGATTTTGAAAGATTTTATATTTTTGTATTTTGTTTTTGAAAGATGTATTTACAAAGAAAGATGTTTTGGTGTTTGACGATTTAAGAACGATTGAGTAAAGATTCCAGATCTTCTGGAGTCAAACACCGCATACCAATTTGATGGACAAGCTCAGTAAACCTTGCGGGTGGCAAAGCTTTAGTGAACAAATCTGCCAATTGGTATTGAGTACCCACAAAGTATAATTCAATTGTACCCTTTTCGACATGCTCTTTGATGAAATGATATCGGAGAGCGATATGCTTTGACTTGGAATGTTGAACCGTGTTGCGGAGATTGCAATGGCACTCTTGGAGTCACAATACATTGGAATCTTATCGAATACAAAACCGTAGTCCATCGGTTGTGACCTCATCCAAATTATCGAGCACGACATCGACATGGCAACATATTGCATTCATGGATGACATAGATGTCTGATCTTGTTTCTTTGATCGCCACGACACAAGTTTATCTCCAGAAACCGAACAACACCAGATATACTTTTGCGTGTATCTAAACACCTGCGTGATCGGCATCTCGAAAAAGCGATTAGTGCAAAACCGTAATCCTTCGGATACCGATTCCCAGTGAATGGTTCCCTTTACGTAGCGAAGGATTCTTTTAGCCTCATTGAGGTGTCTTTCGGTTGGTCTCGATCGATAACGGAGCAAGATATACAACAAATACAATATCGTCTGTCTGTTGTTAGATACATGAGAGACCCAATAATACTTGGTATTTTGTAGGGTCAATCACTTTCCCATGTAAATCGGCATCCGACTTTGGTGACGTTATGAGACATAGGTGTGTTATAAGTATCACAACCGGTCATTCCATGTTTCTTTAAGATTTCAAGAGCATATTTGGACCGATTTAAAAATATGCCACGGGAGATTGATGAACTCAAGTCCTAAGAAAAACTTTAGTTCACCCATCATGGACATTTCAAAATTTTGTTTCATTAATTTTGAAAAGCGTTTGAGTACTTTTTATGTGTTGAACCAAAATGATATCATCAACGTAAATTTGAACAATTAAAATATCCTCCCGTGACGTTGAATGAAAAATGTTGGATCAACGGTGCCTTTGATAAACCGATTAGCGAGAAGAAATTTTGACGGTTTGTCGTACCATGCCCGTGGGGCTTGTTTAAGACCATAAAGAGCCTTTTGAGCTTGTACACGTAGTTAGGATGATCGAATCAACGAATCCTTCCGGTTGACCCACATAAACTTCTTCACGGAGTTGACCATTTAGAAACGCCGTTTTCACATCCATCGATAAACCGTGATATTCTTGTGTGCAAGATATGCGAAATATCCGTGCGACTTCAATCCTAGCTCTTGGTGCAAACGATTCTTCATAATCGATTCCTTCTTCTTGAGAATACCCTTTAGCCACAAGGCGAGATTTGTTGCGAATAACATTGCCTTCAAACATCCAGTTTGTTTTCGGATCCATTTGAGTCAAATGACATAAATCCCATCGGTCTTGGAACAAGTTCCCGGACTTGAGACGTTTGAACCGATTCAACTCTTCTTGCATTGATTCAATCCAATTGTCATATGTCATAGCATCTTTAATGTTTCGTGGTTCATCATGACAAACGGTGAGTGCATAAACACAAGTTTCAAGATCGATGAAGTCGTTGTCTCGTCATGACTGGGTTGGAAGGATCACCAATCACATTTACTAAGGGATGATCTTTTGTCCATTTATGTGTCGAAGGGTGATGATTGAATGTTGCCTGCATATTAGACGGATCCAAATTGCGTGAAGATGACTCGGCAATGTCAGGAATGGTTGGAGCCGGAGCAAATGGATTGAAGAAAGCATTTCTATCATAATCTGCGGGTGTGGGTACTTCTTGATTTTGTGTTTCATCGGTGTGTCGATGTTGGATGCAATGTGTTCTTCGTTGATTGAGAATCATTCAATGGTGCATCGGTGCAATAGTTGTTGTTGTTGGAGCAGTGTATCGGGGTATTGGATTATGATCGGGGTGCGCGTGAAACAATCGATACATCCGGAGCACTACTTTCGTGAATCTCATCAAAGCAGAGGAGCAAACAAAGTTTCCAATTGTTGACGAGTGAATTCCATGGGTGGAACGGTGATGAAGAAGGAAAGTTTAGACGGTTGGATGCGGGTCCTAAGCGATTTTGCTCGAAGCCATCTCGTAAGCTCATCAAAGTTGACATGAACGGTTTCCATCATTTGTCGAGTTCGACGATTCCAAATTTTAAATCCTTTGAATTTTCACAATAACCAATGAACACTCCAATGTCGACTTTCGGTGAAGTTTACCAATATCATCACGATCATTTTCGGATAGCAAAGTGCACCAAAACATGAAAATATCGATATCCGGTTTGCGGTTGTGAACAATCTCATATGGAGTTTTATTATGGCGCGTATGAATGATGGAACGATTTTGAGTAAAACATGCGGTTGAGGCGACTTGACCCACAAGAAATCCGGTAATTGTGAGAAAATCAACATTGTTCGAGCAGCCTCCACTAACGTTCGATTTCGTCTTTCAACAACACCATTTTGTTCAGGAGTACGAGCAATCGAGGTCTGATGTGTGATTCCAACTTTCTCAAAATAAGCACGAAGTGTTTGATTTTTGAATTCAGTTCCATTGTCTGTTCTTATAACGCGGACAGTGTTTTTGAGTTGAACCTGAATCTTTGTGAGAAAGGTGATGATCATTGTTGGAGCTTGATCTTTAGTTCGAAGAAAATAGACCCAAGTCCATCGTGAATAATCATCAACAATAACCAGAATGTATCGTTTTCCGTTCACACTTTGTACACGCATGGGGCCACATAAATCCATATGAAGCAAATTAAGAACAAGGTGAGAACTTGGTTCTGGTTTGGAAGGAAAGTTAGATCTCTTGCTCTTGCCTTGTTCACAAGCCGAACATAAATGATCTTTGGTGTATCGAAACCTTGGAAGACCATCAACTAACTTATGACGAGCGAGTTCAGTCATGGTTTTGAAGTTTAAGTGAGAGAGCCTTTTATGCCATAACCATGATTTTGTCGAAGTTGCTCTGGAGAGAAGACAAATCGGTGAAGATGCGATCATATCGGACATAGGAATCGTATAAAGATTTGTGCTCCGATTGCCGGTGAGTAAATCATGTCCTTCCAAATCACGTACGTAACATGTTTTGGAGCGAAACACAACTTCCAAATCATCATCACGTAATTGTCCAAGCGAGAAAAGATTGTGTCCAAGACCTTCAACATAATAAACCCGGTGATCTCTATGTTTCCATTAACATAATCTCCATATCCCATTATTGCGACAAAATGATCATTCCGAATCGACAAGACCGATGAACTTTGAAACAAAATTTACTAAGATCTTTAGATTGCACGTCATATGTCGGGTACATCCGCTATCAACAATCCACGAACAAGTTGAATCACCGCAATACACGAAGACAAAGAGGGTGGTATGATAGAAGCGGTGGAAACCAAAGAGTTAGTGGGTTCCATTATGTTAGTGTTACACACATTTGCACATTTAGGAATCCATTTAAAACTTGAGGTACGCCGCAACCATTGTTGCCATAACCAATTATTTTCGCTTTGATCTTAGTGAAGTCACTAGGTGAGTACACTTTCTTAGGAGATGTTTTGCATTAATGGGTGTGTCTCTGATTTCTCGAAACTACACTGCACCTTCCTAAATTCGATTTTGCAACTATAGTGGACCTAGAGGAAGAGCCGTAATAGATTTCTTAGAACGAGCTAATGAGAATTTGCAACACATTTTCCATGATTACCGGACATCATATTTTTACGACAAAAACACAAGAAGCATTAACGTTTGAAACGTTTACGGACTTATCATTCGTTACATCGACATTAGAATTACAATTTGCCAAATTTGAATCTAAAGCGGATGCAACATGATTTTATTCGATTTCCTAAGATGAACTTCTACTCGATGTCGGACGAGTGCTCTTTCTATGTTGCGAGATCCTAGTATTTTCTTGTTGTCTCTTATTCTCGGATCTTCTAACATTAGTAGATGCAACTATTCCGTAGAAGTGGAAGAAAGCAAATTAGTTCCACGAGTTTTATCAATTATATACATGCCGGGAGAAATCACTTTTGTTTTACTAGACTTGCTAGTTTCTTGTTTAGCTAGCTTTTCTTTAAGCTCAATGATGATGTGTTTTGATCCCTGAATTATGGAATTTAATCTTCCTTGGTCACCCAACATTTGTCGAGTATATTCAACATGGTGATCAAGTTCTTTTGACGCTTAAGCGAGCAGTTTGAGAGAATCAAAAATCGTTTATATTCTGTTTGACTTGTGCAATCTCTTGTTCATATTTGAAAATTTGACACTTTAACGATGCATTTTCATCATCAAGAATTTGAATTTTGAAATTCGCGGTGATCCAAAGACACCTTTTCCATGTGATTTTGTAAAGCAATTTGATTCAATTGTCTTAGACCGACATCATTGAAGTCTTCGTTAAAGTTCGAAATCTCCATTGAAAGTTTAGATTGGACATCATCATTTTGTGAAAACATTTTTTCATTTTCCTCTTTAATTTCTCAATTTCATGTCTTAACATCGATTGTCCATTTCAACGTTTGAACCATATTGAGATTCTCGTGAGCTAACACGGTATCATTCACGAAACAAATTCACAATATATAACCACGAAGCAATATTAGCGTAAAGAGCATCTTCTAACAATTTATCAAAGGCATTTTGAAGATCTTGGTTTTGCATTGTTCTTGTGAAACGAATTTTCAAGTGTGTTAAAAGCTTCAATCATTGAAGTCACCTCTTGTTGTAGTTCCCTTTCCCAATGTGTTGCACACGAGACGCAAATGTGCGACATGAGGTGAGATTTGGGTTTGAAACATTTTTCGTTGCTCTCTTGCATGAGCAGATTGAAAATTAGATGCTTTTAACTCGAATTTTTCTCAATTGCCGTTTTTAAAACGAAATATCTTCCATAAATGTTTGAAAGTACCGTAATACTAAACAAGATTTAGGAGTTTTGGCAATGAGTTGCTTTTGCAAGAGGACGATAAAGGACCATTTATTTGTGCAACATTGTGAACGGGCCTTCAACACAAGATGCCTCGCTTAATTCGAGAAAGATTATACGATGGTGTTGAAATGACATTTAGTTTGTAAGACGCATTTTCTCTTGTGTAATCATATGGTAAAATTCCATTTTGTCGCATGTTTAAGCGACTTGATCATCTTGTGCCCATTGTTCCTCACAATCAAATACAACAAGTTGCATGCTTGGATCTAAAAGACATTGAGCACTATACAATTTGGGCATGTCCTTGAGAGTCGTGTGAAGAAAGCGTGGGTGATTATACCCAAGAGCAAAACGTTTTGAGTCATCGGGACTCGAAGTAAAGTTGACATTTCAATCATTTCTTGGTGACCAATCTTATATACAACAAGATGCCAAAATCTTTTAACCGTCTTTCCAATCGAAGAATTTCCTCGATTTGATCATCAATGCGTTTCTTAGATTTCTTCTTGAATTCGAGAAAAATTTGATCGACTTTTGAAAAATCTTGTTTAGTATTTGAAAGGTCCGTTTGAAGATTTTCAATGTTTTTCAAGTTCGACTTTTCTTGTTCAATTGTAGAAATCTTTTCGTTATTTGATGCAACAATTTCATGCATTTGATGTTGAAGATTTTGTTCGTTAACGTAAGATTTTGAAAGGCCACTTCAAAACTTGTTTCTAGTGGTTTTGTTTCAAAATCATTTATCCGTTTCGACAAGTTCAAGTTCAAGATCAAGGAAGTAATCTCACCCTAAGGTTTTGGTTTATCTCATTACATTTTTCGGTTTGGGCTTGCAATGGCGAAGTAATGAAGTCGGATATTCGAATCGGACCATGAATTGCTTCACTCATTCAATATGCTCATTATTTTCATCATCACTTAGGTCATCAAATGTAACCACGGGTTAATTTGATCAACTTCATTATGATTAAATAATGATTCATGTTGAATGATTGTCGCTCATCGATGCGATGCGACACAATTGCATTTATGAGGCATATATCGTTGTCGGTGCACGAGATAGACCGTCGTGTCATAGACCGGTCCATTCATTGTTTGACTAATATGATGTTCTTGCATATTTGCCATCAAAACAAAGCGCAACATTTGCTTCCAAATCTTCATATTCATCATCCGAAAGAGTATCGCCATAAAACCTTGTTGAGTTTCACCGAGTTCCCTCCCGCTTCATCCTTATATGCCATCGGCATGACTTGCTTATAGTAATCTCCTCCTACGGTTCGTGGTTCGGGACAAGCATTAGCAAGATGTCCTTGCTTTTTGCAATTATAGCAACGAATAGTAGATCCCGGCCGGTGAATTCCTGTTTCCACAACTTGAATATTTCTATTGAAGTTATTATTACCCGATCCCCTGCTGATGTTTGACCATTCCCGCATTACGAATACCCACTTGTAATCATACGACGACCACTAGTTCTTACGAACCTCAACTTTGCCACCTTGGATAAGCTGCGTGACTTTTGGGATTTGATGATGAACGAAGACGATTGTTTGACCGAGTAGAGAACTTGGAGAAGGCTTTATCAATAAAAGCCATTCCATGATTTAACGCTTCAAAGGCATCAACTTGATCATCATTGATTTGAGCGAGTATGCAAGTGTTAGAATCTCCTTCGGGTGTGAGTTGATGAGAAGGTGTGGGTGGAGCATAACTAAAGTGACGTTGTTGTTGATCGAAAGCATGATTTGACTTTGGGTAAGGAGTTGGATAACCATGTGCCATGAGAGCAATCGATCAAGAATTGGTGGTTGAGGAAACCATGTGTGGCACGGCTTCTTTATCTTTGAGAACTTCATATTGATGATGTTTCAGATAATCATACAATAACCCATACTTAACATCATGAAGATCCTTGACTTGTCGAACAAAAGTAACATACTTATGCCAATCCGGTCCTAATGAGTTCAGAAACTTGGTGTTAATAGCAATTGTTGGTAGATCAATCTTATGTCGATGCAAATCATTGACCACATTTGTGAAACGATGATAATATGATTCAAGTGATTCCCCAGGCTCAATGGTAAACACATCAAAGTTGTGATATAGCTTAGACTCCATGTCGATCTTACTTAGTTCAGTGCCTTCCATCAAAAGATGAATTTGTTCCCACATAGCTTTTGCAGTTGTCTGTGCATCAATACTTTTGTAAATCGGATTAGGAATTCCAAGAAGTATTTGTTGCATAGCAAGCTCATCGGCTTCAAGATGAAGTAGTTGTTCTGGTGTTAAACGACTAAGTGGAACAATTGTGATAGTATCAGGTCTTGGTGGAACAGCTGTAGGATCTCCGGGAACAGTTTCAGTTGGCATTTGAAACGGTCCTTCTAATATCACCTTCTTTAGATACTTGCCATGAGGTTTCTTGAGTTCCATGTACCTTAGAAATCGACTTGACCATTGCACATAATTGCTCGGTGTAAGCATTGGAGGACAGTATCCGACCCGACTTCATGAATAGATTGTTGACTTGTATGACTTCACACATTTGAGAGAACCAAGTTTGTTGTTGAGGGATTGTGGAACCATTGACGTTCGTTGTATACCTTGTTGAAGATGTTGTGGAGTATATTGTTGATTAAATTGTTCTCGATAAATTGCTTGTTGTTGATTCCATTGTTGATGTTGTGGACTTAGTTGTTGTTGTTATTGTTGTTGATTATAAGTGTAAGGAAAGTAGTTAGATGATGGTGGTTGAGACATATTTGTTGATTGATGTTGATCGTGAAAGATAATTAAGGTTGAGGTTGATTAGACTTAGGTAGATGAGTAGAAGTAAACCAAACTTGCAGAAATCCAAACTTGCGGGCAAGAAACTCGCAGACAAGAAACTTGCAGAACTGCAAAGTCGCAGAAAGAATGACAGAAACTCGTCAAAATTGCAAACTCGCAGAAATGTTGACAGAAACTCGCCAAACAATGCAAACTCGCAGAAATATTGACAGAAACTCGCCAACACTGCAAACTCGCAGAACTTCAGTCAGAAACTCGCCAAATCTCAGAACTCGCCAAATTTCAGAAGTCGCCAAATTTAGAAACTCGCCAAATTCAGAAACTCGCCAAAGCGCAAACTCGCCAAACTTCGAAACTCGCCAAATTCGAAACTCGCCAAACTTTGAGCGAAACTCGCCAAATTTGGAAACTCGTAAATTTAGAAACTAGCCAATCTGCAAACTCGCAGAAATTCAAATAGAAACTCGCTGAATCGTGGCTAACTCGCCAAAACTCATAAAACTCATGCAGAAACTCGCAGAAACACGTATTTAGTCCAAAAATCCATAAATTTCAATCTAAAACACGTTTTTAAGTGCGAATTTCTATTAAATCTAATCAATATTAACCTAAACTATCCCTTGGCTCGATACCACTTGTTAGGTCACCATCTTATCACAACAATATGTATTTCTAGAGAGAAAGTTTTAGTGAGAGAAAGTGGAAGGAACTAATGAATGATTAATGAAAATGATAATTGCAATTAGAACCAACAACCTCTCCCTTCTAAAGAGGGGTATTTATAGTGTTTACATAAGTAGGGTGTTTCCCTTGGTTCTAGAAGAACCTTCATCATGACTCATGGGCTTACTACATGAGTGTGAAATCAATACAAACATTTATAAACCATATTTATTAACGACCTATTACAAATGAAATGACCTACACTTGATAATTAAAACATGTTCCTAACAGAACAACCAACCCTCAAATGAGGGTTTACAAGATTATTTATAGGAGGGAAGCTAGGGCAACACTCCTAGTTCACATCCTTTCTTATGTGGGCTTGAGCCTAAGCTTATGGGCTTATCTTATGGGCCTTCTACATAAGCTTGACCTTAAACAAACATAAAGGCCATAATAAAGCTACCTATTACATATGAAATATAAATACTTGAAATACTGTTTAGGAGTGATTCCAACAGAAATTTAAGTGTTGATTTGATTATTTGTTGTGAAACGTGGTTATAGATAGAAAAAAACATATAACCATGTGTCGATGCTATGTGCATTACAAAGATTAAGAAGATGTGTTGCTTGAGAGATGAAGTGGATGTGGTTTGATGAAATGGTGTTTGTGTGGCGTGAGATTAGGATGTGAGGATATTATATCCTAGGTTTAGGGTTAATGGCTCGTTTGGGCTAACTTCTATATGAAACGATTTGAGCTTGGTATTTATTGGATTTTATATCAGTTTAAATGATGGATTGTGTTATAATCCCTCCGTCTCATTTTTATTGTCCACTTTGACTTTGACCAGTCTTTCTTATTCAGGTTTGACCATTAATATATTTATTTATGTTATATAATACTTGATGAAAATTATATCAAAGACAATACATTTAAAACCCAATACATTCATATATTTTTCATAAAGTATTATATAACACAAACAAAAATATTTATGGTCAATGTTGAAGAAATCAATAGAGGACAATAATTTTGAGACGAATGGAGTATTATTTAAAAGATTTGTAATGGTCTTCATTCGATTTGATATCAGTTTGGACGAATTTTTGTTAAATTTTTTGTTGTGAATTTTTGGTGATATATTTGTTATTTGATTGGGTTATTGGTATAATTTTGAACACGGTTTCTTCGGGTTTCGTTTATCTGAATGTGGTTATACAAGATCTATAAAGTAGCATCATCGGTTGCCGCTAGGCCTTTTGCATTTAACTACACACAAAGATATTTTATCTATTACACTATGATTCAAGATAAAGCGGCCCCTAACAAAAATCATCGCTAGCAAAAAAATATAAACACCATAAACGACTGCACGTGTACTCGACTATCTTACTCTTTTATAATGCATGAATAAAAATGTTTTTAAAAGTTGAGATGTACAATTAAACATGCTAATTGTATAATAATGTTAAGCTAATACTCCCTCCGTCTCAATTTAAGTGTCCACAATGGAATCTTTACATGTCCCAAATTAAGTGTTCATAGGATATTTTAACCAATGAGATGAGACTTTAATGGGTGATAATGATATTTGATTGGTGGAGAGTGTAGTTAGTGGAATTTTCTAAAACATTGTGTATATGAATAGTGGACATTTAATATGGGGCGGAGGGAGTATTAAAATTGTACTCATTTCTTTAAATGTGTAGAGAAGAAAACGTCAATGAATTAATGTTAATTGTTTTTATCTCTTAAGTTATTTAATATAAGATTACAATAAGTAGCTTCACAACAAGTAAATACGTTTACAATTTTTTCTCAACTCTTTGTATCCTTTAGGTTCGTGGTTGTTGATTTATGCTCGAGTTTCTGTTAGGTCGTCTGAATCTTAAAAACTATAAACTTGGTTTCGGTTTATTAATGATCGTTTTTTGTGGTTCAAGATTGAGCAGATCGGCTCGGTTTTTCGTTTTCACAGATATTTTGAATGCCCCTATTCATAAAGCTTTACTTTATATAAATCATGTATTCATTTTAAACAATGCAAAAATGTTGCTTACTAAAATTATTGTTAGAAAAAACTTATAAATAAAAAATATTTGTTCGTTATAAATTCAGTCACAGAGTATTTGGCGTTGTATTACGCATGTACGCTGCTAGTATGCTCTAATATAGATATACTAAACTAATAATCTGTAAACTTACATGCTTTTTATACATTTTGAAAAAGTCTTCACGGTATTAAAAATTCCTTGAGTTGTGTGTAACGTAAATCATCACAAATTTTTGATTTTCTTTTACTATAAATGACCTTTCGAACAAGTCAAATCATATTTAGTTTTTGCGATGAAGCTAACTTTGCAAACAAAACAATTAGCTCTATTGGTTTTAATTTTTATACTTGATCATGTTTTTCAAGCTAATGCTACTTCATATGAATCACATTCAGGTAACTTTATTACTTCTTATGTTAATTACTTTTTGTTTACACTTTTATTTATGAATGAAATAAGTTTCTTTGGCTTGCATTTTTCGTATAGGAGATGTGCTTACTACTCGAAATCAGATGCTTAAATCTTGGGCAACAAGGCCGTCTGTGTTCAAGCTTGAAGAACCAGGAAGTGACATATTTTTCATTCCAGCGTCGCCACTACAAGTACGTAGGAGTTTAAGTAAAAGGAAAAAGAAACGTCCACCACCGAAAAGGAGAAAGAAACGTTCACCACCACCGCCACCAATTTTAGGTCAGGGGAAGAAACAACGTGCACCACCAGCAGCACCAACAGGTCATCGAAGAACACCACCATCGCGTTATCAACCATCACCACGGCCACCACCACCACCTCCATCCCCACCACCACCACCTCCACATCCACCCCACCACCACCTCCACCGCCGCCACTCCCACCACCACCGCCACCACCACCCAAACCGCGTCGTCGACCATGGGTTTTCCCTTTCTTTTGTTCACCACCACCGCCACCTCCGCTGCCACCTCCAGAAAGTTAATTATTAGGATTCCTTAGCATTTCAATTCTGATATCGTTAATTAACAATTTGATTTTTTAATATCACATTGCTAGTGCATTTGCTTGTATTTTGATGATTTTTAGATTTGTTTTTTTTATAATAGTAAACTTTGTAATTTAGGACACTTAGTTGTTATAATAATACGTAATAATAATAATAATAATAATAATAATAATAATAATAATAATAATAATAATTGTTGTGTACTTCAACTACATAAATATAACTTGTTTATAGCTAAAAAGCTTGTCATGCTGTCGTTTGCTTATAGTGTCACAATGATCGATCGAAATATCCAAAATACACACGATATTATTAGATAATGCAAAGTGCTTAGATTTATTATTACCAACGTGCCATATATATGCATTACATAGTAACTTGATAAGAAAGCTAATAGAATTTGGACAAAGCCTTAATTCACTTAGGCTAATACATCCCGAAGATGGAGCAGGAGGCTTTCGGACATTCAAACTAAAGCGAAAATCTTAATACAATGCACTAGGTAGTTTCTTGGTAAAAATATCGACATATTGAAATTTGGATAGAACATGCATGACGCGCACAAGACTCTTTTCCATAAAACCACAAACAAAGTGAATATCAACCTTGCTAGGTTTGTCATTGGTGCTGATTAATTTAGATTTGTTATTTGTAAAGATGATGATGAGTTTGAGGTTTTTGTATGTGTGAGAGAGGGTAAGCTAAAAATGAAGATGCTTTTTTTTAGAATTTTCTTTTATGTTTATTATTTTTGAATAAAGAATAACTCAGATGAAGATTTGTGATTTTAATTAAAAATTTCTAAATTGGTTAAGGGGAAAGAGATAAATGGTATTTTAGTTACTCTAATTCGGCAAGAGTTCCTTATAAGGACAGTCAAAGCATTTTCGAAAGGTCTGAATATTCTATCAAGAGTTCCTTATAAATACCCAAACTTTTAAACTTTGACTTTTGTATGTAGTATGCGGCAATTTTACTTTTACGTTTTAACCACCTTATTAACATCGATTGGTAAAATGATCAATTAACACAAACAAAATACATACAAGTGTTGAAATTCAAAAGTTTAGGTTAAAAAAAAGGTTCGAACTACACAATGCTCGTAAAAATAACAAGTTAGTTTCATTTTCGGATAATTTTTCCGAATTAATAACTTAATTAATGATTTGGGATTCATAGGAAAAGGTTTAGAATTTTTACCACAATTTTTGTTAAAAAATATTTTGGAGCGGATTTTTTTTTTTTTTTTTGACCAGATGTTTGTTTACTCAACTCCCACTAGTTGGATAAACTCTATTCGGATCTATGTTTGTCTTTTAACGAGATTTTACCTTTTTCTTATTTGGAGTGATGTGTGCTTTAATAATTCGAAAGGGTAGCACATCGGTAAAGGTTTGAGGTATCATCAGACTACTCTTAATTGTCACATTACTTTGCTTTCCATTTTAGCGTCACATTAAGTTTTTATGGAAAGATCATATGTGACAATGAGGAAAAACACCACAATCACTCCGAATGGAGGTCATTCGGACAATGGGGAGAAACACCTCCTCACGCTCTCCGCCAAGAGTAGTCTTACAAGAGTACGAAATATATTTCTACAACATCCTCTCTTTCTTGCCCATCTCTTGTTATCAACTATACTTTAAGAATGATATTGGTGCATACACTTGCCATATAAAGTACATACGTTCATTACAGTAAGACTATCATGTACAAAAAATGTATATAGTTACGATGTAAAATAATAAGTTAAAGATTATACGTATTGACTAAAGGCACGGTGCAATTAGGTGTTCAAATATCAAACTCCGTTGGCACAAAAGCATTTAAAAAGTATCAAAGATGGATGAATAGAGACCATGGCAGCTTAGTAATAGTCAGCCTTGGTCTCCACTCATCCATCTTTGATGTTCCATCTATTTTTTATATTTAAACTGTGTCCATAGCATGCAATGAAGATCTGACTATACACGGCAAGAGTGGTGGGTTAACCTGCAAATTAAAGATATCATAAATACACATATACAAATAGAAATTGGATATACATGTATGGCATTGCAAATATAGATAATACCTATTTGTTGTTTGAGTACGGTTGTGTAATAACACGACAAACAAACTCAATCACGATCACAAATAAGGTTTAAAGTGAGAATACAATAGTTGGAGATCCTACATCTTCTTCACATAGACAATAACAAAGCATTAATGACAGATGAGCAGACACCAAGGCAATTTAGTATTACTTGGCCCCGGTGTCATTCATCCATCATTGATGCTTCATCATTTTTATGCTTGAAGGTTTGTCCATAGGATTGATGCAAATTGTACTCTGTAAATATTGAGAGAGAGATAATACCAATTTGTTCCTTCTCACATTTCTATAACAATACAGCCAGACGGTTTTAGTAAACTGACCAATAAGGCTCAGACATGCAAATAGTATCGGAATATAATCATCATTGCCTTTATAGGTCAACCATAAGTACCCAACATGGTTGCACAATTATAAGTTCGAGTAAAGTACATGGCTATTTTTGGTAAAACAATAGTCATCACAGTTAACATTGCTACGTTAAAAAACTTTGAACAATTTTTTTTAATCATTTTAATGTCAACATATAACATGTCATAAAGCTTTTAAAGATGACAGTTATGATGAAAGTACTAAATGTATTGCTACTTTAAAAAGTACCATCACGTATTAGTGCCTTTCACAACAAGATTGTTTAACTTTCAAAATAATTTGTGGCTGCTAGCTTAGCAGTCACATATTATTTAAGTAGGGAAGCGCGAAACAATGTTGCAGTTCAATTTGATTCAAATTAAGGTATACAACATTTTGTCATGTTTTGCCACTATTAATAAGTGGATGTAATTTATTACCATTGTTTTTTATCTAATGGTAAAACAAAAAAGTTGTGTTAAAATATAAGGAAAAACGATTGTCTTTTAAATAAAATACAGTTTGTCCTATCAGCGTCATTGTCACCTTTTTGCAGCTCATTAACTTTGTTAGGTAGTTGTTGTACATAGATGAGAAAAAAGCGAGAAAATGGTATCAAGCTTTATAGGAAATCCTAACAGACCTAGTCTGCAGAAAATGTTATATTGTTTTCTCACTTTTCGTCTCTCTTCAGAAAGTCGATGTTCGAAAAATCATGATTTAATCTTTTTTATTTATTTTTTAAGTAACTTCTCCGTGATGAAAGACAAAATGTATGGTGAAACAAGTTTAAGGTATAGGATCTTCGTGCGGAATTTTCTGGATGTTCACCTGACAACATTTGTAGAGATAAGTGATCGTTTGGTGTTAATCGTAGAAAACTAGAAACTAAATGTAACGGCAACATTAGAGTTTCGTAAAACTTTTAGACAAAAAAAGACTCGGAACACTCGTAAATCTTTCATAACATCCGTCGAGCAGTTAGGCTCGGAAACTTATGGTTACAACAAGAATGTACATGCGGCTTCCTTGCCAAATAAGTTTTGCAAATATCATGGCTGCAAGAATAGTGTATATGTGATTACCAAGCCAAATAAATTTTGCACATACCATGGTTGTAGCCACATTGTGCATGCAGTTGCCTCGCCAAGGTGTATTGCAATATGCGGTCATCATCGCCTCAAAAGGTTAACCATAAGACATCTAATCAAGTAACTTCAGTGTGTATGTAATAGCTTCCTTGTAGAATCAAAACATATACGTGATTAAGAATTCTTAAACTAAAAGAAAACATAAAATTAACAGGACTGCTTGCGTAGCACCTACGTTGTATACCGTCTTTAACCATTTTTTTCTGCGTCTCCTTCACATTAATTTCAAGGCTTCAAAGTTATGATGAGAGACAAACTGAGAAATAAAGAAAGATTAAGGTATAGAAGCTTCAGATGCCATATAAGAAATGTGACAACTTAGATGATCGACACTTGCCTAAGTAGGTGAGCTCCTTAGTTTTGGACTACTAAAACTCAACAGAACGGAAATAGAAGACCTACGGGTCACATATTTGACCCATTTTTTTAAATTAAAAAGCCCTATAAATGACGTCATTTAAATAACCTTTGTATTCTTAGATGACATAAAGAACGCTAGGAAAAAATTTTTAACACAAAACATATATTGCTCATCAAACGACGTCATTTTTCCAAGCGCAAATGTCTCCCGCATTCTGCTTTTTAACTACAGTTCTTTGGGCTTATGATGAGAGAAAAAAATTATTAGTGAACCAAGTTTAAGGTATTAAAGTTTCTGCTGAAATTTAAGAAAGCATGCCCACTTGGATTGTCAAAACGTGTATATGTAGGGGAGCACTTACCGTTTCTGGATTTGGTTCATTTATTCTTTTAACTTTTAAAGGCCTACAGACAACAACGCTAGACAGCTTGGTTTAAAAATGCGCGCATCATTGTGTAAATTGCGCACATCATTGCATTGCATTTAGGATTTCGCATCATGGTGTCTAATGCGAGGCCATCCCAGAATGCGCTTGCATTAGACCGCAATTTTTCGCATTTGTGTAATGTTTGCAACGGTCGCAATTGTCGCAATATAAAATTTAGGTCATTTTGAAAAAATTAAATCATTTAGAAGATGCTAAAATATTTAATGGACTTTGAAAAATATAATTTGTTTAAAGACGTCGAAAACAAACACTATAACGACATCCAAGTTACCCTTCCATTCATGATCATGCACTATTAACATGATTTGAAATCCTGCAAAAAATATTTTTATTCTAGCTTCATGTTGTGTAGGAGTTCATCTTAATCTTTGATCATACATAATCATATATGTGAAATAATTGAGTTGGATATCATATGTGTGATTCAAATTTTACTAAAATTTTAGCTATAACTAATTCTATTGATTTAGATTGTTAGCTACTTGTATAACATATAAGTATACCTTTAATACATTATAACATCATGTCATCATACATATGTATAGAATGGAATCTAGTCATTCACGTTCAATAGCCTTGATCGGTAACAATAACAAGGGCCCAGGTATTTTTGTCATGACTTAGTGACTTATTTGTTTTACAATTAGATTATTGGCCTAATTATTATATTTTGGTGACTTATTAGTAAATTTATTGCATTTACTTGGTACTTTATTTTATATAATACATATTTTTATTTTATGTACTTTTTAATACAAAACGCATCGCGTCCAAAATGCGCTCGCATTTGCAACACACATCACGCATTGGCCTCTTGGACCTTTAACGCATCAGATCACAAAACGCAATTTTAAACCAAGCTTAACAGTGTTGTGGTATATGTGAAAACATATACCTTTTCTTGATCAAAACCGGACCAAAAAGACCAAAAAGTAACCCCTATAGCCATAAATATTGGTGTTTTTGTGTTTATGTATGTGCAGGTATGGATATGTCAAAACACACAAAAAGAAGCCTAAACCGAAGAAAAACCGAGCACGAGAGAGAGAAGAGTGCAAAAGCCGATGCCGGGGATGCTATTTTATGGATTTTGGTGCTTAAAAGATCAAATCACGGAGTTCGGGACTTGATTTGGGAGTTTATCACAACTTACCCTTCACTTTATCATTCTACACAAATAACCTCTCAACTTTCCCATATTATCACTTTTCACCTTTCACTTTACCTTTTCACAAATACACCCTTGGTCCTTGGTTTTAACAAAATTACATGAATGGTCCTTATGGTTAAATATGGATTACAAAACTACTAATACAAAACACAAAATAAACCCTTTATTACCTTTGGCCCAAAAACTCTTACAAACCATTTACCCAATCCAATAAACACTACTATACCCACATCCAATATTATACCCGGTATACTCAACCCATAGACCCACTTGGACCCCGGTCAAAGGTTGCTTAACCCGGTCAACAGCAGTTGAAATATAATAAATAAACCAAACGCGCCCAAACAGTCCTTCTTCCCCAAAACCAAACACCCTTTTACCCATCCCCCATTTACCCTGATCCTCCCAAAGTTACCCACACTTCAGTTATTGTTTTGTAGCTTATTTCATTGTTTAGCTTATTTTCATTAGCTTATTTGTATCAGTTTACTCTACAGCTCTTATTTCTTCCACATAAGCCCTTGTTTTTATATTTTTCATAGCTTTAGAATAATATTATAGAATTTCCCTGAATTTTTCATAATTTTTAGCTACTGTTTACTATTTTCCTTAATTAAAAATAGTTTTTAAGCCTTTTTAAATAGCTTTTATTGAAATTAATTCAGAAAAAGTTCCAAAAAATAATTTCTCAATTTTCCCAGTTTAAGAAAAATATAAAAAGCATAAAAATATTTTTCCTATTTTCCCCCTTTTATTTGGTATTTTCACAATTTAAATTAGATTTTAATAGTTTTAAATTTGCAGAAAATAGAAAAATAATCAGAAAAATAAAAAAATAGTTTTGAAAATTCTCTTAGGATATTTTAGATTTTATAAAAATAGTTTCATATTTTTCCCTTAATTTTCTTAATTTTTAGTATTTTAAATTAGTTTTAAAAGTTAATAATTAGTTTTTAATTCTAATAAATTCAAGAAAATTCCTAAAAATTAGTTTTAATTCATAAATAGTTTTTAAATATAATTTTTAGCATAAAAGTAATTTTAGGCTATTTTTAGGATCTAGATTAGACATAGTTGCATTTTATTCGCGTTTTGTTTTAATCCCGTATTTGCATTTTAGTATAAATTTGCGTAGTTTGCCTTAATTCTTAGATTTTCCCCATAGATTTTAGTTCCATTTACTTTCCTTATCCCGTAGTTTAGAAAACATCATATTATCCCCTTTTCTCATTCAAATCCCGATAATCGAGACGTGAGTTGGAAATTCCATTCAACCCTCGTTCGGAACGATCTCGGTGCTCAAACCTAACACGTTTGAGTTACCCAACATACTACACACTTCTCTATTATTGATTTTTATCGAATCATGTTGTCTACGTTAACACGAAAAAACAATTGGTAGGCGTTTTCCTAAACACTTAGTTTGTCAACATGTGTAGACATAAGTGGTGTGGCAAGACATTTAGGTTCAGAACACTTATGGTTGAAGTCACAATATATATGTAACTGCCTTGCCAAATAAGCTTTTGCAAACACCATGGCTGCAACCACACCGCATATGAAGTTACCTTGCCAAGGCATATTGCAATATGCGGTCATCATCACCTCAACAACTTAACCATGAGACGCCCAAATTATACTATATCTTAAATGGCGTGGGAAACTAAGTTAACTTACCAAATACTCTGGTAAACGGAGGTTGTTGAGGCCACTATCTATGGTACTCAACCATCCTTCCATCTTATAGATAACGCAAAGCGACAATATTCGCTAAATGGCGTTGTTTTTGTGATGCAACAACATTTACGGTCAGAACACTTATGGCTGCAACCACAGTGTATATGTGATTTAATTTCCTGGCCAAATAAGTGTCACAAAGACTTTTTTGTTTTCAAAATGGAGGTTGTTGATGCAACTATTTGTTACATTGAATCATCCTTCCATCTTCAGAGCAACTATATATACCACGTATAGAAATAATACTACAGTTGAGTAACTTACTGTGCTTAGAGCATAGATACATGCCAACGACTTCGTACCATATAATTAGCATCTAATGCTCTAAGCACAGATAAGTTGCTCAAAATTAGCATGCTTGGGCAATGGTTGTGTGGGTAAACCACCTCATTAAGCCCCTGCAAAGCAATATCGTAACAAATTTAAAACTTTTAGCTCGCTAACAACAGACAATAATTTTAAACTATTTAGCTTTTAAAAGCATCATAATTATACTAACCTTAATATCAACATACTCTTAAAATCAACATTACCTATTTATAATTATCAATACACTCTCGGTTCCATTGTCAATAACTGTATACGTTAAAAACTTAAACCGTAAAAAATATTAACATCCAATGCAAACGGTTTAAGCTAAATCCATGTTTTAAAAGTCATAACAACATCAAGAGGCATAACCGTGCAACAATCAACTTATTATTTTAAATAATAATTGCATCACTAACAGCTGTAATCGGTAAAACACAAATACATGTTTTAAAGTCACAGTAACAGGTATTTGTATCTTACTATGAATTTTAAAATACAAACAACTGATTGATGTTATTGTTTCAAAAATAAGTGCATCAGTAACACTTATTTAACCGGTAAAGCAAAACGTACCATCAAAAGCTAGCATCAACATTTACAAACATTAAACAACTTAGTCAACAGTAAAAAAAATTCGTACCAACTGAAACCGGCCCAAAAGTAATTAGATGTGTTCATATCGGGCTCGGATCTATCGAAAATCAAGCTGATATATATGTGGCCGGAGATAATGTAGCAAGAGTTTGTAGGATGAGCTGTATTTTGTAGCAAGATAACGAACGTTAGACCGAAAATCAACACAAAACCGCCATTGTTCATCAAACAAAGTCGTTTTGCAAACGCAAATACAACGGTCGTTTCCCACTCCCTTTACAATATAGTATAATGCTTAACAATACTCAAACGTTTCAGGTAAGTCAACACGTATGATTAAATGTTTGTTAGTTTTAAACAATTCATTGGTAGTAGTATTTTTCATAGACAATGTATATATATAATTAGTAGTGCTCGAATATTTTGACATGATCATTTCAGGCAAGTCAACACGTACAATTAAAAGTTTAGTTTATTGATTCCTAGATAGAAGAAACAGATTACAACTATCAGATTAGAGATCTAATTACCATTCACAACTCTCTTCGACAACCACCATATGATTAAGTTTTCAATATATAAGGTTCAATGAGACAGATCTCATGTTTCAAAGTTTTGTCTCTTACTATATTCAAGTTGACTTCTTTAGTTTTAGTTTTTGGTCAAGTGCATACATTTCTATAGAAAAAAAAATCAAACTACAAGATGGCAATAGTTATTGAGTATTGCTACTTGTATCTTTCTATATTTCGTGTTTACTTATCTCTATAGCACATTAAAATTTGATGTGTGTTTTCGCTTTTTTTTTTTTTTTTTTGAACGGCAAAATATTATAAAACAAGCTAGAAAAACTAGCAACTTATACAAAAGAATGCAACATTTGGTTTTGAAGCCACAATGTCCGTGGGATGTTATGTTATTTACATTTGCTCGAAAACCAGTGGAAAGAACTAATGACAATAGACTCAAAAATAAGACTCTTTTTCATAGTTGAATCTTTGAACACCGCTACGTTTCAAAACCTCCAAATATACCATAATGTTGTATACACAATCACCTCTAGGATTCTCCTTTTTTGAACACTGATCAATTCCAACCAGCTAAGCATCAAGGAGATGTTATCCATAGTTGGCAGATACAAATCTCCAAAGTAGAACCGCCATATCACATTTAAAAACAGTATGATCCGAAGATTCTATCTCATTATTACACATAGGGCATAACACGGACGGGATATCTATGTCTTAAGCAACAAGATTCATTCTTGTTGGCAACCGATCCCACATTAGACGCCACATCATGATATTAACTTTGATCGGGACATTGGCACTACTAACCGTGAAAAGCCCATCCAATTCAAACTTCCATTTGTCATTTGTATCAATGAAGTTTACGTTCATTAACATAGACAACATTTCCATCAATTGATGCTCTGTTCTGCTTCCCCTTCTAATATTTCGATTCCACGTCCAAACCCACTGATTTTCTACCCAACGCTCAACAATGGAACATTCTTTATTTGACTCCATATCGTACAACCAGTGAATTTGTCTTGTAACCGATAATCGCCAACGCAAATGTCATTCCAGAAAGAGACATTACGCCCATTTCCTACCTTTAAAGTCATCGAACCCATAGGCATAATTTGTTTCTCATGCATTTGATCAACATCTCTTACAATAAACGCCCACACTCCATTACCGAGAGGTTTTCGATCTGATATACCAAACCTACCATCCGTACCGTGAATGCTTTTGATCACTTTCACCCATTTAGAATCGAGATCATGCAGGTGTAACAACTCAAAAAATTTACGTTACTATTTATTCAAAAAACAATTATCCAAAATCACTTAGCTTGGAAAAGAACATGGTTGTTTTACTTACTTATTTTACTTGTTTTGTAAACTCTTTGGGGAGATATATGCTCAACTACTTTTATTAACAATCACGATTATTTGCAAAATGTACGTTTATCTGAAATAAATGTTGTATTAGCACTAAGTAACATTATTGCCGCACTTAAGTCCTTATATCACAAACCACTAATCACTAGTTTAGTGAGCGCGGATATTGAGAATAGGTCTATCCCATTTGTGTTGACCCAGTTAGAGCAAACAAACGTACCATATTTGAGAGCACTAGATAATATCAGCAAATCATGAATCATAATATTGATTTAACGGACTGGGATAATATCGATCTAACGGATTTGGTATATTATTGATCTAACGGACTTGGATAATATCAAACTAATGGACTTATAATACAGATCTAACGAACTTGGTATATTATTGATCTAATGGACTTGGATAAAAACAATTACTACCGACTGTACTGGTGAAATCAATTACTACCGAATGTACTGGTGAAATAAGGTACTACCGACTGTACTGGTGAAATCAATCAAATGACCAAATATACTAGTCAAAGCAATACAGCCGTATATATTGGAGAAACAAACACTAAAATCTTGTGATTTATATTTATTGTTTACATATACTTGTTACGATAATTCACTTATAAAGGTTTTCACAATAATTTTCAATAACCCTATGAACTCACCAACCTTTGTGTTGACACTTTTTAGCATTTTATCTCAGGTCCATAATATACGAGGCTGACAAGGAAGGTCACGGATGCTCAAGAAGGTTATAAATTATTTTATCATTCGAAAAACATCAAAGATTTTATATTGATGTGTTATGTAATCATGAAACTACTGCGACCTCTTTTTTGTAAACTATGGTATTTCAATAAATCGAATGATAATCCATTTAAAACGAATCAATTTGAGTTCGTTTTCTATTATAATAACTGACATACCGTCGAGTAAAACCCAGTTTGAATTCCGTTGCTATCACGAATTGGACGTGTTACAGCAGGAATCTCCATCGCCATTTTTATAAAAGAACTAAATTGGAAGCTTTTAAACTACTTATACCCAACCCACCCTCGACTCTGTCATTTAAAATGATATCCCATTTAATCTAACGATATCTTCCGATCCTTTCACCCCTTCCCAAAAGAACGTAGCTTAACACTAACTCTTTTTTATCACTGATTCTGGCACTTTAATTAAAGACATAAAGTATATACTTACTCTAACCAAGACCGAACGAATTAAAGTATATCTACCTCCAATCGATAGAAGTTTTACTTTCCATTTTGATAGCCTGTGCTCCACTCGTTGGACCATCTCATTCTAGTTCTTCTTTTAAGCCATCGGTTTTTTCACTTACTAGAATTTTGTAAGCAGGAATATAAAACAGTAAGTACTTTCATTTCTCATAATTTGTATATATGTCCTATGGTTTAGATCATAAAATAGCTAGCAACGTACTTTCCTCAATAAATCAATATGGTATGCAGAATAAAAACTATCTCGCTTTTTTGTAATAGTATTTTGTCTGCTTACCAGATCGACACATTAAAAAAGTATATATGTAGTTATTTTATAGCCTAAACCCTATGTATTGAACAAAAGTTTCCCATTATTATGAAAGAACGCTTTATATGACTTAGTCATTCACAATCTATAACTAATTTTCCGTTAGCATTTGCTGATGGTATTTGCTAAGCTAACAAGATGTTGGCAAGTTAGCAAATGCTAGTAGCATTTGATTGTTACAAATCAGTTGAAGATGGTGCATGTTAAATTTGCTTCGGAATACTGTAAATTCATGTTGGAAAATTGGTTGGCAAAAGTGACTTTTGACCAACTTTGGACACAATTATCTATATGTATGTGTCACATATATGAGTAATAGTTTGTAGGTTTGCGTTCTCCTCGAAGAGAGCTTCGCAATAAGCCTTTATGTGTCCAAAATAGAGTTGATGTGAATGAGATATCGGGTCTCAAAGTTAGGCATTCGGTACCATGCCTAAAGAGGAAAAATAGTTTATTTTCAATCCCACATCGGTGGGATGAGTAAACTTAAAAGGAGTCTATTGTGTATAAATAGAGGCCCTAATTCCACAAGTTTTTAACACATCAAATCAATAGTTATTATTGATTTCCAACATATGAAATACGCATCTCTTAAGATGAAATTCCAAGCGGTTTGCTAAGTCCGACAAGACAACTTCTTGTTTTGGTCATTGTACACGGGAAGCAGACGGTGAATCTGTTTTAAGGAAGCGTGTCAAACACGTGCCTCGACTTTTAGTGCTTCTTTGTTGATCTCTATTAGTGATCAAGTAAGTCTTTGACTATTTTATTATTTTATTTAATTATCGTTTATTTGCTTACATTCTCGTTTGTATTTAATTTTCTGTTATTTATTTATTGTTAATTTTATTTATTGTAATTTAGATTTTATTAATAAAAGTATAACCGTTTCCCTGATCTTAAAACAGATTCTGTAATGTAATTAAAACACTTTTATTAAAATCGATTTATATAATTAACAGATTTTATACAAACTGTTTTTCACTGAAACCAAGATTGAGTTTCTTTGAAAATCGGTTTATAACTAAATGCAATTTTAATTAATGATTTGATATAATGATTTATAAACGATTTTTAAACAGTTTATTGAATCGGTTTATATTGAAACCATGATGAGTTTCTTTTCAAACCGATTTATTTAGTTTGTTTATTGCATATGTTATTGTTTAAATCTGGATATTGAAACCAAGCTTGTGTTTCTCGGAATCATATTTGGTACAAGTTTACATAAACCATGTTGAGTTTATTAGATACCATATTGTTTTAACAGTTTTAACTGTTTTTGTGTTTAAATATTCACAAGTTAACTAATAGTAACACAATTTGTGACCCAGTGAATCTTGCGAATGTAATTGGTGCGCCAGTTACTAACATGGTTAAAAATCATGATGAAATATGATTCATTGAAACCATGTGGAGTTTCTTTGAAACACATCTCATAAAATACGAGTTGTTATTTTATTAGATTACTAGAACGTGTTTATTGAAACCAAGATGAGTTTGTTTGAAACAAAATCTGATAATATACAAGTTGTTATCATATTTTGTGGAAAAGTTTCTTTGACTTGTTTAGCTTATTTAAACCAGGTTGAGTTTAATTATAAACTAAATATAGTTCTTGAAACTTTATCCATTTGATAGTAGATATGTAGAAACCTTGTTGAGTTTCTTTGAAAGAGTAAATCTATTTTGAAACCTTGTCGAGTTTCATTGTAGAATTATACCATGTGATGCAGATCTATTAAGATATTGTTAAAGAAGATTGACAAAATCATATTACAAATTTGTTTTTGTTTAAAAACATTATGTAATATGCGATATTGTTTCATTGTTTAATCGAAAGACTTGTTTAAAAGCGGTTTTGTATAATGGATTTTACAAAATAGTAGTGTTTTAAACAAAATTTGATGTTATCGTGTTTGTTAAGAAACACTTTGTGATATAGCAAGTTGTTAATTATTCCAAATTTAGTGTTACACTAATAACGGAATCTCGTATTAACGAATGTTCGGAATGTCATGAGTGACATCTAAAGGATCCGCTCCCAAACTTGTTGAAAGGGAGACCGATACTTGAGTTATGTGTCTGTAGATGCTTTAAAGCATTGATTTTATGTGCCATAACTATGGGTTAAATGGCACGAATGAAATGAAAATTGTTGCCAAGGCGGGATCCTACATTAGAAAATGTTGATTAACATTTGGGCATCATGTCATGAGTATGATGATAAGAGTTTGGTTAACTCTTTCAAAGTAGCGTAAAATGAGAGATGCAATTTATGGGCAACTCTATAATCGCTAATAGCAAGGGAAAAGAAATGTGATGTTGAAATTCACATGTGAAAAAGAGCTTAAGTGAACCAACACGTTGTATGTGCCAGAGATTCGTAGGAATCTTGTGTCTGGATGGTTGCTTAATAAATTTGGCTTTATTTTTATCAAGTAACATTGAGTTAACATTGAACAAAATTTTGGTCGGTACGGGGTATGCCATTCATTAAATGTTTAAGCTGAATCTATTTTTTTGGTTGTTTTAACAAAATTTTGGTCGGTACGGGGTATGCCATTCATTAATTTTAACTCAATACGTTGTTTAATTCAATAAAAAAACACGGATTACAAAAGTAAAACTTATGTTGAAGCCAAATTGACAAGATTGTCTTTTCACTCGGTTGACCGTATATTAACCGAACCCTTGATTCACATAGTTTTATGTGATTTGGAATCGATACCTACTAAGGTAGCAATTAGGTACTTTATCGTAATTGTTGATGGTAGCACAAAATATTGCGACTTTTAATTACTTGAGAGTAAGGATATAGACAAGATTGATCTATACAAATAAGTTAAGAATCAACTTATTATCGAAAACAAGCGGTTCAGTGATATTGAGGTGAATATGTCTCCATTTCATGTATATTCTAAACATGGAATAAGACATAATTTTATTGCTCCTTATACACCACAACATAATTGTTGATAGGAAAGAAGCTGTGCCTTAAAGATATGGTTATGCCATGTTGTTAAAGTCATGGTTTAAGCCATGGCATGTGGGGAAAGCGGTTTTATTGGCTACTTATCTTTAGATAAGATCCCTGTAAGGAAAAGAAGATAGTTTTATGAACTATGGATGGGAAGAAAACCATCCTATAAGTACTACGAATGTGGGGGTGTCTATTTGTACCGACACCCAAGGTTCAAAATATTGGACCTAAAGCGTGGTTTGCATAAGTTTGGATATGCTCATAACATTAGTGCTTATTATTTCTTTGTATGTGATTCGAAACGATAAATATACACAAAGATACGATAACCGAATCAAGGAAAACTTTCATTGTATGAAACCGTGTTTCCTTGATTATTAGAGGAGAATGGATGTTCATCTAGGCTTGGCGGTAAAGTTGTCCATGATGAGAGGCAACTAAATGATGAAGTCCTTCATGATGAGAGACATCAAGATGAGAATGTTGTTCGTGATAAGAGACAACAAAGGGTTGATAATGATCTCCAAGATGAGAGACAAGATCAAACCGAGGAAGAAGAGGTTGAACCTAGAAGAAGCAAAAGGGCAAGAACCAGAAATCGTTTAGACCCGATTTTGTTTCTTTTATGGTTGAAAACGAACCTACTTCATACCGAGGCGGTTACTTCCTCGAAGGGCCTCAATGGAAAGAAGCCATTAAAAGTGAAATAGATTCTATTTTACAAAATCATACTTGGGAGCTCGTGGATTTACTTCATGGTTGTAAACCACTAGGCTATAAATGGATCTTCAAGAAGAAGATGAAAGCCGATGGCACCATTGACAAGTATAATTCAAGATTAGTAATCAAAGGATTTAGACAATGAGAAGGTCTTGATTACTTTGATACATATTCGCTTGTTACGCGAATAACCTCGATTAGGATGATACTTGCTATTGCCGCTTTAAGAAATTTGGAAGTTCACCAAATGGATGTGAAAACGGCATTTCTAAACAGAGATTTAGAAGAAGAAATCTACATGAACCAACCTGAGGGTTTCACGGCTCCTGGACAAGAGAACAAAGTTTGTAGGCTTGTTAATTCATTATATGGCTTAAAGCAAGCTCCCAAACAATGGCATCAATTTTTTTATCACGTCATGTCAGAACGTGGATTTAAAAAAATAATTATAACGGATGTTTGTGGAAAGAAATAATTGCTGGTATATATGTAATCATGTGTCTATACATAGATGGTATACTTATCCTTGAAAGTGATAACAAGATGATCAAATCCACTAATGAAATGTTGGAGTCAAGATTTGACATGAACTACATTGGTTTTCGATATGGTTCTTGGAACTAAGATCATATGAAACCAAATGGATTTGTTTTGAAGTAAAAACACTATAAGGACAATATTCTTGAGAGGTTCAATGTGGGGGATTCCGGCCTAGCTAGAACTCCAATGACATCTTTTAAATCTATTAATAATAGAGGTAGAGGTGTTGCCTTTGAATACTCAGAGAATATTGGGCGTCTTATGTGTCTAATGACGTGTATAAGACTTGATTTAGAAGTCATAATCAAGTTAAGTAAATATACCAGTAATTCAAGTGGTGACCATTTGAATAGTATTGCACAAGTACTATGATATTTTCGATATTGCATTTTGGAAGATATCCAACTGCTATCTAATGATAGAGTAATGCAAATATGGATTCTTACATAAAAGAATCTAGATCCACTATAGCGGATGTATTGACTCTACGTGGGAAGTTGTGTCTTGGAAATCTTGAAAGTATTTCAAACAGACTTTTATAGCTAAATCTATGATGGAATTTGAATTTATCATTTGACATAAATTTATAGAATATGCGGATATCTGCGTTAATTCGTAGAGGACATACCAAGATGGCGTGACCGTAGCGACCATCTATATAAGTGTGATAGTCAATGGAAATTGTGAGCTCATATCACAATGTAAAAGCGGTAAGTCAAGACATATCCATCATAGACGTTGATTGGTGCGACAACTACTCTCAACTAGAGTTATCACGATTGACTACGTAAAGTCAATAGATAACATCGCGGATCCGCTTACGAAAGGCTTAAGCAGAGAGTTAGTTAGTAAGTCGTCTAAAGGAATGGGACTAAAACCCTTAAAGGAATGAGTTTATATGAAGGAAAACCTAACCCGATTGTTGGAGATCCCAAGATCTCGGGTTCAATAGGACAACCTAATCATATAAATGTGGGGAAGTCATGTCAATATGGGGAGTTACTTAACATTTTAACTTCCTAGTCCATTCCTATAACAATTGTGACTTGTTGAGAGGTTAAACATATGGCTTTAATGATTCGGGATAAAATCACAAAGCATAATGGTTCAAGATGAAATCACAAAATATATGTTTTAATGATTCAAGATGAAATCACCTATGTGAGAGAAGTGGGGTCGCTTTGAAGGGAATTGTGGGTGGCGCAAATCCTAAGAGCTCTTGCAGAACTGTGCAAATGTTCGGGACTATAATGAACATGACTATGAGGGCTTAACAATGTTAGGGAGAGTCTTGTGTGAAATGTATTGTCGCTCACATAAACATCATTTCAGTTCAAAGACATCGCGTCTCTCGATGACTAGAGGCTAAGTGCATTTCAAAGGGAAGGTTCAAAAGGTCACACCTACCTATCCTTTGCAAGATTCAACTATTGGAATTTCATCGTAAATTTTGTGTATTACGACCGATCTCCATTCATGTTGGGGATTGTTGGAAAATTGGTTGGCAAAAGTGACTTTTGACCAACTTTGGACACAATTATCTATATGTATGTGTCACATATATGAGTAATAGTTTGTAGGTTTGCGTTCTCCTCAAGAGAGCTCGCAATAAGCCTTTATGTGTCCAAAATAGAGTTGATGTGAATGAGATATCGGGTCTCAAAGTTAGGCATTGCACCATGCCTAAAGAGGAAAATAGTTTATTTTCAATCCCACATCGGTGGGATGAGTAAACTTAAAAGGAGTCTATTGTGTATAAATAGAGGCCCTAATTCCACAAGTTTTAACACATCAAATCAATAGTTATTATTGATTTCCAACATATGAAATCACGCATCTCTTAAGATGAAATTCCAAGCGGTTTGCTAAGTCCGACAAAGACAACTTCTTGTTTTGGTCAGACCAGGAAGCAGACAGACGAACTGCTTTTAAGGGGCGTGTCAAACACGTGCCTCGACTTTTAGTGCTTCTTTGTTGATCTCTATTAGTGATCAAGTAAGTCTTTGACTATTTTATTATTTTATTTAATTATCGTTTATCCGCTACATTCTGTTTGTATTTAATTTTCATATTTATTTACTTTTAATTTTATTTATTTTAATTTAGATTTTATTAATAAAAGTGTAACCGTTTCCCTACAATTCATACGACAAGTTATATTTTCTTCCTCATGCAATTACCGATTCATAATCAACTTATATGTATATCAAAAGAAGCACAAAAACTATGAATTAGTTTTCAAGCTTAGTTTTTTCATAAGTTGGCTTTTCATAGTGTGGATCCGACAAGTCATCAAGTTTAATACACATGACGAATACGAGATTACGACTTACATAATGTTAGTTTATGCCAAGTTGATTTAGATATTAGTATTGATATCTACAATTAATGCCCTTCATTCACATGATAACATCCCATGTTCTTCTTTAATAAACCAAAGATTAAGTGATACTCTACGAAATTCATCGCCACGTTATTATAGTTTATTAAACAAACTCGCCAGATAAGTTGATCGACATACCAATTAAATATATTGTTTAGACCCAGTCAAAAGATAATATTTTAACTAGCTATTTTGATAAATTAAAGCAATTAAAAAATGTTACATGTTGTGTTTTTCTAAAAAATTCAACCAATTTTCTATAATTAGTACTCGTATTTAGTACGTATTTACTATCTGTGCACATGCATTTTCAGTCGACCGACTAACAAATATGTATATGGAGTTACAACAAATTAACAACAACAACAACAAACCCAATCCCGCCGAGGCAGGGTATGGGGGAGGTAAAATGTAGACAGATTCTACCCCTACACCAGGGTATGTATATGGAGTTACAATCAAGATAATAAAAATTAAAATGAGAAGATAAAAATTAAAATGAGAAGAATTTGAAGGATTCATGACTAGCGTTGTATATATGTTGATTCTGACGTCACATTATCGTAAAACAATTAAACTAGAAATGCGTTTACTCTAGCCGTGATTCTAACAATTTATGTTATACAGTTATGCATTATCGTAACCAATTTTGCTAGGTGAAACATTAAATACAAGTTCTTAAATAGGTTTTAGCTGTGATCGTAACAATTCATGTTGTCCCACTTACTACGTTATGTAAATATGATTTTGTTAAACAACATTCTAATATGTCTAAGATATACTTTACCATACTTTACCATACTATAGTTTACATAACTGAACATTTAAAACACACAATTATATTTTTTAATGTTTAAACTTTTTATTGATAGAAATCAAAGAATTTTACTTAAGTGTTTGCGAAAGAATACTTGAGAATTGAAAGACAAATATGTGTGTGATCTCTCCACTAAACTTAAAACATTAAACTAAAGTTAAGTGTTTAAGTAAGAACTATGTTATACCAATAGATATCAATTCTAGGGCTTAGTTTTATTTGGAGAAGAAAAACAAGCTCTTGAAAGTGTTCGAAACTTTTAATACAAGAGATGCGTTTTTCCTTCGATACAAAAATATATTTATAGGCAAATACAAAGTTGATACCTATGGGGTAAAAAGTACATGTCAACATGTGATAAGCTAAAATACACTTTGTACTTTAGCTTCTATTTATAGTATGCTACCTGACATACTTTGGGTGTTGACAACTGTTTGTACTTTTTATCAACTATACTAATTCTTAACTTTTGATAAGTAATTTGACTTATCTTTCCAAGGAGTTTTCCTCCAATATTTCAGAGACTTAGACATCGTAAAAAATGTTTAAGTCTCAGATTGTCTTTAGTGAGTTTAGAAGATATTTAGGGAGTCAGTGTGTTATTGTCATCATGCACTGACTCCATCATCCTGATCTTGGTTCTTATCTTCACTCTTTGAGTTCCGTCTCGGATCTCGAAAAGTCTTTAACTTCACACTCTGAAAAACTTCTTGAAGGTGACTCCGTGAACGCATTCTAACACTGAGGGACTTGTACTCACTTAGATTGTTTTTCATTCAAATATATACCGAAGGACTTTGGTCTTTGAATTGGCTCAATAATTCATGACAGAGTAGGCGAAGTGGTCGGGTGACCGCTTAAGGGCCCCACATTTATAAGGCATCAAATTTACTTTTGATGTATAGAACAATCAAAATGTTATAAATCAAAATAAATAGTGAAATGGACTAATAGGTTTATACGATAATACTTAACTAGTTAAGAACGTTCCTCATACACAACTATGCATTATCTTTTTTGTGAAGTTTTGCTCAGAAGATCTAAACATTTTTTTGTTCAACTTATTGTTCATTCTATAACCTTAATTAACCGATATCATGAAAGTGTAAACATGAGATGGTAGGTGTAGATAATATATATTATTGACTTATTGTTGATTATTCAATTATAATAACTAATATCGAATTAATGAACAATTTGTGATTATTCTAGTTTTCAAGGAAAAACTTGGAAATTCTACCATAATTTTTGTTAATTGTTACTAAAACTCTCACTAGTTGCGATAAGCTATTTTTCGAATCATGTTTGTCTTTTAACGAGATTTTATTCCTTTTTGTGGAGTGATAAGCACATTAGTAAAAGTTTGAGGTGTTATTATAAGAGATTAAGAGGTTTTAAATTCAAATCTTATCAGCCGCAAATAGTTTGGTAAAATTGTATGCTCATATAATATTTGTTGAAAATATGCTCTCATATCTCTACTACTTATAATACACAAATAAATCTCTCTCCCAATAAATTTTCAGACTTTCAGACTTGCAACAACTTAAGCATGAAGTAAAACACTTGAAAGCACATAAATTTCAGACTTACAACCAAATAAGCATAGTATACAACTTATTAATGCCCATATTAAAAAAAAGAAAACACCACATTAATGCACATATTAATAGAAAAGGAGTTACGTGTATGCAACTTATTTCCCAACCCGAATATTAAGATTCATCTTTGGTCCAGTATCGAAAACGAAAAGAATGAAAGAAGAAATAATCCACTGCCAACTACATACAACACAACCAATAACCAACAACAAATCCATCACTATCCTAATCTCATCCTACTTAAGAAACAACATCAAACCCGCCTCCAAACAACAACCTGAATCGAAACAATAAACGAAAAAAATGGAATCTCAGGTTTGGTACTTTCAAGACAAAGATCTTTACAGATCTAACACCAAAAACCCATCATTGACCCTTTGAAACCAAGAAACGAAAAATCATAAACAACCTACCGAGAGCTTTATATAAGATGTTTAAGCCGACACTTGGTGTCTCTTGTATGCTTGAATGAACAAGAGAAGACACAAAGGTCTTTGGTTCGTTATTACTGACCATAATAACTGCGTGTTATAAGGAAGATGGAAAAGAATAAGTGATTTGGGTGGATTTAAGAATGAGAGAATATTCCGTATGTTTGTAGCTCGTAAGAAAACAAAAGAAATTTTGGAGTTTCATTTCATATGTTCTTTTGTGGTTTGCATCATCCGAGTTTAGTAGGATAAGGAAAGGACGAACTCGTGTGGGTCGCAAGAGAGTGTATAATTAGGGTGAATATGATAAATTTTAGGGTAAAGGTCTTATGTAAATAGTCCTAAATATTTGGATATAATCGGTGTAGGGGTGTTCATCGGTTCGGTTTTCGGGTTAATCGGTTTGTTTGGTTATTTTTTTTGGCATAACCGAAAATCGAACCGAGAACCGAACTGAAGTTCGGTTCGGTTATGGGTCAAAACCGAAAACCGAATTTATATCTTTTTCTACTTTAATTAAATAGATTTTTGGCAAAAAAATTTTATTTCAAGCATAAAAAGTGTTTTTTTATATTAGGACAAATATCCGTAAAAAGAATAATTTTTTTTTTTTTTTAAAACATTATTCAAAAATTCCAAAAAAAATCCACAAGATCGGGTATATTGGTGCATAAAACTTTTGTGAAAACATTTTTATAATTTTAAGTTTGATACGTTTTTTAATGCACAAAAGCGATTACGGTGGGCAAAAAATTTGATGCACAAAATTTTTAACTTGTTTTAGTTAGATGTAATGTTATTTTGATGAAAAGTCAAAGAGTTGGGTGCAAAACAAATTTTGATGCACAAAAATGATTTAATCATAAACGTATTTTCATAATTTTTTCGGAAAATATCCACTTTTAGAAAAAAGTTTTTCACAACTTTTTATGCACCATCATACCGATCATGTGGAATTTTTGGAAACTTTTGAGAACTTTTTGAAAAAAACCTTTTTATCTTTTACGGATATTTGTCTTTTATTTGATCTTTATCCTATAAAACTATATATATATATATATATATATATATATATATATATATATATATATATATATATATATATATATATATATATATGGTAAAACTATATATATATATATATATATATATATATATATATATATATATATATATATATATATATATATATATATATATATGGATAAAGATCAAATAAAAGACAAATATCCGTAAAAGATAAAAGATTTTTTTCAAAAAGTTCACGAAAAATTCCCAAAAAATCCCACAAGATCGGGTATGATGGTGCATGAAAAGTTGTGAAAACTTTTTCTAAAAGTGGATATTTTTTCGAAAAAATTATGAAAATATACGTTGCGCATTAAATCGCTTTTTTGTGCATCAAAATTGGTTTTGCACCCAACTTCTTTGACTTTTTCATCAAAATAACATTCACGCATCAAACTGAAACAACTTAAAAATTTTGTGCATCAAAATTTTTTGCATCAAAATTGCTTTTTGTGCATTAAAAACGATCAAAACTCAAAATTATAAAAATGTTTTCACAAAAGTTTTATGCACCAACATACCCGATCTTGTAGGATTTTTTGGGAATTTTCGTGAACTTTTTGAAAAAAATTTTTTATTCTTTTACGGATATTTGTCTTTTATTTTAACTTCACCCTATATATATATATATATATATATATATATATATATATATATATATATATATATATTAAATATATAAAGTGTTTTATATATAAATATGTAAAAAATATATTTATATAAACTCGGTTTCGGTTCGGATAATTAAAACCATATCCAAACCGAAAATCAAACTTTTAGTTCGGTTCGGTTCGGTTTGACAAATTCATTCGGTTATAAGTTCGGTTTGGTTTTTTTTCGGTTCGGTTCGGGTTTGCTTTATTCGGTTATTACCCGACCCGTGAACACCCTTAACCGAGTGTTTGTATCTTTATACTTTGAAAATATGAATAACTTTATCCACCATTTCACCTGCTGATTTAAGGAATATATAAAATAATGACAAGACTCGGTTACCATGACAAAAGTTCAAAATGGTTAAAGGACAAAATTAAAGAAGTATGAAATTATTAGAAAACTTTTGAAGCAAATTATCACTAACAATGTACGAAGTTAGTGAGTAACATATTTCTTTGGATCTAAATTTGTTTTTAATAGTAACCGGTCTTTAATGATACATAATCGTATACTACATATTTCATTAGATATAAAATTTGTTTTAATACGTGGTCTAAAGAAGTGTCATAATAGTGTTAAATTTGTGGATACTATACTGTGTCGTTCGTTTGTATATACTTGTAATCAAAACAAGTGTATTTTATACAAACTGCCCGTATATACTTGGACAAACACATACCATAGGTTGTAATTAACTTCTTAGAATTTGTTCTAACAGTCACTACCTAATGTGCAAATAATTCAACATGCTTAAATTGCTGCCACCAAAAATGCTATGCGCAGTAATGGTGATATTGCTTCCAAACCTCGCATATAAAAAACCTAAAACATGCTCACATAGAGACACATCAAGAGAATTTTGGATGTGCAAGTTTTTTAGCCTTTGTGCTTTTTGTAAATGTGTGTATGTGTGGTGTTCAGATGTGAATTATAATGAGGTGAGATTAGCAGATGATTTTTTGAGTTTGGCATGTGGTGCCAATTCATATTCTAGATTTAAAGCTTTTATAGATATAATTCTTAAGAAACTTTCCTTCTACAATGATTATTGCTAAATATCCAACCATGTTTTAAATACAAGAACGTACCAAAAATCCGTGTAAGAAAAGATTTTTTTTTTTTTTTTTTTTTGAAAGGTAAATTTCATTAGAACAAAAACCAACCCAAGACCGGGCGAAACTACAAGGAGGAACTACACAATAACATATTTACACCAATCCGACCAAGATAATCTAGACAATTTAGCTCTAGAACAAACCCAAAGAAAACCCAAAGACTTGATCTCGCTAATCACCTCACGGTCCTCACATCAATACCCTCGAACTGCGCTTGTTCACGCTCTCCAAATCACCCAACAACTAATAATGACAATACCTTGAAACACCCACTTAGCCTTACCTTTTAACCCCACATGATCATGAACTTCAATAAGATCCCTAAACGAGAAAGAAGAACCTTTGGACTCGCGTCCGATTCTGATGTGGTTCCAAACCACCATGGCGACCGACAAGAGGAAAAATGTGATCAATCGATTCTGGTCTTCACCACAGCGAACACAACCCATCGATCCCCACCATTTTCCTTCTAATAAGGGAATCACCGACGGATTCTCGACATCTCGCTTGCCACATGAAGATATTGCACAGCAGGGATCCATTTGCACCATTTATAAACATAGATATTACTAAAATCCGCCCACTATAGAACAAACTTCTAATCGATCGAACACCGAATTTCGGACTTCTCTCCGAGCCACTTCCATTCGTCCTTCCTTTCACTAAGAGCCACATGCTCCACGACATTGACGTAAAGAATAACTCTTCCAAATTTCACTTGAAGTATCGTGCCCCTATACCAATTCCAATGACCCCACTCCCATTCGACACATCACCTTGCACTTCTTGTTCTTTTCTAATCTAAACAAATTCGGACACACATCCTTGACTCGTTACCAACCCACGGGTCCAACCAAAAGGCCACTAAACTCTAACTCGACAACTCCTTTGAAAAACCTTCTCAAAGGAAGGTTATTAATCACCGTTCGCGCCAACACTTTCACGATGTTACTCCACACCCCTCTTAAAGATTTATTCAAAGGGATGAAATCCCAACACCTCCCCGTATCATGAAGAGATTCGATAACTTTCACCCACAACCTGTTATTGTCAGCTTTATATCTCCATCCCCATTTAGATAGGAGGCCAATATTACTGATGTTGAGCTTACAAATTCCGAGACCCCCACCGACTTAGGGAAGCAACCTATCCCAAGCAACCCAATGGATTTAGCCGCACCATTCGACCCTCCCACAAGAACCTTTTGATCATACCTTGAGATCTTTGATGACCTTAATAGGAGCCCGATATAAAGAAAAGTAATAACAGGGGAGACTTTCCAGAACTGCCTTGATCAACACTCTTCTACCACCAATCGAAAGGCACGACGCCTTCCACTTAGATAACCGAGACTCGAAGACATCGTAAACGGGTTTCCAGTTGCACACCTTATTCATATTCGCACCCACCATCACTCCGAGATACTTGAAAGGAACCGAACTCGCCTTACATCCCAACACCACAGCTTCCTCTTCAACATCCGACAAATTGACTCCGAGACCAAACATGTTTGATTTCGGAATACTGATTTTGAGACCAGAGCATATATGGAAGCATCTTAACACTCTGACTACATTAATTATTCCGACTTGATCCCACTCCCCAAGGACAATGGCATCGTCAGCATAAAAGAGGTGGGAAATGGATGGCCCTCCTCTCGGCAGGACGATACCATTGAAAAGCCCCACCTCACACGCCTTAGACAGCATACACGAAAGCGCTTCCATCACAATAATAAAGAGAAACGGAGACAAGGGATCCCCTTGTCTCAAACCCTTCCCACATTTGAACTCAAACGTGGGAGCGCCATTAACCAGAACCGACGAACGAGCGGATTCCAAAATACCATACACCCATGAAACCCATCTTGAATGAAATCCCATTTGGTTCAAAATGTCAATCAAAAAACCCCAATTCACGTTATCATAAGCTTTCTCAAAATCAAGCTTGAACATAAAAGCTTTAAACTTCGACTTTTTACACCAAGCAATCACCTCGTTCACGATTAACGGCCCGTCAAGGATAAAGTTACCACTCAAAAAAGCAGATTGCGAATCCGATACAACCGATCCCAGGACCAGTTCCACTGTTGGCCAAGACTTTGGAGATAGTCTTGCTAATCACCCCCACCAAGTTAATTGGCCTATAATGACTAAGCTCCACCGGGTCCTTAATTTTCGGAACAAGAGTTATAAAAGACGTTCCACTACCCACATTAATCCTACCATCTTCAAAGAAGCCTCTAAACAGATCCATAAAATCTTGCTCGAATAAAACCCAAAAGCGCTTAAAAAACCTCATGTTAAAACCATCAGGACCCGGGGCCCTATCGTCCCCACAACTAAAAACCGCATCCTTGATCTCCTTGACCGAGAACGGTTCCACCAGCCGATTAGCCTCACTTTCAGGGACCCGCGCAAACCTTCACAACGAACCGAAGGTCTACACGGGGTTTCTTCATGAAACCGCCCCTTAAAATAGTTAAAATTTCTTTCTTAATGAGCGACGAGCACCATTCCCATTTAAAGTTAGCCCGGAATATTGTTAGCGGCTTTCCTACCGTTAACCAACCCATGAAAACGAGAATTCTCATCTCCATCTATAGCCCACTTTGATCCTAGCTCTTTGTTTCACGTCCATCGCTTTCTAACACCCGCCGCTTTAAAACCATTTTATTCTCCCCAGAATCCATTCTTCCTCCTCACTTAGATTTCTACCGCCCATAATATCTTCTAACTTACCTATCTCTTCCGGTACCGTGTTTACCTCACCAAACAGCTTTACATCCATCTCTTTTTTCCATTCCTTAATCCTACCTCTAATGAACGCCAATTTCATCGATAACTTCGTGTCAGGAGGACCTTCGAACACAAACTCTTCAGCCGCCTTTTTAACCGTATCCTCATAACCATCCATAGATAGCCACGAATTGAACACCCGAAACGGCTTAGCCCCAAAGTCACCCACTTTAGAAGATAAGAAAAGCGGGCAGTGATCCGAGAACCGAGAAGCAAGAGCTCGGAGACAAGCCGAGGGCCACGAATTGAAAAAGTCAGGGCTCACCAAAACTCTATCGATCTTACTCAGTTTCCTACCATTATCACGAATACACGTGAATTGACTACCTTTCATCCCATACTCCAAAAGCCCCGAGTTATGAATAAAGGTATTAAAATTCCTGGCACACGTATTTTTAAACACTGAACCCTTCCTTTCCTCCGCAAATCTAACCGCATTAAAATCCCCATAATAGTACGCCCACCGCTCGATCTCATCTCGACTTCAATCGGATCCCACAACTCTCTTTTCGCAACAACACCTATGCGAGCGTACACGTTAATGAAATTAACGCCTCCCACTACCTTTAATAATACCCGACAATCTCATGAAATTCCTACTCTTCGACACCACTTTAAGATCAAAATAAACGGAATCCCACATACAAATTAAACCCCCTGACTGCCCTATCGAACCCACATAATCCACCCCAAAGGAACGATTTCCCCACAATTTAGCGAAGTCAAACCTAGACAGGTCATCGGCCTTAGATTCTTGTATCGCCAAAAACTCGACACCCAATGAGCATCTCAACTCCTTAACCCACGGCCCTTTTTCATCCCCCCCAATACCTCTAACATTAATAGATAACAAATTCATCTAAAAACACCATTGGTACCTGATTCTGCCAAAGACTTTTTGACCAAGGGTTCACAATCGGTTACATCCACCCCTACCAATAAACCCACCGAAATAGTTGCCTCAACCTCTTTATCCACTCCTTCGTCACCATCCATCCTAACCTCCATACTAACCCCTTCGACACCACCACAATCAACTTCCGTCGACGACTCCGACTCCGCCACGTTGTTAAGATCGAAATTCTCCATAGCAGGAGCCATCGCCACTACCTCAGGCCCGCTATGAACAGGAGGGGTTTCCTCCTGAGTCGCTGATACGACATGATTATCGGTTTCCATAGCCCCGACTTCCCTTGTTAATGATTCCAATAAATCATCCAAGTCAAAAGGATCTTCTAAGTTCACTGGGCCTTTTCCGGACCCAAAAATTTTGGGCTCACAATGTTTCCCACCCTTTGGGCTTAGGCCTTTTCCATTCTCTTTTAAGATCGCAACCCACTTTGTTACCCACTTTTGCTGAATTAAATAAAAGACCTCGGGCCCAGAATCACTCTCGAGACTCCCTTATCATTAATAACATCTTCATGCCCATGCAATTCCCATGCTCTCTCACCTCTTCTTCTACCAAATTAACTTTGGACACCTCATCACCGACCGGCGGTCTCCATCACCACTACTACGACTGCAGTCGTTATTCGTTCTCCCCAACCCACCGCAAGACCTCCACATAGCCTACACATTACGGATCCCGACACACTTTCTTCCTCCACCCACACCTTAAACCAACGATTTTTCCACTTCATATCAACCGAATCACGAATACGACTTCCATCGCCCACCAGGATACCAACACATGCCGATGATAGATTATTATCCTCCGAGGTAACTTGTGCCTTGTATACGACTTTACCAAAACAAGCCGCAATATTATCAATAACAGAGTTTTCCACTTCACATGTGACATGAAATTCGAGACATCCGTAAATTTATTACCAAAAAACATAATATATATATTAAAAGAACTTGATTCGCGGGAAAATTTAATTTCAGGGTACCCACCGCCGCAATGCGCGGGTACCCTGCCAGTACATAGTAAACTAGTAATAATCTATAAGCTTACATGCTTTTATACATTTTGAAAAAGTCTTCACGGTATTAAAAATTCCTTGAGTTGTGTGTAACGTAAATCATCACAAATTTTTGATTTTCTTTTACTATAAATGACCTTTCGAACAAGTCAAATCATATTTAGTTTTTGCGATGAATCTAACTTTGCAAACAAAACAATTAGCTCTATTGCTTACAATTCTTATACTTGATCATGTTTTTCAAGCTAATGCTACTTCATATGAATCACATTCAGGTAATTAACTTTATACCATATTACTTCTTATGTTAGTTACTTTTTGTTTACATTTTTATTTATGAATGAAATAAACTCCTTTGGTTTGCATTTTTCGTATAGGAGATGTGCTTACTACTCGAAATCAGATGCTTAAATCGTGGGCAACAACGCCGTCCGAGTTCAAGCTTGAAGAACCGCGAAGTGACATATTCTTCATCGCAGAGTCGCCAATACAAGTACGTAGGAGTTTAGGTATAAAGGAAAAGAAAAAGAAAAGGAAACGTCCACCACCACCGGCACCAATTTATAATCCTTGGCGGCGACAACGTATGTTTCCTCCACCACCACCACCACCGCGTTGTCGACCACCACCACCGCCACCTCCACCCCCACCACCACTGTCGCCACCACCACCACCTCCACCCCCACCACCACCACCAGAACTGCATCATCTACCATGGGTTTTCCCATTCTTTTGTTCACCACCACCGCCACCTTCATTGCCACCAACGGAAAGTAGGATTCATTAGTATATCATTCAATTCTGATATCATTAAAAACAGTTTGATTTTTTTAATGTCACATTTCTAGTGCATTTGCTTGTATTTTGATGATTTTTAGATTTGGTTTTTTCACATTTTTATATAGTATTATATCAAGAAACATATACAATATTCAAAATATATATAGTTGCAAGATGCACAACTAGCTAGTAAAATGTACAATGCATCGTTTAAAAGGTTTCAGTACGTGTACGTTCAACAAATGATAACCCCTCTTGATTGAAAAAGTTGCACACTTTGTATCAAAGTTGAAGCACTCCAAAAACTCGTCAAATACAAACTATAATTAACCAAACGTATTCTCTGCAAAACTCAAATTATTACACGATAGTTTATGTATTAACCAATAAATAAAACTAACCTAATTCGACAAAATATACTTGACTCGGGTAGAACCCAACAATTATGATCACATTAAAACCCGGCCATAATGTAGTTGCTATAGGATATATATATGATGAAAAACATGGAGAACTCGAGAAATCGAAAAATATGAAACATTATGAGAAATCAAGCAAAGATATGTAATGCACAACCTTCATCACGTCCACAAGACGTGCTTCATCTTTAGTTTAAGTTTTGGCAGTTTACCAGTTACTAAACTATTAATATCCTATATCCTATATCTGTAACAACACACTTTCGTATAATGTGGCAAGTATCATGCCTACGTCTCGTCGATTGAGTTATCAATGACTTATTTAAAATACAAGTGTTTGTGACTATTCAAGGGTCGCCCATCCTCCTATCGTTCAAGAAAAAGGGTCGTCGCCGTAGCTAGCATTATCATAGATGTCTCTCAACTACTTAGCTAAGGGTTTTAAGGTCTACCTAAAGCGTATATGAGTTTGTGGTGAAATCAATCCAGTATATGCGATAAATAACTCAGGCTAGATCAGCGTCCACCCCGACATATAATCTAAACAGGCTTACGCATGTCCACTAACCGGACTCACTCAATCACCCCATAATTAACCTAAAATTTCTTGCGTCAAGAATGAAAAGAGTGGCTCTCGTAATTGTGGTCACGTGTGAGAGTAAGCCCCCTCAGTGAGCATAACACATGAGGAGGTGTATCGATTACGTATAATTTGATACATATATGATCATCATTGTTGTGTTCATTTTATGGTACATTTCATTGCCTTACATGCATGCACATGCTATGAATTAAAGTGTAATTTCTTGTAGCAAACATGAGATGGTTGGTGATTAGATTAATTATTTATCATCGTTGACTATTTGGCCATAATGACAATTAGTGTGATTTAGAGACGGTAATTAAGTGATTATACTAATCTTGAATTCATAGGAAAGAGCTGAGGTTGGAAATTATACCATATATTTTTTTAATTGGTTCTTAACACCCACTAGTTGTGATATGGTAAACTTTTTTCGGATCTTATTCGTCGTTTAAGAAGATTTTACCTTTTTATGTGGAGTGAATGTATTTTATTAATCCGAACAATTATAAGGCTAAGCAGAATAGTGACCATGAGCATCTTCATTTACCTGCCACATCAGCTTTTTTTGACGACCTACATGTGACTTTTTGCCACTGCAGTACATGCGACTTTTTGACGACCTATGTACACTACAAATAATATACCCGCCCCACAAATTCCTTGTTAATTAATTAACATGCACACAAACATATAGACGACATCGATCGTCTGGGCGATCGAAACAAAAAAAAACCACGACCATATACAACCCATTGGGCCACATCAATAGTGACCGAATATGATGAAGATCGACCAACACTCGACAACTATTAGGACGCATAGCCTAATATATTGTAAAGTTTTGGGTGTCCTAGTAAGAGGTTTTTAAATGTAAAATTTTGTTAGCTACAAGCTCTTTGGAAAGAATTAACACGCTCTAGTCATAAATTCGGTTTGACCTTCAAAATTTCTTAACGCAATTCGAAAAACTCAAAAACCAAACCAATGAACATCTTTATTTTAGTCGGGATTTAATGACCAAAATAAACATTTGAGGATATGTTTGTTAAAAGTAACTGTTCCAAAAATAAAAGATGAAAATGAAAAAAGATATTATAAAAAAAAAAATTATTTTGATAAGATATATGAAGTAGTATTTCATTTTTATAAATTATGAAAAATTATTTCTTTAATAGTTTTTATAAGTTCTGCCAAACGAAGTTTATATTTTAAATAACTTATTATTTCAATTGACATCTTTGTTTTAGATATATGAAGTAGTATTTCATTTTTATCCCATTCTTTTGTTCACCACCACCGCCATCTTCATTGCCACCAATGGAAAGTAGGATTCATTAGTATATCATTCAATTCTAATATCGTTAATAAACAGTTTGATTTTTTTTAATGTCACATTTCTAGTGCATTTGCTTGTTTTTTGATGAGCTTTAGATTTGGTTTTTTCACATTTCTATATGTTATTATATCAAGAAACACATACAATATTCAGAATATATATAGTTGCAAGATGCACAACTAGCTAGTAAAATGTACAATGCATCGTTTAAAAGGTTTCAGTACGTGTACGTTCAACAAATGATAACCCCTCTTGATTGAAAAAGTTTCACAATTTGTATCAAAGTTGAAGCACTCCAAAAGCTCGTCAAATATAAACTATAATCAACCAAACGCACTGTCTACAAAACTCAAATTATTACACGATAGTTTATATATAAACCAATAATTAAAACTAACCTAATTCGACAAAATATACTTGATCGACTTGGGTAGAACCCAACGATTATGATCACATTAAAACCCGGACATAATGTAGTTGCTATAGGATATATGATGAAAAACATGGAGAACTCGAGTAACCAAAAAATGTGAAACATTATGAGAAATCAAGCAAAAATATGTAATGGAACATTTATCACGTCCAAAGAGACGTGCTTCGTCATTATATTAGTTTTCACAGTGTACCGGCTGCTAAAAACTTAATATCCTATATCTATAACAACACATCTACTTTCGTAATATGTTGCTATTATCATGCCTACGTCTCATCGATTGAGTTATCAGTGACCTATATAAAATAAAAGTGTTTGCGCCTATTTAACATGGTTTTCTTTTGTCCTCTACTGAACCTTTTGAGATGACATGTCATCGCTAAAGGTTTTGATCAAAGATGAGGCCAAGAAACTAATTTTTGTCGTTTAGTGGACCTACAGCGATGACATCCGTTATCGCTAAAAATCATATCGCTATAGGTAGAAATTTGGTGTTGTGTAGGGTCTTAGATTTATCGTTAAAGGAAAAGGGTCGTTGCCCGAAAGTATCATAGATTCTCTCAACTACTAAGCGTTTAAAGCTCTACCTAAAGCGTATGTAAATTTGTAGTGAAATCAGACCGATATGTTCGACAAAATACTCAGGCTAGATCAGTGTCCCACACGACATACAATCTAAACGGGCTTAAGCGTGTCTACTATTATTTGCCCCCTTTTCAGTATTGCCGAAGAATCAACTTCGCACCTTCTTTTCTCTTGTCATTTGACTCGTCGTTAATGCTTAAGGTTGCTCGTTGGTGGGAATTAGAGTTTCAAGACTTTCTCTCATATGATGATTGGCTTCTTTGGTTAAATAGTCTCCGAGTTACGAAGCTTTTCAAGGATTTGTTCGAAGGTGTTTGTTATATCACTTGGTGGGTTATTTGGATGTTTCGCAACCAGGTCTTGTTTGGGATCAATTTCCCTCGTTTAGATTTCCTTTTTGATGATATAGTTCGGTTGTCTTTTTCTTGGTGTTATAGCCGTAATAATTCAAATTTAGATTGGGGCTCTTTGATGAAAAATCCTAGCTCCATTAATTTGTAATTTCTTATAGCTCCTTACTAGTCTTTATTAAATTTGCCATTAAAAAAAAAGAATGTCTACTAACTTAACCCGGCTTTCTCAATCACTCCATTAATTTGGACGTGTGAGTAAGCCCCCTCAGCGAGCATAACATATGAGGAGGTGCCTCGACTACAGATAGCCTAATATCCGATCACCATAGTTTTGTTCAACTTACAGTACGTTTCATAGCCTTACAAGCATGCAAATTATTTTACCGGGTGTAATACCTTTTATCTAAAAAAATACATGCATGCACATGCTATGAATTAAACTGTAATTTCTTGTAGGAAACATGAGATGGTTAGTGATTACATTATATATCAATGTTGACTATATAACTATAATGAAATTAGTATGAGTCGGTAAGTGATTATACTAATCTTGAACTCATAGGAAAAAGGTTGGAAATTACACCATATTTTTTGTTAATTAACTCATAGGAAAAAGGTTGGAAATTACACCATATTTTTTGTTAATTGGTTCTTAACTCCCACTGGTAGCTATATATATGTAAACATTTATTGGATCATGTATATCTTTTAACGTGATTTTTCCTTTTTAAGCGGAGTGAAATGCGTTTCTTCAATATAAATCTCGTAAAATTAGTAACGTGTAAAGTTATGAATGAAGTCGTAAGTGTGACATCACTCTCATAAGTCATCACAATTTATTTACTATAAAATGACCTTTCGAACATATCAAAACATGAATAGCTAGTTATTGCAATGAAGATAACTTCACATGCGAAACAATTAGCTCTATTGCTTTTGATTCTTATACTTGATCATGTTTTTCAAGTAAATGCTACCTCATACAAATCACATTTTGGTAAGTTTATTACTTCTTATGCTAATTACTTGCTATTTATATTCTTTATGAAAGAACAAAATGAACTCTTTTGGTATTTTTCTTACAGGAAATGTTCCTTCCAGTCAAAATCAGATGCTTAAATCGCGGACAAAAACGTTGTCCACATTTAAGCTTCAACAATCGCGAAGTGATATATTCTTCACTCCAGCATTGCCGAAGCTACAAGTACGTAGGAGTTTACGTAAAAAGAACAAAAAGAACCGTCCACCACCACCGAAACCAAATTTCAGTCTTTATCCGGTATATGTGTTTCCTCCACCACCACCCCCATCACGTTTTGGACAACGATCACTGCCACCACCAACACCATCTCCACCGCTAACTCCACCACCATCTCCGCCACCCCCACCTCCACCGCCACTGCATCGTCGACCTAGGGTTTTCCCTTTCTTTTGTTCACCACCAGTGCCACCTCCCCCGCCACCACCAAAAAGTTAATTATTAGGTTCATTAGTATATCATTCTTATATCATTAATTAACTGTTTGATATATTATGAAGCCACATTCTAGTGCATTTGCTCGTATTTTGATGATATTTTTTTTCTTCTTCAAATTTGTAATTTGTTATACTTAATTGTTAGAATAATAATAATTGTGTACTTCAACTACTTAAATAGTTAAATATAGCTATTGTGGAAAACTAGAAGGGGTTGAATAGTTTTACCAATTTAAAACTTCATTTTAAATATTTAGATCGACTTATGTCAATCTATTTGGTTGTTTATGTTGGACGTTGATAGATAGATATATAAATATATAATGAAAGATAAAGAGTAAGAAGCACATCACCACGACACAAGTTATTTATAGTGGTTCGGCTACAAGGACACCTTCCTTGCCCTACTCCACTCCCCGAGTCACCTACTCGAGAGTTCGTAAGCACTACACCAAATCTCCTTATGGCGGAGAAGCCTTCACAACATCGCTTAACCTTTTTCGGTACAAAGCTAAATACCGAGTTCTTTCACACCAAGGCGAACCACACCTAACACTACGTCGCCTACCCTTTATACGGTGCTAGGCTAACCACCGAGTTCTTTCACACCTTAGGAGAACTAATCCTATCACAACGTCGCCTACCCTTTATTAGGTACTAGGCTAAGCACCTAGTTCCATTATGGAGGAACTACTACCCTTCACGACACAACACCTATTATCAAGGAGATCTACTCCTTGTTACAACACCATCAAGGATATCACCATCCTTGTGAATAAATAAACACTTATATGTATAACGATGCACCTCATCGATTATACGACCTAAGCATTCTTCCCAAATGCTACTTGATTTGATTCTTCGGCATCCTTCACTAATGCCTTTGACACAACGCTTGGCACCCTTCACTAATGCCTTTGTCTTGACACCTTAAGCATTCTTCACTAATGCTTTGACACGGATGATGAGCACCTTTCACTAATGCTTTCATCTTGACACTTTCGGCATTCTTCACTAATGCCTTCAACCCAACATCTATGGAGAAAAGAAGAACTATCAACAAGAGAACCTTCGTTGTCTTGATGATGACGGCATGGCAACTCATGGACTTGAGCTTGCGTCTTCAAGATGTGGTGATCTTTCCTTTAAGAGGAACCTAGAAGATCACACAAAACAAAAGAGAAAAGCTACATAGATCTCTTGGATCCGAGGTTAGAGGTTAGAATACTTGGGGAAGTATGTGTGTAAAGGGATGAATAGTAAGGAAGAAATGGCTCTCATTTATAGAAAATTCTCTCTTGCTTCCCGGATCCCACGGATCCCTTCCACTGGGATCCGGCTAGCACAAAGCTAGGGATCCGTGGAACGCTCCTCTTTGCCCATGGGTATTTTTGGTTATGGGTCATGGGTCATGGGTTATGGGTTGATCCATGGTTTTCTTTCTAGATACAATGAACTTAGATAAGTGGTATATATAAAACCATGGGTTATGGTTCAATACCAGTTTTTAGTATATACTTGTTTTACCCATTTTAGTATTACTTGTTTTACCCATTTTAGTATTTACATGTTTTTACCCATTTTAGTATACTTAGTTTAAGTATATGCTAACTCAATATGTAAACACTAGTTGTTGTACATATCTAAATCATAGAATCATTTATACTTGTTAACCCAATATGTAAACACTAGTTGTTGTACATATATATATCTAGATCATAAAATCACTTATACTTGTTTTAGTGTTTTATGTGAAAATGTGAATATGTTAGAAAACTATTAGTTCAAACCATTTACGTATTTTATTTGTTTCGTTAATATGATTTTACTTTTGTTATCGACAAAACATTAGAAGATCGTAAAATATAAATAAACGTTTTTACGGCTTATTTGTATTAACAATCTCCCCCTTTTTGTTGATGACAAAACATAAAATTATTTTAAGGAAAAGCTAAAATTGTGAACGTTTGAATTTGTAGTTTTACTTTCTTCTCCCTTTTGTCGAAACAAAAGTGTTAAAAGAAACTAACACAATTTTATAAGAAAATTATAAAAGATGTAACGAGAGCAAGTGACGGAATGGTACTCGTCTTAACTCCCTTGACGAGTCCATCCCTTTGAAAAGGCGTCAAGGACATAACGTAAAATAAGCTAATTGTGTTTGCAATTAAGTTTGCAAATGGTTCGTCTAAGTGACGAGAACGTGCTCCCTTAGATATTGCAATGTTTGCAATGGGGTATCATGAAGTGTAATCCGAAAATTGGATTAAGTTTGCAAATGATTTTGCAATGTCGTTTGACACAAAGCTCCCCTAGCTTTATGGTGTCAATATTTTCATGTGTATTTTGAATAACTACAAAACAAAGGTTAGAAAAACAAGAGTATAGTGCATAATTTCTGCAAAGAGACTCAAGTTAGTAGAAATTTGTGCTTCGTACCACGGATCCCACGGTTCCCTTCAAGGAGGATCCGTCTAGTTATCTGGAAGGGATCCGGCTATCTGCTGATGCTTTCTTCATCAATGAAGAAATGTCAAGGAGTGCAACTTGAGGAATGAGATAAAAGTAAATGAGCAAGCAACACACATAATAATCATGGCATAAAAGTATTCATTCAATAAAACAAAGAGATACACAACTAAATCTCTAAAACTAAGAGAATGAACTAGCCAAATAGATGCTATTAATGCTAATAAGTTAACCCAAACTTAAGATTCGACTAAAAGCTTATTGAAGATTAAGGATGAGGAAGGTTTCTAACTATTCTTTTGAGCTTGTAGGTCATGTATTAATACATCTAGTTCATGTTTCATTCTTTCAACATGTTTGCAATGATCGCACTCCTTGTCATGGTTTTGAGTTTCTTGAAGTGGAGGTTCAAGTGAAGTGGGTTGAGGATTTTCAAATGATTGTGTGGTGGGTTTTGTAGAATTATGTGATGAAGTCCTTGTGGAAGCACTCTTCTTGTGAATTAGTTTGATTGGTTTTCTTAGTGTGGGAGAGATCCTAGTTTTGGTGGGCTTAACCGAAGAAGATCCGGTTGAGGAAACTTCATGTGTGATTCTAGCAATTTTCTTGGGTGGTCTTTGAGTGGATGAGTTAGCACTAGGAGCCTTAGTCATGATGATGATACAAGCAAGAACTTCTTTAGTTGCTGATTTTAGGGATGTGATTGAGAGTGATGATTTTAACCCTAAGGTTGTTTGGTTTATAAAGGATGATTAAATTAATGACTACTTAGAGGAATAGGCATGTTCTTGGGGTTTTGATCATCTCTAGGAAGATAATAAATGAATTCTAAAGTGGTTTAGAAAACCAAAAGGTGATTCGAATATGGAAGTTGCTTATTTCCTTTCTGCAGCTTACGGATCCAGCGGATCCTCTCGTGAGGATCCGCTGGTTAAAGACCGTGGATCCGCTATCGACAGAGTTTTAGGTGAGATCATTATTATTAATGGGTTTCGAGGTTTTGACTCAATTTTGAAGTCTCTAGTGTTGAAAATCTCAACCATAAGCAATGATGTTTTGATAACTAAGGTGTTCTATGGCTTATAAAGGAAGAGCTTGGTAGTTGCCTTTAAGACTTAATCCATTAATGTTCTTGGAAATGTGATGATTAACATGCACAAAGTTTATGTTCGAGTTTACACGATCTAGGAACTCATTTAAGATGAGATGGAGTGTTTGGGTTAGCAATGTTAGACATGATTGTCACCCGGATGTTTGTCTCCTGATCGTGGAGGATCCGTCTAGGCTATTCCTAGGATCCCGCTATCGCTGATTATGACATATTTGAAATGAGGTTTCTAGAAGCTAAAGCCTATCTTGATTTGGGTGTTTCACTCTCCTAAGTGTTTTAGGATGAGAAGGTACTTGAATGATCATGAGTAATAAGTGTTTGTAGCTAATGATTGTTTCTTATGGAAGGAGGATAGGACAAGATGACTACCAATGGATATCCAAGGTTAACACTAAGTGTTTTGGAGGTGTTAAGTCATAATAAATGATCCTAGTGATCAAATTTAAGCTTGTGATGAAATTTGAAAAATCCTTAAAATTATAGGAATTGAAAACTAATTTTGACTCATTTGAAATAAGAATGACTTGAAACAATTTTCTAAAATGTTTAATTTGTCTACTTAAGTGTTTTGAAAGATGAAAATTTGGCTTGTGAGTAATGGAGCGGAAATATGGTGGTTTTGATGTGTTAGTAAATCAAGACGATTTAGACTAAGATCTTAAGTAAGCCTTTAGTGAGTCTAAGCTTTTCTTATCATGGAATAAGACTTAGTTGGGTTCTAAAATAGATGCTTAGCTAATGTGAAGTTTATCTAGAAAGCAATCTTGATGTAGGAAATGCAGATTGCTTATCTCACGACACGGATCCCACGGTTCCCTCAAGGAGGGATCCGACTAGGCTATTCCTAGGGATCCGCATCTGCAGATCGTAACCTATTCGTAAATGATGTGCGTGTTTTGCACATTATTACGTCTATAAAACAAGCAATAAGAACAAGCAAGCCATCATATAGCACCGAAACAATATCCAAAATACCATAAACCAACAATGCTAAAAAGAAATCATTCAAACATAAGATAAATGAAAATAAGCACATTCCTATTGTCTCTTTCGTCAATTCTTCCTTTTCCTTTTGACGGCTTAGTGAGATTGTGTTGCGAGGTTTTGAATCATGCCTCTTATTTGTTTGAATTCGCGGTCTCGTTTGGAATGGTTGGAAGTTGTTCGTGGTATTCAAGGATGTCCAATTTGATGTTGGATACGGGTCGATGTCTTCCTCATCTTCTTCTTCTTCTTCTTCTTCTTCTTCTTCTTCCGCCGAGGAGTCCGAGAGAGCTTGGGTTTCTCTCCATTGACCATGAACCGTTTAGATGGTTGTTTGGTAAGGGTACCATGACGTGATCGGAAAGGTAATGGTCATCGTTGATGGGGATGGTTGCAATGCACTAACGTACTTACAAAGTGGTGTTAGGAGCATACCATATGGGAGTACCATGTTGGAAGCTTTGAATACCCCACCATTCTCCTTACCATGTAATAGGCAAGATTAAATGGCCTTTGGTGGATAAGACAATAGATCATTTGCACAAGGCATGCGTTTGGATGATCTTTGTTTCCAACTAGGCTAATGATGTTTTCCTAAGGATTTCTTCCCATTTTCTAAACATGGGATGCATTTCAAAAGTTCCATTTTAAAGGGATCACGGTGAATGAGCTTTTGTTACGATCATAACGGGATTGGTTGGTCCTAATATTGAAGATAGTATCACGAATGGTTTCGGGATTGTCGAGAGGAGTGTTGTAAAGAGGCTTAGGATCAAGTGCAAGGTTTTGAGCGTTAATTGCCCAATCTTGAGAGTACATACAAATTCCTTCACAAGGAATGCGAAGAATTTGAGCAAAAGTGTTGAGAGGAAGAGTAAAGTTTTGTGTGTTGATGATAAAGGCAATTGAGATGCTATTATCGGTGTTTCTAATGATCCTAAAGCTTTGTAAAACTCAAAAATAAAAACCGGACAAATTTGTTCATCAATGTCAAGGAGACAATCAAAGTTGATTGTCGAGAAAACTTGATGAATGTCGGTATCTTCAAGGAAACATTCCTTGACTACACGACCTTCGTGAATAAGTCGTTTGTGAGGCTTTTGAAAATTTTACGGTTAGTTTTGGTTAATCCCTTTACGATAGTAGTGAGTAAGATAGTGGACGGTGTCATGATGATCTTGTTGAGTGGCTTTGGGCATGGTTGGTCCTAGAAATACAAATTTTCCAATTAGGTAAAATTAGTTGGAAATGGGTTTATGGTTTTGATTTGTATTAACAATGTTGTGAACACAATGTGATTTAGTTAAAAGCCCCTTTTCATGATTAATTTCAAAAAACCTAATTAAATTAATTTGATTGTAATTTAAGGAACCATAAACCCTAGAATGAGGATGATGAAAATTAGAACAAGTTAATGTAATTACTTACAATGGTGTTCTAGGAAGGAATACTTGAGGTTATGGAAGCCAATGAGGATGGATTCAGAGCTTGGTCGTTTTTGTATTATGAGAATAGAGGAAAAGATCGGTGGTGATTTTTGAAAGCGTATAGTGAGTTCTGCTCCACGGTTCCCGGATCCTTTGTATTTGGGATCCGGCTAGTACAACTAGAGGATCCGCTACTATGAACATAAAAGAGGTTGTTTGACATTATTTTTTTTTTGTAGTATGCTTATGGAATAGCTTACCAAAAAAAAAATAGTTCGGAGGTTTTAGATGACGATTGTTTTTGGATGACGGCTTTTGATGAATCTCATATCGAGGATGTGATGACGGCGTTAAAAAATATTATTCCCGATGACGAGAAAGGTGGAAGAGTGACGAAAGAGACTTCTAACGCTCTTAGTGTTTTAATAATCAAAGTAGTACTTGTGAAAATAAGTAGAACTCAAGTATCCTATCTAATGAAAAGTAGAACATACCTCTATGCTTCTTGATTTGGTATAAAACCAAAAATACTTCATGAGCTTTTAAAGTAATCCTTTGTACTTGATGTACTTAAGTTGTGATTACTTTAAGAATCCTTCCTTGAATGTTGACTTCATCTTTGAATGAAGATTTTGGGAAATTCTAGCATGAAAATTACTCGAGAACGGAATATTGTTAGAATCATCTATCAATGTCCAACAAAATGATTTAACAGAAAATATGAAAAAAAAAATCCTTCTTTGTAGTTTTCAAACATACACGGATCGTATCAAGTCTTTAAAGTACAATATACTTTAAGAAACTTGGTTACGAAGCTCTGATGCCAATTGTGGAAAACTAGAAGGGGGGGGGGTTGAATAGTTTTACCAATTTAAAACTTCCTTTTAAATATTTAGATCGACTTATGTCAATCTATTTGGTTGTTTATGTTGGACGTTGATAGATAGATATATAAACATATAATGAAAGATAAAGAGTAAGAAGCACATCACCACGACACAAGTTATTTATAGTGGTTCGGCTACAAGGACACCTTCCTTGCCCTACTCCACTCCCCGAGTCACCTACTCGAGAGTTCGTAAGCACTACACCAAATCTCCTTATGGCGGAGAAGCCTTCACAACGTCGCTTAACCTTTTTTCGGTACAAAGCTAAATACCGAGTTCTTTCACACCAAGGCGAACCACACCTAACACTACGTCGCCTACCCTTTATACGGTGCTAGGCTAACCACCGAGTTCTTTCACACCTTAGGAGAACTAATCCTATCACAACGTCGCCTACCCTTTATTAGGTACTAGGCTAAGCACCTAGTTCCATTATGGAGGAACTACTACCCTTCACGACACAACACCTATTATCAAGGAGATCTACTCCTTGTTACAACACCATCAAGGATATCACCATCCTTGTGAATAAATAAACACTTATATGTATAACGATGCACCTCATCGATTATACGACCTAAGCATTCTTCCCAAATGCTACTTGATTTGATTCTTCGGCATCCTTCACTAATGCCTTTGACACAACGCTAGGCACCCTTCACTAATGCCTTCACAACGCTTGACACCTTAAGCATTCTTCACTAATGCTTTGACTAACGGATGATGAGCACCTTTCACTAATGCTTTGATCTTGACACTTTTGGCATTCTTCACTAATGCCTTCAACCCAACATCTATGGAGAAAGGAAGAACTATCAACAAGAGAACCTTCGTTGTCTTGATGATGACGAAGCATGGCAACTCATGGACTTGAGCTTGCACGTCTTCAAGATGTGGTGATCTTTCCTTTAAGAGGAACCTAGAAGATCACACAAAACAAAAGAGAAAAGCTACATAGATCTCTTGGATCCGAGGTTAGAGGGTTAGAATACTTGGGGAAGTATGTGTGTAAAGGGATGAATAGTAAGGAAGAAATGACTCTCTATTTATAGAGAAAATTCTCATTGTTTCCCGGATCCCACGGATCCTTCCACTGGGATCCGGCTAGCACAAAGCTAGGGATCCGTGGAACGCCTCTTTGCCCATGGGTATTTTTGGTTATGGGTCATGGGTCATGGGTTATGGGTTGATCCATGGTTTTCTTTCTAGATACAATGAACTTAGATAAGTGGTATATATAAAACCATGGGTTATGGTTCAATACCATTTGCTAGTTTCTACCCATTTTAGTATTTACATGTTTTACCCATTTTAGTATATACTTGCTTTTACCCATTTTAGTATACTTAGCTTAAGTATGTTAACTCAATATGTAAACACTAGTTGTTGTGCATATCTAAATCATAGAATCATTTATACTTGTTAACCCAATATGTAAACACTAGTTGTTGTACATATATATATCTAGATCATAAAATCACTTATACTTGTTTTAGTGTTTTATGTGAAAATGTGAATATGTTAGAAAACTATTAGTTCAAACCATTTACGTATTTTATTTGTTTCATTAATATGATTTTACTTTTGTTATCGACAAAACATTAGAAGATCGTAAAATATAAATAAACATTTTATGGCTTATTTGTATTAACAATCTCCCTTTTGTTGATGACAAAACATAAAATTATTTTAAGGAAAAGCTAAAATTGTAAACGTTTGAATTTGTAGTTTTACTTTCTTCTCCCCTTTTGTCGAAACAAAAGTGTTAAAAGAAACTAACACAATTTTATAAGAAAAATTATAAAAGATGTAACGAGAGCAAGTGACGGAATGGTACTGTCTTAACTCCCCTTGGTGAGTCCATCCCTTTGAAAAGGCGCCAAGGACATAACGTAAAATAAGCTAATTGTGTTTGCAATTAAGTTTGCAAATGGTTCGTCTAAGTGACGAAAACGTGCTCCCCTTAGATATTGCAATGTTTGCAATGGGGTATCATGAAGTGTAACCCAAAATTGGATTAAGTTTGCAAATGATTTTGCAATGTCGTTTGACACAAAGCTCCCCTAGCTTTATGGTGTCAATATTTTCATGTGTATTTTGAATAACTACAAAACAAAGGTTAGAAAAACAAGAGTATAGTGCATAATTTCGCAAAGAGACTCAAGTTAGTAGAAATTTGTGCTTCATACCACGGATCCCACGGTTCCCTTCAAGGAGGGATCCGTCTAGTTATCTGGAAGGATCCGCTATCTGCTGACGTTTCTTCATCAATGAAGAAATGTCAAGGAGTGCAACTTGAGGGAATAAGATAAAAGTACAAGCACAAGCACAACGCATAATAATCATGGCATAAAAGTATTCATTCAATAAAACAAAGAGATACACAACTAAATCTCTAAAACTAAGAGAATGAACTAGCCAAATAGATGCTATTAATGCTAATAAGTTAACCCAAACTTAAGATTCGACTAAAAGCTTATTGAAGATTAAGGATGAGGAAGGTTTCCTAACTATTCTCAGTTTGAGCTTGTAGGTCATGTATTAATACATCTAGTTCATGTTTCATTCTTTCAACATGTTTGCAATGATCGCACTCATTGTCATGGTTTTGAGTTTCTTGAAGTGGAGGTTCAAGTGAAGTGGGTTGAGGATTTTCAAATGATTGTGTGGTGGTTCTTTGTAGAATTATGTTGATGAAGTCCTGGTTTGGAAGCACTCTTCTTGTGAATTAGTTTGATTGGTTTTCTTAGTGTGGGAGAGATCCTAGTTTTGGTGGGCTTACCCAAGAAGATCCGGTTGAGGAAACTTCATGTGTGATTCTAGCAATTTTCTTGGGTGGTCTTTGAGTGGATGAGTTAGCACTAGGAGCCTTAGTCATGATGATGATACAAGCAAGAATTTCTTTATGTTGCTTATTTTGGATGTGATTGAGAGTGATGATTTTAACCCTAAGGTTGTTTGGTTTATAAAGGATGATTAAATTAATGACTACTTAGAGGAATAGGCATGTTCTTGGGGTTTTGATCATCTCTAGGAAGATAATAAATGAATTCTAAGAGTGGTTTAGAAAACCAAAAGGTGATTTGAATATGGAAGTTGACTTATGCTTTCAGACTTACGGATCCCGCGGATCCTCTCGTGAGGATCCGCTGGTTAAAGACCAGGATCCGCGATCGACAGTTTTAGGTGAGATCATTATTATTAATGGGTTTCGAGGTTTTGACTCAATTTTGAAGTCTCTAGTGTTGAAAATCTCAACCATAAGCAATGATGTTTGATAACTAAGGTGTTCTATGGCTTATAAAGGAAGAGCTTGGTAGTTGCCTTTAAGACTTAATCCATTAATGTTCTTGAAATGTGATGATTAACATGCACAAAGTTTATGTTCGAGTTTACATCGATCTAGGAACTCATTTAAGATGAGATGGAGTGTTTGGGTTAGCAATGTTAGACATATTGTTTTCACCGGATCCCACGGTTCCTCTTGGAGGGATCCGTCTTCCCTATTCCTAGGGATCCGGCTCTCGCCAGATTATGACATATTTGAAATGAGGTTTCTAGAAGCTAAAGCCTATCTTGATTTGGGTGTTTCACTCTCCTAAGTGTTTTAGGATGAGAAGGTACTTGAATGATCATGAGTAATAAGTGTTTGTAGCTAATGATTGTTTCTTATGGAAGGAGGATAGGACAAGATGACTACCAATGGATATCCAAGGTTAACACTAAGTGTTTTGGAGGTGTTAAGTCATAATAAATGATCCTAGTGATCAAATTTAAGCTTGTGATGAAATTTGAAAAATCCTTAAAAATTATAGGAATTGAAAACTAATTTTGACTCATTTGGAATAAGAATGACTTGAAACAATTTTCTAAAATGTTTAATTTGTCTACTTAAGTGTTTTGAAAGATGAAAATTTGGCTTGTGAGTAATGGAGCGGAAATATGGTGGTTTTGATGTGTTAGTAAATCAAGACGATTTAGACTAAGATCTTAAGTAAGCCTTTAGTGAGTCTAAGTTTTTCTTATCATGGAATAAGACTTAGTTGGGTTCTAAAATAGATGCTTAGCTAATGTGAAGTTTATCTAGAAAGCAATCTTGATGTATGAAATGCAGATTGCTTATCTCACGACACGGATCCCACGGTTCCCTAAGGAGGGATCCGCTAGGCTATTCCTAGGGATCCGGCATCTGCAGATCGAACCTATTCGTAAATGATGTGCGGTTTTGCACATTATTACGTCTATAAAACAAGCAATAAGAACAAGCAAGCCATCATATAGCACCACGATAAAGAAACAATATCCAAAATACCATAAACCAACAATGCTAAAAGAAATCATTCAAACATAAGATAAATGAAAATAAGCACATTCCTATTGTCTCTTTCGTCAATTCTTCCTTTTTCTTTTGACGGCTTAGTGAGATTGTGCGAGGTTTTGAATCATGCCTCTTATTTGTTTGAATTCCACGGTCTCGTTTGGAATGGTTGGAAGTTGTTCGTGGTATTCAAGGATGTCCAATTTGATGTTGGATACGGGTCGATGTCCTCCTCATCTTCTTCTTCTTCTTCTTCTCCGCCGAGGAGTCCGAGAGAGCTTCGGTTTCTCTCCATTGACCATGAACCGCTTAGATGGTTGTTTGGTAAGGGTACCATGACGTGATCGGAAAGGTAATGGTCATCGTTGATGGGGATGGTTGCAATGCACTAACGTATTTACAAAGTCGTGTTAGGAGCATACCATATGGGAGTACCATGTTGAAGCTTTGAATACCCCACCATTCTCCTTACCATGTAATAGGCAAGATTAAATGGCCTTTGGTGGATAAGACAATAGATCATTTGCACAAGGCATGCATTTGGATGATCTTTGTTTCCAACTAGGCTAATGATGTTTTCCTAAGGATTTCTTCCCATTTTCTAAACATGGGATGCATTTCAAAAGTTCCATTTTAAAGGGATCACGGTGAATGAGCTTTTGTTACGATCGAACGGGATTGGTTGGTCCTAATTTTAAAGATAGTATCACGAATGGTTTCGGGATTGTCGAGAGGAGTGTTGTAAAGAGGCTTAGGATCAAGTGCAAGGTTTTGAGCGTTAATTGCCCAATCTTGAGAGTACATACAAATTCCTTCACAAGGAATGCGAAGAATTTGAGCAAAAGTGTTGAGAGGAAGAGTAAAGTTTTGTGTGTTGATGATAAAGGCAATTGAGATGCTATTATCGGTGTTTCTAATGATCCTAAAGCTTTGTAAAACTCAAAAATGAAAACCGGACAAATTTGTTCATCAATGTCAAGAAGACAATCAAAGTTGATTGTCGAGAAAACTTGATGAATGTCGGTATCTTCAAGGAAACATTCCTTGATTACATGACCTTCGTGAATAAGTCGTTTAATGAGGCTTTTGAAAATTTTACGGTTAGTTTTGGTCAGCCCCTTTACGATAGTAGTGAGTAAGATAGTGGACGGTGTCATGATGATCTTGTTGAGTGGCTTTGGGCATGGTTGGTCCTAGAAATACAAATTTTCCAATTAGGTAAAATTAGTTGGAAATGGGTTTATGGTTTTGATTTGTATTAACAATGTTGTGAACACAATGTGATTTAGTTAAAAGCCCCTTTCATGATTAATTTGAAAAACCCTAATTAAATTAATTTGATTATAATTTAAGGAACCATAAACCCTAGAATGAGGATGATGAAAATTAGAACAAGTTAATGTAATTACTTACAATGGTGTTCTAGGAAGGAATACTTGAGGTTATGGAAGCCAATGAGGATGGATTCAAGAGCTTAGTCATTTTTGTGTTATGAGAATAGAGGAAAAGATTAGTGGTGATTTTTGAAAGCGTATAGTCGAGTTCTTCCACGGTTCCCCGGATCCTTTGTATTTGGGATCCGGCTAGTACAACTAGAGGATCCGCTACTATGAACATAAAAGAGGTTGTTTGACATTATTTTTGTAGTATGCTTATGGAATAACTTACCAAAAAAAATAGTTCGGAGGTTTTAGATGACGATTGTTTTTGGATGACGGCTTTTGATGAATCTCATATCGAGGATGTGATGACGACGTTAAAAAAATATTATTCCCGATGACGAGAAAGGTGGAAGAGTGACGAAAGAGACTTCTAACGCTCTTAGTGTTTTAATAATCAAAGTAGTACTTGTGAAAATAAGTAGAACTCAAGTATCCTATCTAATGAAAAGTAGAACATACCTCTATGCTTCTTGATTTGGTATAAAACCAAAAATACTTCATGAGCTTTTAAAGTAATCCTTTGTACTTGATGTACTTAAGTTGTGATTACTTTAAGAATCCTTCCTTGAATGTTGACTTCATCTTTGAATGAAGATTTTGGGAAATTCTAGCATGAAAATTACTCGAGAGCGGAATATTGTTAGAATCATCTATCAATGTCCAACAAAATGATTTAATGAAAATATGAAAAAAATCCTTCTTTGTAGTTTTCAAACATACACGGATCGTATCAAGTCTTTAAAGTACAATATACTTTAAGAAACTTGGTAACAAAGCTCTGATGCCAATTGTGGAAAACTAGAAGGGGGTTGAATAGTTTTACCAATTTAAAACTTCCTTTTAAATATTTAGATCGACTTATGTCAATCTATTTGGTTGTTTATGTTGGACGTTGATAGATAGATATATAAACATATAATGAAAGATAAAGAGTAAGAAGCACATCACCACGACACAAGTTATTTATAGTGGTTCGGCTACAAGGACACCTTCCTTGCCCTACTCCACTCCCCGAGTCACCTACTCGAGAGTTCGTAAGCACTACACCAAATCTCCTTATGGCGGAGAAGCCTTCACAACGTCGCTTAACCTTTTTCCGGTACAAAGCTAAATACCGAGTTCTTTCACACCAAGGCGAACCACACCTAACACTACATCGCCTACCCTTTATACGGTGCTAGGCTAACCACCGAGTTCTTTCACACCTTAGGAGAACTAATCCTATCACAACGTCGCCTACCCTTTATTAGGTACTAGGCTAAGCACCTAGTTCCATTATGGAGGAACTACTACCCTTCACGACACAACACCTATTATCAAGGAGAGATCTACTCCTTGTTACAACACCATCAAGGATATCACCGTCCTTGTGAATAAATAAACACTTATATGTATAACGATGCACCTCATCGATTATACGACCTAAGCATTCTTCCCAAATGCTACTTGATTTGATTCTGACACGTGCTAGGCATCCTTCACTAATGCCTTTGACACAACGCTTGGCACCCTTCACTAATGCCTTCGTCTTGACACCTTAAGCATTCTTCACTAATGCTTTGACACGGATGATGAGCACCTTTCACTAATGCTTTCATCTTGACACTTTTGGCATTCTTCACTAATGCCTTCAACCCAACATCTATGGAGAAAGGAAGAACTATCAACAAGAGAACCTTCGTTGTCTTGATGATGACGAAGCATGGCAACTCATGGACTTGAGCTTGCACGTCTTCAAGATGTGGTGATCTTTCCTTTAAGAGGAACCTAGAAGATCACACAAAACAAAAGAGAAAAGCTACATAGATCTCTTGGATCCGAGGTTAGAGGGTTAGAATACTGGGGAAGTATGTGTAAAGGGATGAATAGTAAGGAAGAAATGGCTCTCTATTTATAGAGAAAATTCTCATTGTTTCCCGGATCCCACGGATCCTTCCACTGGGATCCGCTAGCACAAAGCTAGGGATCCGTGGAACGCCCTCTTTGCCCATGGGTATTTTTGGTCATGGGTCATGGGTTATGGGTTGATCCATGGTTTTCTTTCTAGATACAATGAACTTAGATAATTGAACTTGTGTAAGTGGTATATATAAAACCATGGGTTATGGTTCAATACCATTTGCTAGTTTTACCTATTTAGCATATACTTGTTTTTACCCATTTTAGTATTTACATGTTTTACCCATTTTAGTATACTTAGTTTAAGTATATGTTAACTCAATATGTAAACACTAGTTGTTGTACATATCTAAATCATAGAATCATTTATACTTGTTAACCCAATATGTAAACACTAGTTGTTGTACATATATATCTAGATCATAAAATCACTTATACTTGTTTTAGTGTTTTATGTGAAAATGTGAATATGTTAGAAAACTATTAGTTCAAACCATTTACGTATTTTATTTGTTTCGTTTATATGACTTTACTTTTGTTATCGACAAAACATTAGAAGATCGTAAAATATAAATAAACATTTTTACGGCTTATTTGTATTAACAATATCCTAGGAGGGATCCGTCTAGTTATCTCGGAAGGGATCCGGCTATCTGTTACAGTTTCTTCAAGAAGAAGAAATGTCAAGGAGTGCAACTTGAGGGAATGAGATAAAAGTACAATATAACAAGCACACGGCCACATAATAATCATGGCATAAAAGTATTCATTCAATAAAACAAAGAGATACACAACTAAATCTCTAAAACTAAGAGAATGAACTAGCCAAATAGATACTATTAATGCTAATAAGTTAACCCAAACTTAAGATTCGACTAAAAGCTTATTGAAGATTAAGGATGAGGAAGGTTTCTAACTATTCTCGTTTGAGCTTGTAGGTCATGTATTAATACATCTAGTTCATGTTTCATTCTTTCAACATGTTTGCAATGATCGCACTCTTTGTTATGGTTTTGAGTTTCTTGAAGTGGAGGTTCAAGTGAAGTGGGTTGAGGATTTTCAAATGATTGTGTGGTGGGTTTGTAGAATTATGTGATGAAGTCCTCGTGGAAGCACTCTTCTTGTGAATTAGTTTGATTGGTTTTCTTAGTGTGGAGAGATCCTAGTTTTGGTGGGCTTACCAAGAAGATCCGGTTGAGGAAACTTCATGTGTGATTCTAGCAATTTTCTTGGGTGGTCTTTGAGTGGATGAGTTAGCACTAGGAGCCTTAGTCATTATGATGATACAAGCAAGAACTTCTTTAGTTGCTTATTTTAGGGATGTGATTGAGAGTGATGATTTTAACCCTAAGGTTGTTTGGTTTATAAAGGATGATTAAATTAATGACTACTTAGAGGAATAGGCATGTTCTTGGGGTTTTGATCATCTATAGGAAGATAATAAATGAATTCTAAGAGTGGTTTAGAAAACCAAAAGGTGATTCGAATATGGAAGTTGGCTTATGCTTTCGCAGCACTACGGATCCAATGGATCCTCTCGCGAGGATCCTTTGGTTAAAGACCGAGGATCCGGCTATCGTATGAGAGTTTTAGGTGAGATCATTATTATTAATGGGTTTCGAGTTTTGACTCAATTTTGAAGTCTCTAGTCGTTGAAAATCTCAACCATAAGCAATGATGTTTTGATAACTAAGGTGTTCTATGGCTTATAAGGAAGAGCTTGGTAGTTGCCTTTAAGACTTAATCCATTAATGTTCTTGGAAATGTGATGATTAACATGCACAAAGTTTATGTTCGAGTTTACACTCGATCTAGGAACTCATTTAAGATGAGATGGAGTGTTGGGTTAGCAATGTTAGACATATATCGTCACCGGATCCCACGGTTCCTCCTTGGAGGGATCCATCTAGGCTATTCCTAGGATCCGGCTCGCAGCTATGAAATATTTGAAATGAGGTTTCTAGAAGCTAAAGCCTATCTTGATTTGGGTGTTTCGGCTCTCCAAGTGTTTTAGGATGAGAGGTACTTGAATGATCATGAGTAATAAGTGTTTGTAGCTAATGATTGTTTCTTATGGAAGGAGGATAGGACAAGATGACTACCAATGGATATCCAAGGTTAACACTAAGTGTTTTGAGGTGTCAAGTCATAATAAATGATCCTAGTGATCGATTTAAGCTTGTGATGAAATTTGAAAAATCCTTAAAATTATAGGAATTGAAAACTAATTTTGACTCATTTTGAAATAAGAATGACTTGAAACAATTTTCTAAAATGTTTAATTTGTCTACTTAAGTGTTTTGAAAGATGAAAATTTGGCTTGTGAGTAATGGAGCGGAAATATGGTGGTTTTGATGTGTTAGTAAATCAAGACGATTTAGACTAAGATCTTAAGTAAGCCTTTAGTGAGTCAAAGCGTTTTCTTATCATGGAATAAGACTTAGTTGGGTTCTAAAACGGATGCTTAGCTCTTTGTGAAGTTTATCTAGAAAGCAATCTTGATGTAGGAAATGCAGTGGTTTCCTTTTTTTTTTTTTTAAAAAAAAATAAGTGGTTTTAAAAAAGGGGGGGTTTTTTTTTTTCCCTTTTTTTTTTTTTTTTTTTTTTTTTTAACCTTTTTAAAAATTTTTTAAAAAAAAAATTTAATTTTTGGTTTTAAAATTTTTTAAAAATTTTTAAAAAACCCAAATTTTTAAAAAATTTTGGGAAAAAAATTATTAGTTAAAAATTTTTTTTTCTTTTTAATTTTTTTTTTAAAAATGAAAAAAAAATTTTAAAATTTTAAAATTTTTTTTTTTTTTTTAAATTTTTTTTAAAAAAAAAAAAAAAAAAAAGGTTTTAAAAAATTTTTTTTTCCTTTTCCCTTTTTTAAAAAAAAAAAAAAAAAAAAAGAAAAAAAAAAAAGGGGAATTTTTTTTTTTAAACCCAAAAGGAAAAAAAAAATTTTTTTAAAAAAAAATTTTTAAAAAAAAAAGGGGCGGGGGGCCCCCGTTTTTTTAAAAAGGGGCCCCAAAAAGGGGGAAAAAAAAAAAAGATTTTTTTTTAAAAAAATTTTTTAAAATTTTTGTTATTTGGGGGAAAAAAAAATTTTGAAAAAAAAGGGGTTTTAAAAAAAATTTAAAAAGGGTTTCCCAAAATTTTTAAGGGTTTTCCCCCCAAAAATTTTTTTTTTTTTAAAAAAAAAAAAAAAGGGGTTAAAAAAAAAAAAAAAACTTTAAAAAATTTCCAAAAAAAAAATTTCCCCCCCCCCCAAAAAAAAATTTTTAAAAATTCCAAAAGGGTTAGGGGAAAATAAAAAATTTTTTTTGGGGGGGTTTAAAAAAAAGGGGGAAAAATTTTTTTGGGAAAAAAATTTTAAAAAATTTTAAAAAAAGGGGGGAAAAAAATTTTAAAAAAAAAAAATTTTTTTTTTTTAAAATTTTTTTTGGGGGAAAAAAGGTTTTGAAGGTTTTGGGAAAAATTTTTTTCTTGGGGGCTTTGGGGTTTTTAAAAAAGTTTTTAAAAATTTTTTTTTTTGGGGGGGGTTTTTTTTTTTTTGGGGGTTTTTGGGTTTAAATTTGGGTTTGGGGAAAATTTTTTTGGGTTTTGGGTTTTTAAAATTTAAAAAATTTTTGGGGGGAAAAAAAATTTTTGGAATTGGTTTTTTTTGGGGAAACCCCCTTTTTTTAAAAATTTTTAAAAAACCCCAAAAATTTTTTTTGGGGTTTTTTTTTTGGGGGGTTTTTTGGGGTTTTTTTTTTTTAAAAAAACCCTTTTTAAAGGGGGAATTTTTAAGGGGAAAAAAAAAAATTTTTGGGGAAAAAAATTTTTTTCCAAACTTTTTGGGGGAAGGGTTTTGGGGGGAAAAATTTTCCAGGAAAAAAGGAATTCCTTTTTTGGGAAAAGGGGTTTTTTTTTTGGGGCCCCCGGGGTTTCCCCGGGGGAATTTTGGGGTCCCGGGAAAAGGGGGGTTTTTTTTAAAAGGGGGGGAAAAAAATTTTTGGGGTTTTAAAATTTTTTTAAAATTTTAAAAACCAAAAATTTAAAAAAAAAAATTTTTTGGAAAAAAATTTTTTCCTTTGGGAAAAAATTTTTTTTTTAAAAAAAATTTTTTTTTTGGAAAATTGAAAATTTTTTGGGGGCCGGGGTTTTTTTTAAAAATTTTTTAGGAAATTTTTTTGGGGGGGTTTTTTTTGGGGAAAAGGGGTTTTTTTTTAAAAAATTTTTTTTTTGGGGGGAAAAACTTTCTGGGCCGGCCCCCAAAAGGAAAAAATTTTTAAACCAAATTTTTTTTTTAAAGGTTTTTTTTTGGGGGGAAAAAAAAAAAAAAAGGTTTTAAAAAAAAAATTTTTTAAAAAAAAAAAAAAAAAAAAGGTTAAAAAAATTTTTTTTTTTTTTTTTTTTTGGTTAAATTTTTTGGGAAAATTTTTAAAAATTTTTTTTTGGGGGGAAAAATTTTAATTTTTTAAAAAAAATTAAAAATTTTTTAAAAATTTTAATTTTCCTCCTTGTTTTTTTAAAAAAAGGGGGGAAAAATTGGGGCCCCCTTTTTTTAATGGTTTTTAAAAATCCGGGGGGTTTTTAAAAATTTTGGGAAAAATTTTTAAAAATTTTTTTTAAAAAAAGGGGTTGGGTTTAAAAAGGGAATTTTTTTAAAAAAAAAAAAAATTTTTTTTTTTCCCCCTTTCCCAAAGGGGGGGGAATTTTTTTAAACCGGGGGGCCCAAAAAAAAAAATTTTTTTAAAAAAACCTTTTTAAATTTAAAAGGGGGTTTTTAAAAAAAAAAATTTTAAAAAGGAAAAAAAAAAAAAAAAGGGGGTTTAAGGTTTTTCCCCAAAAAATTTTCCTTTTTTTTTGGGGGGGTTTTTTATTTTTTTTTTTGGTTTTAAACCCCCTTTTTTTTTTTGGGGTTTTTTTCCAAAATTTTTGTTTTTGGGGCCCCCTTTTTCCCCCTTTTTTTTTTTTTAAAATTTCGGGGGGGGTTTTTTAAAAAAAGGGCGGGTTTTTTTTTGGTTTGGGGGGGGCCAAATCCAAAAATTTTTTTAAAAAAGGGGGTTTTGGTTTTTTTTCAAATTTTTTTTAAAAAAAAAAAAAAAAATTTTTTTTTTTTTCCCAAACCTTAAAAAAAAAAAAAAAACCTTTGGGGGAAAGGAAACAAAGGTTTTCCCAAGGTGGGGGGTTTTTTTTTTTTTTTTAAAAAAAAAAAGTTTTTTTTTTTTCCATTTTCCCCGGGTTTTTTTTTTAAAAAGGGAAAAAGGGTTTTTTTTTTTTTTTTTCCCAAAAAAATTTTTTTTTTTTTTTTTGGGGGGTTTTTAAAAGGGGGAAAGGGGGAAAAAAAAGGGGGGAAAGGGGAAAAAAAGGGGAAAACCCCTTTTTTTAAAAAAATGGGGGGGTTTTTTTTTAAAAAAAAGGGGAAAAAAAAGGTTTTTTTTTTTTAAAAAAATTTTTTTTAAAAAATTTTTTAATTTTCCCTTTTTGGGAAAAAAAATAAAAACCCGGGGTTTTTTTTTAAAAAAAAAAAAAAAATTTTTAAAAAAATTTTTTGGGTTTTAAAAAATTCCTTTTTTAAAACCCTTTTAAAAATTTTGGTTTTTAAAAATTTCCGGTTTTTGGGGGGGGGTTTTTTAAAAAATTTAAAATTTTTTAAAATTAATTTTTGGTTGGTTTGGGGGGGTTTTAAAAAAAAAATTTTAAAAAAAAAAAAAATTTTTTTTTTTGGGGGTTTTTTTTTTTTTTTTCCCCCAAAGGGAAAATTTTTGGGCCCCTTTTCCGGTTAAAATTTAAAAAAAAAAAAAAAATTTTTTTTTTAAAAAAAAATTTTTAAAAAAAAAAAAAAATTTTTTTTAAAAGGGGGGGGGAAAAAAAAAAGGGAAAAAAAAAATTTTTTTTTTTTTTTAAAAAAAAAATTTAAAAAAAATTTTTTTTTTAAAAATTTTTTTTAAAAGGCCCTTTTTTTTTGGGGGTTTTTAAAAATTTTTTTGGGGGTTTTGGGGGTTTTTTTTTTTTTTTTTCCCCCCCAAAAAACCCCCAAAAATTTTTTAAAAATTTTTTTTTTAAAAACCAATTAATGGTTGGGGTTTAAAAAATTTTTTTTTAAAAAGGGGGAAAAAAAAAAAAAAAAAAAAAATTTTTTTAAAAATTAAAAAAATTTTTTTAAAAAAGAAAAAAAAAAAATTTTTTTTTTTTTTGGGGGATTTTAAAAAAAAAATTTTTGGGGTTTTTTAATTTTTTTGGGGGGGGTTTTTTTTTTTAAAATTTGAATTTTTTTTTAAAAAATTTTAAATTTTAAAAAATTTTAAAAAATTTTTTTTTTTTAATTTTAAAAAATTTAAAATTTTTAAAAAAAATTTTTAAAAAATTTTTGAAAATTTGGGAAAATTAAAAAAAAAATTTTTTTAAAAAAACCCCTTTTTGGGTTTTGGGTTTAGGGGGTTTAAATTTTAAATTTTTTTTTTTTTTTTTATTTTTTTTTTTTTTTTTAAAAAAAAAAAAATAAAATAAATTTTAAAGGTTAAATTTTTCCCCCCCCAAAAAAAAAAAATTTGGGCCCAAAAATTTTTTTCCCCTTTTTAAAAAATTTAAAAAAAAAAAATTTAAAAAAAAAAAAGGGGAAAAAAAAAAAAGGGGGGGGGGTTCCTTTTAAAAAGGGGGCCAAAAAAAAAGGGTTTCCTTTTGGTTTTGGGGTTTTGGGGGTTTTCCCCCGGGGAAAAAATTTAAAAAATTTTGTTTAAAAATTTTTTGGGGAAAAACCCCCGGGTTTTTTTGGGGTTTTTTAAAAAAAAATTAAAAAAGGGGGTTTTTTTTTAAAAAACCCCCCCAATTTTAAAACCTTTTTTAAAAAAAAATTTAAAAGGGGGAAAAAACCAAAAATTTTAAAAAAAAACCCCAAAAAAATTTTTTTGGTTTCCCCAAAAAAAAACACAAAACCCCCTTTAAAACCTTTTTTAAAAAAAGCCTTTTCCTAATTTTTGGGGGTTGGAAAAATTTTTAAAAGCTTTATTTAAATTAAAAATTTTTTTTAAAAAATTTTTTTGGGGGAAAAAAGCTTTTTTAAAAAACCCCCTTTTTTTTTGGGTTTTTTTAAAAAGGGGTTTTTTTAAAAAGGTTTTAAATTTTTTTGGGGGTTTTAAAAAAAAAAAAAAGGAACCCCTTTTTTTTTTTAAAATTTTTTTGGTTGGGGAAAAAAAGGGGGGGGGCTTTTGGGAAAAAAATTTTTTTTTTTCCCCCAATTTTTTGGGGGGGGGTTTAGGGGGGGGTTTTTTGGGGAATTTTTTTTATTTTAATGGGTTTGGGGGAATTTTTTTTTTTTTAAAAAAAATTTTTTTTTTTGGGGGGGTTTTTTTTAAAATTTTTTAATTTTTTTTAAAAAATTTTTTAAAAAAAGGGTTTTTTTAAAAAAAGGGGGAAAAAAATTTTTATTAAAAAAATTTAATTTTTTTAAAAATTAAAACCAAAATTTTAATTTTTTAAAAAAAAAAAGGGGGTTTTTTTTTTTAAAAAAAATTTTTTTTAAAAATTTTTTTAAAAAATTTTTTTAAAAATTTGTGGTGTTGTAGTAAATTTGGCATGTTAGTGTGGGGTGAGAATAGGTAGATTTTTTTCGGAAAAATTTCGGAAAAAAATCTGAAAATTATCCATTATGCAGCATAATGGGTTAGAAGCTTTCCCAGGGGACATGTCCTAGTCGAAAGTCTAAACCATAAATTTATTACCTCACTTTCCCCGGGGACATGTCCCCGGCAAAAGGTGGGATTAATTATTTTAATCACGTAATTAACTAATTAGCTAATTATTTGAAAACACTTTCCCCGAGGACATGTCCCCGGCGAAAAGTAGTGCCACGTCGGACATGTTTGACCGGCTCAAAATGGCTGCGGGACCCACATGTCCCCGATAAAAGTGGACTTACGTCCCCGGGGAAAGTATTCCCGAGAGGGTATTGTCGGGGGACTTTCGCCGGGGACATATCCTTGGGGAAAGGTTTCGCAGGGGACATGTCCCCGGCGAAAGCCCTGATTTTTCCCCTGCGAAAGCCCTGATTGTTGTAGTGAGCTGAAAATAAAACTAACTTCGACAAAATATACTTGACTTGGGTAGAACTCAACGATTAAGATCACATTAAAAAGCGGCCATGATGTAGTTGGTATAGGATATATGATGAAAAACATGGAGAACTCGAGAAACCCAAAAATGTGAAACATTATGAGAAATCAAGCAAAAATATTTAATGGAAATGCTTCATCTTCATTTAAGCTTTCACATTTTAACAGTTACTAGCATCTCTTTACTAACAGATTGTGGTACAGCGTTGCAGGTTTCTAAATATAACACAAAACATCAAAGTATACATGCGGAAGCGTATAGGAATTATTAACGATTAATTAATTAACATAAGTAAGAATATGCGTACCTTTCTTGATTCTAGCCGAACAAGAATCAAATCCACAAACTAGCAATTTGGATGAACCCTAATTAGGGTTTATAGGATTTTATGAATTACCCTTTATCGTTTTATAATTCAATCCAAGAATACTAACAATAATGTGTTAGTACCACTTTCTTGTACACACGTATTATACCGAATATAAGGAATTCTAGTTTTAATCAAACAAATAACTGTGTATTGGAAAAGTAAGGGATCGACACCCTAGAGGTGTGTGTCGACCGGTTTTAGCAAAGAAACACACAAAACAAGTTTTAGGTTTAGCTTAATAAGTACAAGAGATAAATTACAAACACCCTTGGTTTTGTATTTATATCCAAACTAACTTGGTGAACAAGTTTGAGTTGTAGATGGGTTGGGTTTGGGTTCCCTTGGCCGATCGGTGCTAAGCATCCCCAAGGGGATTCCGGATCATTCCCAATATTTAAAATCTAGTCCTTTTCCAATTACATTTAACGTCCGTTAGTCCATTACAGTTAATTACTTAACGCCCGTTATGTTATTTCGTTTAATTAATAAATAAATATAAATGTTACATTTATTTATTAACTTTAATTCTCATACGTAAAGTGTGCAATCCCGTGGTCTCGAGTTCGATCATAACTCACGACTACTAATTTATATCCATAAAACTAACATATGTTTCATGGTTAAGTTTCAATGACTTATTTAAAATACATATAAGTGTTTGCTCCTATTGAACGGTCGTCATCCTACCGTCCACAGAAAAGAGTTGTCGAGCAAAATGGACAAAGCCTGAGCCCGATCTTAAAACGCCCGACCTAATGAAGCCTGGGTCCGATCCTACCCAGCCTGGACGGTCCTACTTCAATTTGGGATTCATATCAAAGACGTGTCTAAAGTCCGAACATTTTAACTCGTTTTAATAATATTGACATTTGTGAAACAAAGGATTACATTTAGGGTGCGTAATTGGTATGGATGTGACCAATAACCTGACGAAATGGTATGTAAATACTATTATGTCTTTCTGAATGCATGAGTCGTTGTTGATATCGTGATTGGTTTTTATGGAACGTATTTGGCGCGAGTCTTTATTTTTCTTATCAAGTATGATGTCTGCGCTTTGGTTCTTATGATTTGTCCCTTAAATTACTAACGAAGCTCATTTACTCTTTTTAAACACACTTAGTAGATTTTAGGCTGTGCGTATGTTGTTAATTTATCTAGGTCGTGCATAGCTGTTGGGAAATATTTCTTTTCCTAATGCTTGTCGATAATACATTCACCTAACCCAAGACCAATTAAAGCAGGCAAAACTGTTATGGAAATCTCGATCAATTCCTGGGCAAACGAAGCAAATGATGACACTGTTGAGTGTTAACTCGACCTAAAACAGAACCATAAGACCCCAACAATAGATGGGAACATAATGCCAAGAGAAAACGTTTTAAGACTCTTTCTGTTGGTTTGTAGGAGTTTAAAACACACGTAAACGCTAAAAGCGTGTGAGCATATGGGGGCACACACGATAAATACGAGAGTATGTGTCAGACGTATAAATACTTGAATACGTATACCCATTTATGCACGAAATTGACCCGATCCATTACACGACCCATGGACAGATTTGATGATGGACTTGGGTTGTTTTAGTGGGCCTTGGGCCTTGATAACCATATGGACGATTGAGGCAGTATGTGGTGTTGGGTTTATTGCTTGTCAACCAAGCAAAGAGTCAAAGTCATATGTGGGGCTTGTGAGGTATTTAAACAAACACAACCATGCTTTCTCATATCATTAATCGACAACGGACAGTTTAGAATAACATAGTTACTCACGGATTAAACATGCAAATATAGGACAACAATATTATAAATGGAAATAAACATAATCCAAACTTTATTTCATCAAAATAATAAATGTTTTACAATATCCTTTATCCAAATACTAATCACAATTTTGCATGAAACTTTTAGCTAAACGAAGTCCAATTCCATTGGCAAGTCCAAAAAGCTTGTCTCTAGCCAAAAAGCTTGTCTCATACCCGGTTTGGAAATTATGGATTCACGAACCCCTCAGGTTGCTTCATATAGATGTCTTCATCACGAGCCCCTCAGGTTGCTTAATATAGATGTCTTCATCACGAGCCCCTCAAGTTGCTTCATATAGATGTCTTCATCACGAACCCCTCACGTTGATTCTAAATCCGTTTGAGAGCCGAGAGATGGGGCTCTCGAGGATCATGCATATGAAGGCAAACCTGCTGAACTGCATAAGATATATCTGGACGAGTGAATGTTAGATACTGAAGAGATCCGGCAAGACTCCGATATAGAGTAGGATCAGATATCGAATCACCATCATCTCCCAATTTAGATTCAGTATCAACAGGAGTCCGACTGGGATTGCAGTTAACCATGTGTGCTTTCTCCAAAACCTCAATAGCATATTTCTTCTGAAATAAAAATAACCCTGAGGAATCAGGAGAAACAGAGATACCCAAAGAATAATTAAGTGGACCCAGATCTGTCATAGCAAACTCCTGATGTAAGGACCCAATAATCCGCTGCAATAAACTCTCAGAAGAAGTTGTAAGAACAATATCATCAACATATAAAAGCAAGTAAGCAGTATCAGGCCCCTGTCTGTAAATAAATAAGGAGGAGTCACACCGGCTATGAGAAAACCCAACCCGCATAATATAAGATGCAAAACGCTGAAACCAAGCTCTAGGGGCCTGTTTAAGCCCATATAGAGACCGCTGCAATAAACACACATAATCTGGATGTACAGGGTCCCGAAACCCTGGAGGTTGATGCATATACACAGTCTCAGATAAATCACCATGCAAGAAATCGTTCTTGACATCAAGCTGATAAATCGGCCAGTGTCGAGAAGTAGCTAAACTCAGAACCGTCCGAATAGTACCCGGTTTAACTACCGGACTAAATGTCTCTTCTACATCAATCCCCTCTACCTGATTACTACCATTCGCTACAAGACGGGCCTTGTAGCGACTAAGAGAACCATCAGCCAAATACTTATGGCGAAAAAGCCACATACAACGAATAATGTTTGTGTTTGAGGGTCGGGGCACAAGAGTCCAAGTTCCATTCTTAATAAGTGCAATGTATTCATCACGCATAGCATTTTGCTAATTTGGGTCATTAAACGCATCACGATAAGATTTTGGTAAAGGTGAGACCGAAGACACATGCATGTTGAGACGCTGAGTGGGACGATTAGACCCGACACGATATCGTGTGACCATGGAAAGAACCGAGGCAGGGTTTGGGTTATGAGGAGGATCAGGAATAATGTGTTGGTGTTGGTCTGTGGTTGGTGATGGAGTTGGTGTTTATTGTTGAGCGGCGGGTGGTGATGGTGTGGGGTCATGGGTTGGCTCCTAGTGTGCCGTACTAGGACTGGTAGGTGTGGCTGGCTCGTTTGTAGGTGGAGGCATAGAGGGTTGCAGAATGGACGCAGGTGGAAATAACGGAGGATTGATATCATGTGAGTCATCCAGGAAATTGTATTTAGGTGCCGATGTTGGTTTAGAGGTTCCATATGGAAAAACAGTTTCGTCAAGAGTGACATGGCAAGAGATGATGATTTTATTGGTGTTTAATTCAAGACAACGATACCCACGATGATTTGAAGCTCGTCCTAAATAAATGGAGGGTGTGGCGCGTGGTTCAAGTTTGTGATTGGGGTATAAGTGGGGGTAACATAAGCAGCCACACCCTCCATTTATTTGGTCGATTACCTTCCATAATTCTTTTCTTGTCACGTTAAACGATCTATTTTTTTGATCATGCATTCAGTTTATTAGGGTTTCGTTCGTACGGCTGGTTTATCACTCATGTCGATCTGCTTTTAATTGATTTATTATCTGATGGTACGATCTGGGTTTGTATTTGGTTGCTCTTAACGTAAAACTAAACCCTAATTTTTTAGGGTTTGGTTGTTATTCTCTGCTTTTAAGTCGATGCTTCTATCATTAGTGTTTGTGCTTCGGGAACTTGTTTCGTGAGTGTGAAGAGATGTACGTCGATCTTTGATCGGGTTCGTCATGTTGTTCGTGCCATGTTTTCTAATCTCTCTTGTTTGGTTGGGACAACTTGACTAAACCTTAGGTTCTAGAGTTAATCGCTTTACTTGATATTCGAAGCTGGGCATGTGGCTGAATGTTAGGGTTTAACCCTATGTTTTGTTTTGATTCTGATCTCCTACGTGGATAAATACTTCAATTTATGGTTATTATTGTATGTTCTTGTGCAATAATTTTTATTTGTAGTGGATTAGAAGATTATGGTATGTATTATGTTGGATGTCGTAACTATGATCTGCTTGTGGATTATTGTTGCGTTTTGGTAGTGATGGTCATCTACATGGCTTTGATTACAATGCTCAAAGGTGCTATCGGGGTTTGGGTGGTACTAGGGTTCGTTATATGGAGTTAGTCAACTTGTTCTGTGGTTTCTTTGGTCGTTATCACGTTTATTTGTAAGTTGCGGTTTGTATACTGCATTTGATTTTGGCTGGTCATGGCCGTTTTCGTAATGGTTAACAATGAGACTTTGGCTTGCGGTTTTCTCCATCGTTCTGATTATACGGCTACATGTTGCTTGTTTCTTGGAGACGGGTTTTAAGGTTTTGATGTTTATTTGGAAGTTAGGGTTGTTAGTAACCCTATGCTCATGTTCCGGATCCGATGTGCTTTGGTTTACATTCATATTTAGGCTATTATGGTTTATGCGTAATTATAATAGCAATAGTAGTGGGTCTGAATATTATTGTTGGCATCAATTGTGGTTCTATGGTGCTTTTGGTAATGGAGTTGGTGGTGCATTCGATGGTAAAGCTCCGAAGATTATTGAAGATTGAGTTACTCACTATGGACGTGGTTCTTGGAACCTTGTGGGTAAAGGGGAGTAATCCTGCACCCTGGTAAATATTTCTTGGAACCTTGTGTTATTACATTTAGATTGTTTTGTTAAATGTAATTGCAAGTGCCAGCGTTTAGCTGTGTGTTAGTTCTACAATTTGTAGTAGTTTCGCCTATATGTGGGCTGAGGGCATGAGATTCACCCATATCAATTGTACTTCAATGTTTTTTGGCTTAACGAATTTTACCAGAGTGCAAAATCCCTTTTACCCAAACATGCTTAAGCATGTCTACTAACCGGACTCACTTAATCATCCCATAATTAACCCAAAATTTCTTGCGTCAAGAATGAAGAGAGCGACTCTCGTAATTGTGGTCATGTGTGAGTAAGCCCCTTCAGCGAGCATAACATATGAGGAGGTGCCTCGACTACGGATAGCCTAATATCCGATCACCATAGTTTTGTTCAATTTATAGTACGTTTTATAGCCTTACATGCATGCACATGCTATGAATTAAACTGTAATTTCTTGTTGCAAACATGAGATGGTTAGTCATTACATTATATATCGATGTTGACTATATAACCATAATGAAATTAGTATGAGTCAGTAAGTGATTATACTAATTAATCTTGAACTCATAGGAAAAAGGTTGGAAATTACACCATATTTTTTGTTGATTGGTTCTTAACTCCCACTGGTAGCTATATGTAAACATTTATTCGATCATGTCTATCTTTTAACGTGATTTTCCTTTTTAAGTGGAGTGAAATGCGTTTCAATATAAATCTCGTAAAGTTAGTAACGTGTAAAGTTATGAATGAAGTCGTACGTGTGACATCACTCTCATAAGTCATCACAATTTATGTACTATAAAATGACCTTTCGAACATATCAAAACATGACTAGCTAGTTATTGCTATGAAGATAACTTTACATGCGAAACAATTAGCTCTATTGCTTTTCATTCTTATACTTGATCATGTTTTTCAAACAAATGCTACTTCATATGAATCAGATTCAGGTAACTTTATTACTTCTTATGCTAATAACTTGCTACTTATATTCTGGAGGAAATAATAAAATAATTATAAACTCTTTTGGTTTGCATTTTTCGTATAGGAAACGTTCCTTCAAGTCGAAATCAGATGCTTAAATGGCGGGCAACAACATTGCCCGCATTTAAGCTTGAACAATCAAGAAGTGATATAGTATTCACTACAACATTGCCGACACTACAAGTACGTAGGAGTTTACGTAAAAAGAACAACCGTCCTCCACCACCGAAATCAAATAAAAGAACTCTTCCGCAATTGCAATATCTATCACCACCACCACCACTGCGTTTTCGACCACGATCACCGCCACCACCAACACCATCTCCACCTCTACCACCACCACCTCCGCCGCCGCCACCACGTCGTCGACCTTGGGTTTTCCCTTTCTTTTGTTCACCACCAGTGCCACCTCCCCCGCCACCACCAAAAAGTTATTAGGATTCATTAGTATATCATTAGTTAACAGTTTGATATTTTTTTGACGTCACATTTCTAATGCATTTGCTTGTATTTTGATGATATTTAGATTTGTTTTTTATCAAAGTAAAATTTGTAATTTAATACACTAAATTGTTAGAATAATAATAATTGTGCATTTCAACTACGGAGTACTTAAATATAGCTTGTTTATAGCTAAAAAAATTTGTCTTGCAATTAAAAAGTAAAAGCACTTACGTCGTTTGCTTTTAGTGTCATAAAACTTCAATGGTGGATCGAAATATTCAAAATAAACACAATACATAATCGAGGGGCAATGCACATCTAGTAAAATGGACAATGCATCGTTTGAAAGGTTTCAGTGTTCAAAAGATGAAAATAAAACTAACTTAATTCGACAAAATATACTTGACTTGGGTAGAACTCAACGATTAAGATCACATTAAAACCCGGCCATGATGTAGTTGGTATAGGATATATGATGAAAAACATGGAGAACTCGAGAAACCGAAAAATGTGAAACATTATGAGAAATCAAGCAAAAATATGTAATGGAACCTGTATCACGTCCAAAGAGAGACGTGCTTCATCTTCATTTAAGCTTTCACATTTTAACAGTTACTAGCATCTTTACTAACACATTGTGGTATAGCGTTGCAGTTTTCATGCATATGTTTCATGATTAAGTTTCAATGACTTATTTAAAATACATATAAGTGTTTGCTCCTATTGAACGGTCGTCACCCTACCGTCCACAGAAAAGAGTTGTCGAGCAAAATGGACAAAGCCTGAGCCCGATCTTAAAACGCCTGACCTAATGAAGCCCGGGGTCCTATCCTACCCAGCCTGGACAGTCCTACTTCAATTTGGGTTTCATATCAAAGACGTGTCTAAAGTCCGAACATTTTAACTCATTTTAATATTGACATTTGTGAAACAAAGGATTACATTTAGGGTGCGTTTAGTTGCAGGAAAGTTTATCTAGGTCGTGCATAGCTCATTTACTCTTTTTAAACACACTTAGTAGATTTTAGGCTGTGCATATGCTGTTAATTTATCTAGGTCGTGCATAGCTCTTGGGCAAAATTTCTTTTTCTAGTGCTTGTCGATAATACATTCACCTAACCCAAGACCAATGAAAGCAGGCAAAACTGTTACGGACATCTCGATCAATTCCTGGGCAAAGAAGCAAATGATGACACATTGTTGAGTGTTAACCCGACCTAAAACAGAACCATAAGACCCCAACAACAGATGGGAACACAATGCCAAGAGAAAACGTTTTAAGACTCTTTCATCACACTTAATCAACTGATAAATTAAATGGAATTTTATGAGTGATTGCAAAATATTACTGTATGTTACAAGTAAAGAGTAAATAGTGAGATAACATGACAACTATTCGTTTTATTTGGCAAAGCTCTCGATTACCTCCATGTGTTTGTTCTTTTTTTGTTCCTCTTGGTGCTAGCTGTTGGAAATGTATATATTTACAATAGGTAAATGTCCGGATTCGAACTCGTGACCACGGGATTGCACACTTTACGTATGAGACTCGATGTTTTAATAATTAATATAAAATATTATGTTTAATTATTAAATTCACAATAAACGACTAAAGCGAGCGATAAGAACTTATCGAAAGTGACTATCGGTCGTTAAATGTCAACGGATATGAAGAAAAGTAAACAAGCCAAGAGACGGTTTTAGGAACCCTCTTTTGGGCTTGTTTTGGCCAAAACTATGGAATCCCACATCGAAACCATAGTAAACTTGACATCTACCATAAGGCTATAAATACATCCCATGTATTCATCCTTTGGTACACTTGATTTCATTAGAAGGCCAAACTTCTTCTTTTCTTCCCTCTTATTCTTGGTCGACGAGTGAATCCCCATTGTAAGGGATTTACGAGTGACCTTGAACATAACAAAGGTGTTTGGTTATTCTATTGTGATCAAGAAGTAGCATTCGCATCGAATCGCTAATAGTACGTGTGTACAAGAACGTGGTTGTAAGACATTATTCTTACACCAATAAGTACTTCTTTGGTTTGCTTTGCTCGAGGGATTTGACATTCGCAAGAGAGTACGTTACATACTTCGGTTAATTAATTTATTTGTTATGATCTTAAGTCTTCCATTGTGTACTCTTGATGTCTTTATGTTTTATTGTATTTTATATATCATAAACTCAACGGTGGCATCACGAGCCTTGTATAACAAGTAATTAATCAAACACATAATTAAAATAAACATGAATGTGTTATTATTTGTATGCTTAGATCTAGGGTTTGCTTAACCTAAACCCTAATTTGGGCGTTTTTATTTTGTGCCCTAATTAGGTTTTGTAAACTATTGTTTTAATTGGATTAGAAACCTAAGATGCATACAACTTTATGTGTATATGCGTAACTTTGATTTAATTGCATTAATTGTTAAGTGTAATTTTATGTCCATGATAATTACATGCATGTTTTATCATGGATATGCTTTTATTGTATGTCTTTCGTGGTTAAGTGATATACACTAATTTTGATAGATCTAAAATTGGGAAGACCTCAATATATATTAATTGGTTAATTAATAGGATTTATCTAAACCGTTTGCATGTGGCTAATTGATATGCATGACTTTATTTGTTATGCATTTATTGTTTATTTGTTTATTTTTAAATACTTGCTTGTTTGTGTTTTGTAACAAGGGTATTTTTACAAGAAAAATAAACCGATCTAAACAATGGTGAAACATGAAATTTTAAGAATAGTAATCATAATCGTTTAATTGATTGATGACTTTGGTACAAATGATGAGCAGCTCACCCATGAGAATGAACTAATAAAAGGGGTTTAAAGAAGTGCACAAATCACCGAATGGATGTCTAAGGTTGTGCTTTAGCACGCACCGGTCCTCTACCCTGTAAGTTCGAGTGGAGCTACTTAGTAAGTCATTAAATGCAAGCTCATCTTAAGGGCTTAATTAGTATTGATTCCACGCGCCACTTGGGTGGTAATTATCCCAAACACTAAGTGTTTACACTTATGCAAAAGTACGGTATAATGGATGATAATTAATACTAAATTCCTTGATTGGTGAATCAATACCTCAATTAAAGTTTGATGATGAAAAACTTATACATTAAAACATAATATAAATGTTTTAATAAAAACTATGTTACGAAGATGAATGCATGACATCTTTGTACATATTTGATTTGACATCAAAATTATTACCCTTTAATTTAAGTTATATGCCATCCAACGAAACGGAAACACCTAAGATTACCTTTTATTTGCGTGAGATCGTGACTTAGATCGTAATCAAAGGGTAAAATGTCCACGTGTCGTGAGATCGGGCATGGATGATTTTGCAGTTTCTTAAGTTGGATAACTTAATTGACTTTTGTAGTGAGAACTGGCAACTCAAGGCATAAGATGGGATAAAACATGTTTACATGGCAATTGAAATTGTCTATATGTAAATCCCATAAATCTAGGAATTGCAATTGAAATTGGCAATTGAGCAAAAGCTCTACCATTTTGTATAAGGTTCATTACTAGCAGATCAACTGATGTGATGAGATTATGACAATTTGGATCCTAGTTTTCAAAGGAAATTAAATGGTTATATGCTTATGAACCATGGGTAATTAATTTTCTTGAAAAGGTTAATTATCGAAAATACTAAAATTGAATTTTGTAATTCTTTTGAATGTATAATTGCAACATTTAATCAGAACAAAGTTTAGTCTTTGATCAAGAAATTGCTCCATTCCTTTCAAACAAATGTTTGATCGAGAATAATTTCTTGAAAAGACAACGAAGTCTCTTTTCCATGGGAGAAGAATTAGACTCAATCATATTCCTTTTCATGAATGAGAAAGGTATAATAGGAACGTTTTGAATTGTCTAAATTCTAATGTAACTCATAGCAATGAATTGCACGTCATATTTTCCATAAAGATTTCATTACCTTCATTAGGTGAATGAATCCTTTTGTAACAAACATGAATGTTGGTTAACTGGAAAACATGTATATGAGTTACTAAATTAGAAGCTAGACTAATTACCATGAAAATTGGTAAAAGGAAAACTAGCTTAATTTATCTAGTTGGTTTACTTTAACCTTTAAAGGTGCTACATACCAAGTATGGGATGGTAGACTGTTAAGGAAGAAATTGCATACCCAATTTTTCAAGTTAATAACATTGATGGATAACCCATCATTCAAAGAGTAGAATACACTTTTAGTACCTTAGTAATGATTACGTATGGTTCTTTAAAGGTGTAAGAAAGTAAAAAGCAAGCAAGTTGTTTTCACCGGTTATGCAACACACAATGTTGTCGATTCATGGGAGCATTTGTGTTGCATTCTTGAATAAGAAGTTGTTTAATGATTTCTAATTCGGTGGGAGCTACAAGCCTTATTTCCTGTGTAGTAACCCAAATTATCTTCAAAAGATAATTACTTTCCAATTGTAGGCACTTATGTTTTTTTTAAGGATTGTCATGTGCGTTTCCTTACAAATCAATATAGTCCTAAATCTACTAGTTATATCTATGACGCAAATCATATTAATCAAATAAGCGAGCGTGTATCGTGTTGTTTATATGTTACATGATGATTGTTCCATGCACAAGTGGGAGAAATCTTTATTGTGTGCAAGGTACAATACATATTAATATGATTTAATATGTATTCTCTTGATTGAAAAGTAAGAAATTACGCTCTAATAGGAAGTATACATTTATATGTATGCTTGCCCTATTAAGAACATGTGTCAAGATGATAACAAAGACTACTTTATTTTAAATATTTATGTCATTCAATATTTAAGAAACACTTGTAGTTACAATTTATGTTACGTGAGAACGTGAACTAGATTGTAGCCAAGGTAAAATATCCACGTGTCGTGAGAACGAGCATGGATGATTCTGCGATTTCTTACATGGAACATTTCATGGAATGACATAATTAAATGAAGTAATCTAATACTACTTTGCATTTAAGTATTCGTTGAATGACTTAAATATTTGTAGTAATTATTAACTTGAAATATTAATTGAAACCTGAGGTGGTGTTTACTTTAATTATAAATGTTTATGATTTTGTCAAGTCACAAACATAAAGTCTTTTTAAAGACTTACAATATAAAGTAAGACGTTAACTTGCTATGTTTTAAGACATTTGCATGAAGTCAATGAGTTGATCAATGACTTATAACGTATAGTGGGATTATAACTGATATGTCTTTTGACTTGGTCAAAATACTTGTGTTATAATGCATGCAATTGATTTGGTAATTCTATTGTACCATTAAGTTTTACTTTGTTGGTAAATAGCTAAGCCATAGAGTAGATGGTTATCTAAAATATTGTTAGATTTTCTTACAATATTAATTCTAATGAAATACCATAGTTTTATGGTATGTTCAGTTAGAAGAATCAAAATCTATTGGCATGTTTGATTCAAGATAACTATAGTTTCTTCCACATGTTATCAAGGTTAGAAGATTGAGTATAGATTGAATATACTCAATAAGACTCAACCTAGAAGATTGATAAGACACCATTTGTTTATGGAATGTGATGAATCACATTAAGTCTTATAAATGAAGTTCGAATTTGTTAAACTACTTATAGAGTGAGTTGTAACAAACTAATGTTAAGCTGTCAATGTTTTTGTAGTATCCCAAAAGAGAACAATGTATTGTTGCTCTACTTGATAAACTATTTAAAGGTAATCTTTAAATTTTTAAAAGGTAAGTGGGATTTTGTTTAGATCTTGAAAGATTGAATTACAAAATACATAATCTTCTAAAATGCACTAGCAAATATCATAATGAGGCTAAACATGAAAATGATAGACCTTAATATGATGGAATTGTCATTCATAGATTCGTAAGGATATCTCGGATATTTAATATCTTGAGGAATATGAGTTCTGAGGATCATGGTAAGCTCGTTAATCATAATGATGAATTTATCAAATGTTGAATTGTGGTAAATCAATCATACTATGAATGTTGAGATGTTGTCCATAAAGATAATCAACTTTAGATACTTGGTTTATCTTAATAATGAATATGAGTTTCTTCAAAGGATGGAAACCCTAGTGGTTTAAATATTTATGTAGAAATCATATGGACAATATTATACACATATTTAATGCATGTCTAGTGATAATAATATTAATCATATTTAAGCAATTAACTATGATTGAATATTCTTTACTAGATACATTAAATAGAAGTATAAAGATTATAATTGTCATACTTAGTTTCATTGATATGAAATTTTGACAATGAATGTCATAACTCTTTGTTGTGGAATTACTTTTGCGAGGACGATGAGTAATACAAAAGTTTTATGAATTCAAATAATCCTTGGATATGTACAAGCGCAAGAATCCATGAATGGATATATGCAAGCATCTAAGAGATGTTTCTTATGTTTAATATTAAATCCATGTTTGATTTAATAATTAAAATAAGATAGCTCATAAGTATTCCTAAAAGCTAGTGGGAGTATTATTTAAAATCTTATATGTTGTATGGCAACTACATTCCACCTAAATTAAGTTTTAGTTGGGAATGAACTTCGTTTGTAAGATTTGAAAATAAGATATATAACCTTGAAAATATGTTTATTATTATAAACATACGGTAAATAAATGAGTCTAATAGAACATGATGAATACATATCTTTGACAAGATAGATGAGATCTTAAAGTTTAACTTGAAGATTCATCATGAACATCATGTTGTGTATAAGATTGTTGTGTCATGCTTGATTACAAGATGATTTGACAACATTGAAAGTTGTTAGTGTAATAAATATTTTAAAAGGAATATGTTTGGATTTAGAATCACATTCCACGATGGAGATGCTCCTAGATTCTATGGATGGAAATATGGCAATTATTTCATAATTGTCATTGCCAACAAACTTGAGTTTGGTAGGCACCAACATTACACTATAAGCTGTTCAAGTTTACGGACGTTTAAAGAGCATATTGTTGTACACAATGATCTTGGTATAATTGAGATGACACTCAATTCTAGTCATGGTATCCTTGATGATGACCATGTTGACTAGTTATGCTCAACTAGGAGCATAGTTGCATTATACATTAAAGAAAAGAATACTTTAAAACTTTAAAGTTTTGAAAGATGATTGTCATAAAAGGGTGGTTCGGTTATCACGCACCTTATGGAATGATATGACAATATCAAGATATGTGTAAACATATACAAGAAATTCACTTATTGAATTTTTGAAATAAGTATTCTCAAAATTCCTATAGATCAAAGTTAATTGAAATTATGCCTTGTCAACAAGTATGATTCTCATGACTTGTGGCAAAATTCATTAACTAGTATTATCATGCATTGATCTATTTAGTATTTGGATAAAGGATGTTAAACAATTATTATTTATAATGAATTAAAGTACGGTATACGTTTAATTTCATTTATAATATTGTGTCCTATGTTTGCATGTTTAAATCCATGAATAACTTAAGTTATTCTAAATAGTCCGTTGTCAATCAATAACATGGAATGATATTGAATTAAGACAAATTTGAGTATTAGTTAGAATATACTTGAAAGTATATTGATGCGTAGCATGACTAATTTCGATGATATTCAATGAATTGAGTATAGGACTTATCCCACTCACATGATGATACTTTATGGATCTTTGTCATTAAGTATATCATGGATATTTATCCTCGACTTGAGATACAAGAGATATGTCATGGATGTAGTGCATTTACGTGAAGCAATCTAACGCTATCGAATCGGTAGTTATAAGGGTTGTTTTGTAAATGTTGCAAAATCTATGAATCACGCTTGTAGTCAAAATGGATTTGTTTCCTTCAAATTCATTTTGAGTATAATACTCTTGGGCCCTCGTAGGGTTGTTAAGATGTTTGCATGGCCATGCCCAAGGTCTTCCAAATATGTTGAAGAATTGGTAATCTTAATCAATCACATAAGCGAGAAAGAATAGTTAATTAAGAAATGAGTAAGATCCATATTCTTATTAACATGATATTAGAAACAAAGGATGAATATGATGATGAATCATCAAAACTTGGTTTTCTCCGAAAACCATACACGAGTTGTACCGGGGCATTGGCGTGTTGCTAGACGCTAACCAATGTCATTTCACGTTTTGTAAACATATCCAGTGGGGATTGTTGGAAATGTATATATTTACAATAGGTAAATGTCCGGATTCGAACTCGTGACCACGGATTGCACACTTTACGTATGAGACTCGATGTTTTAATAATTAATATAAAATATTATGTTTAATTATTAAATTCACAATAAACGACTAAGCGGCGATAAGAACTTATCGAAAGTGACTATCGATCGTTAAATGTCAACGGGATATGAAGAAAGTAAACAAGCCAAGAGACGGTTTAGGAACCCTCTTTTGGGCTTGTTTTGGCCAAAACTATGGAATCCACATCGGAAACCATAGTAAACTTGACATCTACCATAAGGCTATAAATACATCCCTATGTATTCATCCTTTGGTACACTTAATTTCATTAGAAGGCCAAACTTCTTCTTTTCTTCCTCTTATTCTTGGTCGACGAGTGAATCCCATTGTAAGGATTTCTGAGTGACCTTGAACATAACAAAGGTGTTTGGTTATTCTATTGTGATCAAGTAGCATTCGCATCGAATCGCTAATAGTGCGTGTACAAGAACGTGGTTGTAAGACATTATTCTTACACCAATAAGTACTTCT